>BSUD01000002.1:147607867-147919909 GCA_033239045.1 Fagopyrum esculentum | reverse complement strand
TTTGATTGAGAAAATACATGTATATACATATGTTGAGTTGGTCTAATAGCTCCAATTGAATAATCTATATGCTCCTTTTAGTGTGCACGCAATCTGTTCGGCAAAATGCCTTATAGAAAAATAGTTTATAATATTCGCATGAACAATGACATAAAAAGTATGAACAGTGACGAATAAAAACATGAACAATGACGTATAAAAGTATGAACACCAATGACTTATCTATAACTTTCACACATACATAACATATTATGATCATCTTTTAACGTTTTGTGATAAGTTTTTTTTTTTTGGGATTATATATTGTAAATGAACATCTATGCATTATAAAATGAACACAAAAAAATAAATGGACATGACACATTGATGAATAAAAATACTATGAACACCGATGTATAAAAACATGAACAATGACATATAAAAGTATGAACACCGATGACTATTTTGAACGTAAGGGTATTTTTTCAGATTTTAAGTCAAATTACAAAAATGCCATTAATGATGAGCGTGTGAGAGCCCTTGATCTAAATCCATCCAATGGCTTACATCCCTCCTAATTCCTATCTACAAGCTCTCTCCTCACTTGAACTAAAATCTCTCTCTCTCTCTCTCTCTCTCTCTCTCTATATATATATATATATATATATATATATATATATATATATATAGGGTCCGGTTCCGGTGAGGAGGACCCTTGCAGATAGGAATGAGGAAAGCCGGGGTGGTGACATGTGGCATGCCACATCACCGTTTTTTTTTTCCAGATTTTTTTTTTTGTAAATAAAAATTGATGTTCATATTTTTATAAGTATGTGTTCATTTTTAAAAGAGTCATTGTTCATATTTTACCAATAAATGTTCATTTTTTTCCCAACACTAACTATTCATTTTTAACATTAATTGTTCATTTTTGTATTTTTTTTAATAATATTTTTTTCGGATTTTTTTTTGAAAATTATGCTATTCTTTCAAATCGTGTTAATAAAACATGATGTTAATTTTTTTACATGTATTCATTTTTTTTACAGTTATGGTGTTTATAATATGCTATTCATTTTTTTTTGAAGATTTTACTTTTTTGTTAAATCGTGTTTATAATATTCAGAGATCTATTATATAAAAAATTGTGAAATCAAAGAGAATACAAGACGATTCAGGTTTTGTTTCTTCGAATTTCTACTCTCACTGTTTAGATTTCCATTCTTAAGGTTTATATTTTATCATGATTGATGTTTGTGTTCGAAATCAAATTTGTTTGAATCATTTTGTATTTGATTGAGAAAATACATGTATATACATATGTTGAGTTGGTCTAATAGCTCCAATTGAATAATCTATATGCTCCTTTCAGTGTGCACGCAAATTATTCGGCAAAATGCCGTATAGAAAAATAGTTTATAATATTTACAAGAACAATGACATAAAAAGTATGAACACTGACGAATAAAAACCTGAACAATGACGTATAAAAGTATGAACATTGATGACTTATCTATAGTTTGACACATACATAACATATTATGATCATCTTTTAACATTTTGTGATGAGTTTTTTTATTTTTTGTGGTTATATACTGTAAATGAACATCTATTCATTATAAAATGAACACAAAAACATAAATGGACATGACACTTTGATGAATAAAAATACTATGAACACCAATGTATAAAAATATGAACAATGATATATAAAAGTATGAACACCAATAACTATTTTGAACGTAAGAGTATTTTTCCAGATTTTAAGTTAATTTACAAAAATGTCATTAATGATGAGCGTGTGAGAGCCCTTGATTTAAATTCATCCAATGGCTTACAACCCTCTTAATTCCTATCTACAAGCTCTCTCCTCACTTGAACTAAAATCTATATATATATATATATATATATATATATATATATATATATATATATATATAGATTTTAGTTCAAGTGAGGAGAGAGCTTGTAGATAGGAATTAAGAGGGTTGTAAGCCATTGGATGGATTTAAATCAAGGGCTCTCACACGCTCATCATTAATGGCATTTTTGTAAATTGACTTAAAATCTGGAAAAATACCCTTACGTTCAAAATAGTCATCGGTGTACTTTTATATGTCATTGTTCATGTTTTTATACATCGGTGTTCATAGTATTTTTATTCATCAAAGTGTCATGTCCATTTATTCTTTTGTGTTCATTTTATAAAGCATAGATGTTCATTTACAGTATATAACCACCAAAAATAAAAAACTCATCACAAAACGTTAAACGATGATCATAATATGTTATGTATGTGTCAAAGTTATAGATAACTCATCGGTGTTCATACTTTTATACGTCATTGATCATGTTTTTATTCGTCAGTGTTCATACTTTTTATGTCATTGTTCATGTAAATATTATATACTATTTTTCTATAAGGCATTTTGTCGAACAGTTTGCGTGCGCATTAAAAGAAGCATATAGATTATTCAGTTGGAGCTATTAGACCATATCAACATATGTATATACATGTATTTTCTCAATCAAACTTATCAAACACAAAATGATTCAAACAAATTTGATTTCGAACACAAACATTAATCATAATGAAACCTAAACCTTAAGATTGAAAATCTAAACAGTGAGAGTAGAAATTCGAAGAAACAAAACCTGAATCGTCTTGTATTCTCTTTGATTTCACAATTTTTTATGTAATCGATCACTGAATATTATAAACACGATTTTAAAGAAAAGTATAATTTTCAAAAAAAATGAACATCATATTATAAACACCATAACTGTAAAAAAAATGAATACATACTTATAAAAAAATAAACATCATATTTTATTAACAGGATTTGAAAGAATAGCATAATTTTCAAAAAAAATCTGAAAAATATTTTAAAAAAAATACAAAAATAACAATTGATGTTAAAAAAACGAAAGTTAGTGTTGAGAAAAAATGAACATTTATTGATAAAATATGAACAATGACTCTTTTAAAAATGAACACATACTTATAAAAATACGAACACCAATTTTTATTTTAAAAAGAAAATCTGGAAAAAAAACTGGTGAGGTGGCATGCCACATGTCACCATCCCTTCTCTCCTCATTCCTATCTGCAAGGGTCCTCCTCACCGGAACTGGACCCTATATATATATATATATATATATATATATATATATATATTTATATATAGATCCTATGAGAACACCCCCTAACGTGAGAACATGAGAACAAATTCGTAATTATTATCAGTTTTGTTACGAATGTGTCATATCGTTTAATGTATTATACGTAGTTATTGTTGGTTGAGTGGATTATTCGTAGTTATTGTTGGATTTCTAATTATTATTCGTAGTTATTTTACTTTTTTTTGGCTTGTTATCTTGATTAACATGGATTGTCGACTATGATGATCATATGATTTTATTGCTGCTGTGATTTTTTGGCTGAGTTTCTTCTAGATATGACCTCTTCAAGATATGATCTCTGCTGTGTTATTTTACTATTTTTTTTATTATCTTGATTTTATTACTGCTGTGGTTTTTTAGTTTAAAAAAAATACAGATTTGGTAATGCAGTTATATGCCATGTGATAAAAAATGGAAAAGCAGTTAGTAAATTAAGAACATATTTGATAAAAAAAAATACAGATTGGTGCTATGATTTTATTATGAACCCTTTATTTGCAAATTGCATCATCACATAAAAAATGGAAAAGCAGGTATATGTCATGTATCATTGCTGTGATTTTTAAGAGTGATAGTTCATATTGCAGGATTTGAAGGACAGTTGAGGCGGCCTTCAAAGATACGTGGAAAAGCCGATCTTTCTCAACAAAATGAAGAGATGACTCGAAATGCTAAAGAGAGAGCTGAAAAGGCCGAGGCGACAGCCATAAAGAAAACCAAGAAATTAGAGGAGGAGGTTCAAGCACTACGGACCATGTTTTATGTATTGGATGCCAAGCAATTAGTATGCTTGAGCTATTTTGGAATTTTGTGGATGCAACAGCAAGTATGTGTAGTTTTGCGGGTTTTGAATTATTTTATTGGTTGTGTGAAATTTTGTGGATGTCAAGCAAGTATGTGTAGTTTTACTGGTTTTGACATATTTTGTTGGTTGTGTGATTTGTAGTTTTGACATATTTTGTTGGTTGTGTGATTTGTAGTTTTGATAAAAAGAATTTTCATGCCCAATCAAAAAAAGGCGAGGGAAAGATTAAAACATACCGTCGCGTAATTATTGGGACGACGACAGAAGCTGTCACCTAAACGAATACTTCCATCGCTTAATAATTAGGCGACAAAGTAGAAAACCGCCGCCTGAATGATTCCGTCATTCCAATTCTTGGCGATGTCAGTCTTATCGTCGCTACAAAATAGATTAGGCGACGACAATTTGTAATAGGGGACGGTTGTGTTGCGACGAAATTCACGGAACAGAATGTCCGTCGCTAGTGGTATTGTGTCGACGGTTATATTCCGTCACCGGAGTGTAAAACTGGCGTAGTCGTGCAGCGAATTTACCGTGTGAACAAACAGATACTCTTCATTTATTCCATCGTTCACCACTTTGGCAATGAAGCCACAATCAGATTCTAAAATGTAAAAAGAAAAAAAAAAGGAAAGAAATGCATCTTAGTGTGGATCAAATGGAACCTATCATCACTGTAAGCCGCAATTCAAGTTTAGAAAATCATACAGAAAGGGGAAACTAAGAGACGGAAGATGAATTTAGAATGAATTTGGTGTTACCGTCAACTTGTTCCGATGTGTTGCTTTGCCGATCCGGCGGTTTGTGGTTCGGCGGTGCCCCGCGGCCTCGTTTATTTGCAATCTACAATAGAAATCCGAAAATGCCCCTACATTTAGGTTTTGTTTTTGGATCATGTGTCGTTTGAAAATAACAGTGTTAGTCCCATAACTTAGAGCTAATGAACCGTTAATACTGATTTTACATTATGTTGATTTTGTGCAATGTATCTACATGTAAAAGAAATATTTTATAATATAAGGATTTGTAAATTCATGCTGTCAAATTTAAGCATCTATATCTTTTTTAGAGAGGATATAAAAAATATGATAATATGTGTTAATATATTGAGATAGACGTACTAGTGCTAGTGCATGTGCATGTGTGTTGAAAGCCGGTATATTGAACCCTTTAGTCTTTTGATGTTGAAGATTGGAAGGCTTGTAGATTTTTGGACGTTACTACTGTGCTTGTCTGCTTGATCCAAAGATCTTTTTCTTGTACTCAATAAGCACAAGTATGACATTTAGACCATAGCATTTATGGAAAATTGTCGCTTAAAATAACTTTAATGGTATTTATCGTTGGAACTAAATTAATAAAAGAATTAATTAAACATGTTTTAACACATGTGTGCGCCGGGCACTTTTCCGGGCACATTTCCGGTGGGCCCGGCCATTATCAACACCGGAAAGTGGGAGCGTTGACTTCGTCTCCGCGAGCTCTTGCTCGTGGTATATTCATACGTTAAATTTGAGTTCCGTTTGAATGAGAAATGGATGCCCAAAGTTGGTTGCGTGATAGGCAATAACTTGAGAAAATAGTCAAAATTGGGTGCTTCCCACATCGACTATATAGAGGGAGAAACAATGGAATGTATGGGCAAGTTTGCTCTAAGGCATGTGGCTTTGGGTCACTACCCATTTTCAATGGGGGAACGGCGTAGGCAAACCACCACACGCGCGCGTCGAGTCGAGTTCGTGGTCGTCCCGTGCCTTGCTGCGGGGCAGGTGGACCTAATTATAATCCAGTGCAACAGATCTTAAAATCAGTCAAATTACCCAGTCCAACAGATCCGAAAATCATGGGTTGCTGGGCAAGTGGCAACAACTTATTGGCTCCGTTTTTGGGCTGGTCAATGGGCTCCGAAGCCCATAACCCAATCCATCTCCTCTAGCTCCTATAAATAAAGAGTTATTCCTCTCATTTCAATCACACCATCAATCTTCTCTCTGCTCAACATACGCAACGCACTACTGGTTCGTAGGCTTCCGGTTCTATTACGAAGAACGGACTCGAACAACAGTTGTATCTTGAGATTCTTAAACACCAGTAACCGTCCTAATACGGGGTGTTTTTAGAATTAAGGAAAGAGATTTCGATCTCGACTCTGCTCAACATACGCACTACGGTGATATGAAATTCTGACCCTTGCTGTTATATTGCATGCACTTTAACTGATGTACTACAGGTTCCTACAATCTTAATTCTAAAAACTTTTTAAATTGTTATGCACTAACCGTTTATTAAGTGTTGTAGATTAGGTGCCGGAACGTCAAACCGGGTTATCTACCGAAATTATTTTTAAAAATTGAATTTTAAATTAAATTCAGTTTTCAAATTATTTTTAAAACAAAAAAGAGTTTGTTTGTAAACCTGAATTCGATTTAAATATTAAATAAAAAACAAGTATGTTCTTGTACAGACTTATACCCGAAAAATTACAACTCGGTTTTTGAGTTTCAATTTCCAATCAAAAAAATTGAAATATTGACCGTGGTTGTTTCCGTGTCACAAAAATGGCTGATACCACCAAAGAAACTACCGACGGTGCGAACAATTCCGATGATGGAAGTGTCCTACGGATGCTGACCGATGTTGCGAATGGAGGAACCAGTGAGGTGACGCCCCATATCCAATTTGGGAGTGGTCTACCACCGGCTAACCTGCCAAACCCACTGACCGGGACTAATCCACTTCCAAGTGGTGTACAGTCCAACAACATGTCCCTCAGACAGTACCAATGCCTGGCTCTTTGAGCGTAGGATTGCTGCCAGACAAGTTCGATGGAACTAATTTTAAAACCTGGCAACAAAAGATGCTATTCTTCTTACCTGTGCACAAACTCGACAAATATGTAACCGAGGGTAAAACCGCCAATGCGGAGGAACTCCAAGCTTATCTGAACATCGACTATGTGTGCAAAGGGTGGATTCTGAGCCGCCTGTCTGACTCGTTATACCAAGTGTACATACTCGTTGAAACTTCTAGGGAACTCTGGGTTACCCTTGAAAAGAAGTACAAGTCTGAGGAGGCAGGTCATAAGAAGTTCGTTGTTCAACAGTTCATGGACTTCAAAATGGTCGATCACAAGCCGGTCATGGAGCAAGCTGAGAAGCTATAACTCCTAGTCCATGACATCATTACTGAGGGCATGAAGATTTGTGAGTCATTCTAGGTCACAGCATTCATAGAGAAACTACCCCCCCCCCGTCTTGGAAGGACTTCAAGAGTTACCTCCTTCAAAAGACAAATGAGAAGATTATGGAAGACTTCATGGTCAAGCTGCAGATTGAATCAAACAACCGCAAAAATGTTAAAGGGACAAAGTCAGAGACAACTAATCTGACTGAACCAAAGGACAAGAAACGGAGGTTTTAACCCAAGGTCCCCAACAAGCAACCGGCAAAGAAGAAGTTTGCCGGAAAGTGTCACGCTTGTGGCAAAATTGGTCACAAGTCCGACGAATGTCGGAACAAGGGCGACCCACGCAAAGGTAAGGGCAAAGCTCAAGCACAAACCCAAGTAGTTGAAGGCGATCTGACAGTGGTTGAAATGGCTATTGTGACGTCTGAAGTGAACATGGTCGGGAGCAACCCAATGGAGTGGTGATATGACACTAGTGATACCCGTCACATCTGTTCAGACAAGGGGATGTTTACCACCTATCAGAAGAATAAGCAGGATGAGCACCTGTTTATGAGGAATTCGTCCACATCGAAGGTCGAAGGCCATGACAAGATAGTGCTGAAAATGACGTCTGAGAAAGAGCTGACTCTCAACAATGTCATGCACGTGCCAGATATCCGATAGAACTTGATTTCCGGATCTTTGCTAAGCAAGCACGGATTCGACGTGAAATTAGGATCCGATAAGATAACTCTCACTAAACGTGGGATTTATGTAGGCAAGGGGTATCAAAAGGATGGACTGTTCAAAATGTGTGTATTGACAATCATCCCAAACGTTGTAACCAAAGAAGTTTCAATGAATAAAACTCCTATTGCTTATGTTGTTGAGTCTTTCAATATTTGGCATGAATGATTAGGACATGTAAATTATAAGTCTATTCAAAGACTGGTGAATTTCAACCTAATTCCAGAATGCAAATTAAACAAAGACAAATGTGAAGTTTGCGTACAAACAAAGCTCACAAAAACGCCATCTCCACAAGTGGATATGTTGTGTGTGGATAAGAAGGGTATGTTGTGTCTGGATAAGAACACTAGGTGTGTAGACTTGTAAAGTCCCTTTATAGACTCAAACAAGCTCCTAAGCAGTGGCATGAAAATTTTGGCAACGTAATAATGTCGAATGGTTTCAGCATTAATGAATGCGACAAGTGCATATATATCAAGAATACTGCTACGAGATATGTCTTGTTATGTCTATATGTTGATGATATGCTTATAATTGGAAGAAACAAAGACATGATCAAACGAACTAAGAATTTACTTAGGGGTCAATTTGACATGAAAGATATGGGATTAGCGGACGTTATTCTAGGGATTAAAATCACTAGAAACTTCGAAGGCATTACCATGTCCCAAGCTCATTATGCTGAAAAGATCCTTGAGAGGTTTAAGAACTACTCGAGTGGAACAGCTAAGAGTCTTGTGGATCCTCAACTCCACCTGACCAAAAATATGAAGGACTCAATGTCACAACTTGAGTATGCACGTGTAATTGGGAGTCTTATGTACTTAACCAATTGCACACGCCCTGACTTGGCGCACTCAGTCAATGTACTAAGTCGCTATACAAGTAACCCATGACATAAACATTGGAAATGGATAACTAGAGTATTGAACTATCTCCGTTATACTCAAAGTTATGGGCTGCACTATAGTAACCAACCAGCAGTTCTAGAAGGATACAGTGACGCAAACTGGATATCCGACTCTAGAAACTCAAAATCCACAAGTGGATATGTGTTTACACTTGGTGGTGCAACAATGTCTTGAAAATCTTCCAAACAGACGTTATTGGCCAAATCCACAATGGAGTCTAAGTTCATTGTGTTAGACAAAGCAGCAGAAGAAGCCGAGTGGCTTCGGAACTTCTTGGAAGATATTCCGATGTGGGAAAAGCAGTGCCAGCATTATGTGTACAATGTGATAGTCAATCGGCTATAGCTCGGGCATTGAGCATTTTATAGAATGGAAAGTCACGTCATATTAGACGACGACATAAGTCCATTAGAATACTAATCTCAACAGTTATAGTCTCGATAGACTATATCAAATCAACTTACAACCTAGCGGATCCATTTACTAAGGGTTTGTCAAGATATCAAGTTTTAAAATCATCAAAAGGAATGGGTTTAAAGCCTATTATGAAAGAGGATGCTTGAAGGACAACCCTGCCTACGTGACTAGAGATCACATGATGTAGGTTCAAGGGGAAAACATAACCAAGTTGAATCGAGTGGAGCACTGTCTCTACCCAATTCCTAAGGATGATAGACAGTGCAAACTGTATGAGTTAAGGTTAAGCTTGGCTTTTAATGATTCCATCACCTTGAAACAAAGGGGGAGTATGAGAAATACTCTTTATCGTCAATCACCTTGTGAGTGTGACATGAGTACGTGTCTAGGAGAATAAGGTGAGGCTGAATTCTCCAAATTCACTCATGAATAAACCAGGGATGTTCAAGGCCAAAATGAAAACAACCAGAGAATCAAACGTTCTGCGAGAAAATGAAACTGTGTGATAGTTGTTGTATCGGTTTACATAAAAGCCTGGGTGGTTCAAGACATCATAGTCACTACCTGGTCGAGTAAATCCGATAGTTATTCACTACGGACGGTTCAAGCATGAAACATGGCACCAGTCCAGATGCAGTGATTTTTCGACTGTACTCTTGAGAATTCTGTCTGTCTAAAAAACAGAGAAGCATATGTTTAGAATCATTTCTATTCATGTGGGGGATTGTTGGAACTAAATTAATAAAAGAACGAATTAAACATGTTTTAACACATATGTGCGCCGGGCACTTTTCTGGGCACATTTCCGGTGTGCCCCGGCCATTATCAACACCGGAAAGTGGGAGTGTTGACTTCGTCTCCGCGAGCTCTTGCTCATGGTATATTCATACGTTAAATTTGAGTTCCGTTTGAATGAGAAATGGATGCCCAAAGTTGGTTGCGTGATAGGCAATAACTTGGAAAAATAGTCAAAATCGGGTGCTTCCCACTATATGGAGTGAGAAACAATGGGATATATAGGACAAGTTTGCTTTAAGGCATGTGGTGTTGGGTCACTATCCATTTTCAATGGAGAACGGCGTAGGCAAACCAAGACCACTATATTATTTTTGGACCGACCCAACTCAAAGTCCAACCGTGCAGAGTTTTAAACAGCAATTGTAATAGGATTAAACATTATTTTTGAACAATTGAAGGTGTTTTTAAAATGTCATATAATCCAGAGTTTTAAAATTTTTCACGTCATTTAAGGTCCTACATGACGTTTTTCAATCGTTATGGAAGGTCCTATTTATACTAGTAAAAATGTTAGCAACTATAAATGAAATCAACTACAAATGAAATGTTATTGATAATCACGTATACTGAGAGTATAACTTTATGCTGAACATTAATCTTCTATAACCCTTCATCTCCAGGTCCAGTGTGGTGGTGGAGAATTAGAAGAAAACACCGATGCATGGTGTCGTTGAGGTTGATACAACTTGTGTTCCAATTGATGGTGCTAGAGGAGGACTTGAATACTTGTACGGATTTGTGTTACATGTATTCGAGGCAGTGGTGTAGGAGAACTTGAAACTTGACCTCTATGCAGTTGTGTTCTATGTATTGGAGATGGTGGTGGTGCTAGGGTTCGTGAAATGGGGGGCTAGGCTGTTTTCCATTGACATAACATTGCGCCGTTGCAGTTTTAACGTTAAAGGATATAGAAACCGAAAGAAGAAGAAAACTAAACTGGTTGAGACAAGTAGAGACTTGTCAAGAGTGATTGACAACACAAACGCGATCGAGAAGGAGACATCAAAGAGGAGACGAAGAATTTAGAAGTTTCTTGTGCGGCTCGTTGAAACTGAAGGAATAGTGCATGCATTTAAAGTGTTCAAGTAGTTTAAACTAGTGTTCATAGATTGTCTTGTATGAGTACATGCCCTAAATCGGAACAATCTATTGATTTGGGAAAAAACTAAGCAACTACCTTACTGATCTTCGAGCAGAAATCGGTTGGATATCATCTTTGCCATAAAGATGAACCAGAAAACAGTTTTTCCTTAATTCCGTCAAAATGGGAAATTTTCTGAGAATAATGCAATATATAATCAGAGGTTTTTTCCAGGGAAGGCAAATCTGACTCAGCTATATACTAGAGATATCTAGTCTGTGATGGTTGGGACTTTAACAGAGGAAGTTCCTCGAGAGACGGGTTGTACATCAATCCAAGGGTCTTCTGTTGATCTGTTCACAAGTGTATTCTTCTTTGAAGACAAGATAACAAGCAAGCAGAAATGGAAACAACGGCCACCCTCCTCTCTAGTAATGCAACAGTAACCCAGTTGTGTGATCGTTATTCAACCACAACCACGTTCTGCTTTTTCTTAAGAAAATGTAGATCTCTTCCAGTGGAGGAAACGGAAAATTTATAAATCGTTGAGGATACTCATTGAAGTGGTTCATGTTATATACTGACAAAAAATTCGTCATTGTGAAGTTGAATACCATATATCCAGCGTCGGGGTAATAGTCTCGCAACAGCATAAATACTCCATCCATATACTCTTTGTATGCATCTTTGTTCAACGCGTCGGTGGAGAGGCAGCAGTTAAATACTAAGAAGTAAAACAAACACCGTTATTGATTTGGTACGAGAGATTCAGTCTAATCAACAAAATGAAAGCCCCTATTCGAGGATAGCAATTCATAGGGTTCCATAAGAAAGGGGGAAAACCGACGATCAAGTCCAGGCAGGATGTAATGATGAGTAGTCCATCCGGGTTGCGGTTCAATAAGCGGCAGAACAGTCTCGTCTAAGTTGCTAGTGTGAAATGGGGGACTAGGCTCTCTCCGTTTACCGTACTACATTGCAAATAAGAAAGTGGGGATTTGAAAGCCGGAGTATGAGAGACAAAGTGATATATACCCTTTCCGGTGAAGACGACATTACCGGTACCGGCGACTCAGAACTTAGAAGAGGGAAGTTTCTTGATGTTTTGATACGTTCCTTTTCATTAATAGATCAGTGCATAGACTGCATAATAGTCTCGTGTTTAGGTTTGTCGACCTAAATCAATTCTTGTTCTTACAAACTTTCAAATCTTATAGTTTTTTTAAAATATAGCATCAACAATCCGTTGTAGTCTAGGTGGTTAGGATACTCGGCTCTCACCCGAGAGACCCGGGTTCAAGTCCCGGCAACGGAATATTATTTTTTTCATTCATGGCCAAGTTCTTTTTGTTGCGTTGATGATACACATAAAACCCTTATCTTTAACCCAACAGCCTTTTCCCTTGTTAGTGTATGTTATCTGATAATAGAAAGAGGCTTCTGAATCAATGGAGGAGGATGTCACTACATTACTATTCATCATTTATCTTGGGTTCCAAAACCAAATACATCTGTACATTCCGCTCAAAGCGCTCGGAGTATAATGCTAGTAAAATAACTTTGATTTCAACATAATTGTTCGTAGTACCAGAATTACTAATCTGTATCAGTACATATGCTTTGCTGAAAATGTAGATCATGTTGATAACTAGATGGACATAGTTCTTCAAACTCGAAAAACGTCTTCATCTATCCTTTGTTGCTCAAGCTTAGAACAAATGAGTAAGTTGTTTCTATGTGGTTTATGCAATTTGCAAAAATCTACCATCTTCATATTTACTGCTACTGAACTTGAATACCTGTCACCGCTGATAACATTCATTTCCCATGCTTCTTACCTGAAAATAAATCAGAGTCTGAGCAACCAACTGTTGATAAACATCATTTAATCGTGATTTGTCAGTGTGATCTTGGAGTTCATTACCTCTTTGAAACCATGACCTTCTAACTGCCTGACGGATACGGCGTTCATGTTTCTCCAGAAGCTCATCAATTCTATGTCTCTGTGATAGCAAGGGCCCAGAGAAATCAACCTTATCTTCCTTGTCCTGAAAATGACATATGTAAAAGATGAAATTCAAAATCCAAGATCGATCATTTTGACAAGACACAAATTACCTTACTTGACCGACACATCTACCAAACACAGTAAATGTTTACTTACCATAACATTTCTCTTGGCTTCCATCTCTTTCTGATAGAGAGACATAGACAGTTCTTGAGAATGGTATCCATCAAAAGCGTCAAAAGAATCTGGACGCTCAAAATGGCTCCATTGCCTTTGCATCATAGGCTTGACAACCTCAAAACCATCACACCCGCGAGAACGCGCACGTGCCCTTGATGAAGTATCAAGATTATCTTTTCTTGGCAACTCAAAATTGACTTTATCATGTTCAAGTCCACTGAAGCTTACTTTGGAACTAGATCTGCTATGTGATCGAATAGATCCGCTGTCTCTTAGCTTTTTCACCCAAGCAAATCCGCTTGAGCTTGGAACTTGTAAGGGACCCGAAAATGGTATATCCCCTTGAGATGCATTCTTAACATGAGAAACATCTTCTTTTTGTTCAATTGGCAGTTTTGGTTTCTCTCTTTTCACTGAGTTGTTGCCTTCCGAAGGGACGAGTGCTGTGTTTCCATTGATCTTCACCCGGTTGATACCTGGCAAAGCCTCTGCTGGTGCAAGTTTGCTTATACTTGATTTTCTAGTAGCCTTTCTTGATCTTTCAAGACCGCGAGCTCTTCCACCGACCTTTTTCCTGATATCATAAAATAAACTATGTCTTGAGAACATGATATACAAATTCAGTAGCATAAAAGACATCTTTGGGCTTGTTTGGATGCAAAATGTGTTTTTATATTACATTTTACATTCAATACTGAATAGTTTAATTTTGAAGCTCGGGATTGCATATTTATGATATAATGCAAGACATCCAAACAAACACGAAAAGGGAAAGAGTGCAAGGGGAAAGGAATTATTGAAGATGAGAAAGACCTACTTTTTTGCTTCCTCGCGGTATTTTGTGTCAATCTCTTTGTTGGGTGCGTATTTAGGCAAGCTCGAAGGATCACATGCATAAGGCTCTGTTGTGAAGTACTACATATTAATAATGAAGAGCATGTGATTAGATTGAATCCTAATTAGGAAGAGTGAAATTTTCAAAGTAATCTGAACTTTGTGATTGTTCTTTCATAAGATAGGCAATTACCTCGGAAGCAAGAGCAGAGGAAGCAGTACCACGCTTGTAAGGCTCAACAGAAAGTAACATTTCAATGAGGCTTGCAGCAGGTGTTGGCAAAACTTTACATGTTTCATGAAAAGAACTTTCATAGTGATTTTGTGGTTTAAAGAGAGTTGCATGAGGAAGTCTAGACTTCTTCCAGTATTCATCCGGTGGTGACCCGCAAAGCTTGAAGATTTTGTGTAGCTGTTCAACCTGATCACAAAACTCAGACATTAAACATCAAAGGGAACATTTTTTAAAAAAAAAGTCATGTATTTGACTGGATAATCACCTCAGTTCTCCCTTGAAGGAGAGGCTTCCCAAGAAGAATTTCCGCGAACACACAACCAACACTCCATAGATCCACAGAAGGTCCATAATCAGTTGCCCCTAACAGAAGTTCAGGTGGACGATACCACAAAGTCACAACGCGGCTTGTCAAAGGTTGTTGTTTGTTTCCAAAACTTGAGAAATTGGCTAACCCAAAATCGGCAATTTTAAGAATCCCATCATTATTTATTAAAATATTTGCTCCTTTGATATCTCGATGCATTACTCCAAGAGAATGGCAATGCTCAAGTCCAGACAAAAGCTGCTTCATATAGCATTTCACCTGCCAAACATAAATATGTAACATGTAAAACATGTTTTAAGATTTTGTCATGAAATTCACTACCAGTAGTGATGAAGCAAACCTGTGATTCAGTGAAGTTGATTTCCGGGCAAGACCGAAGTCCTGATAGATCATGTTCCATGTATTCAAAAACAAGGTATATACTGCAAGATAATCTAGATGTGATTATTCCCTCCAACTTTATAATGTTAGGATGGTTGAGTCTCCTTAGAATCAGAATCTCTCTTGCCATGAATCTAACACTTTCAGGCTCAAAGTTATCAAACCGAACCTTCTTCAAGGCTACCATTTTTCCTGTATCAAGGTCACGTGCTCGAAACACACTACTGTATGTACCTTGTCCAATCTAAACAAAACAAGCATGTAGATACTCAGCCTACATAAACAAAACAGTTACCGAAAAAGGCACAAATTGATGTAAACAACAGTTTCCAAAATTACAAATGTAGAATAAATGGAGGACCAGAAAAGGTATACAGTCTTGGTAGTTGTTGCTGTCATTGCTCTACAAGTTATGAATGCAATTTACTACCATCCTTTTGGATCCACACATTGAAACTTGAATTAAGTTGCTACCCACCAAAACCCTAATTAAATCTTTCCCAGCCTGGTTGGCATTGTCAATTACTTGCTGTTCAAGTGCAGATAACCTGCTCTTTAGTCTTTACCATTGAAAAGGTCTAAGAAAACTATAAAGCTGAAAATGCATACAATTGTCCGCATAAAACATACGGAAAAGAAACATAAACAAATATGGTTAGGATTTCATTTTCAAAGAGTTATGCACATATTGTAAATGGAAACACCAATAAATATTTATTGCTTTTTTAACGAAAGCAGAGGCAACCCACAAAACCAAACTTATGGGTATACTTGTAGAAATTGATCTTTTCTAAATAAAGTTACTTTTAACTCCTTTAATTTCAAGTTAGTAAAAAGTAAAAACAGCACCTTTTCGAGCTTCTCGAAAGAATCGGCACGGAGGGGGACCCACCCCTGGATTGCATCGCCAGCGACAGCGCTGAGCCAAGCCGGCCAACCGGCGGCGACCTGCTCACCTTCAACATTCTTGTGCATATTCCCCAGCCGGAAACTCATCGACCCACTCCCACCTGGCGTCCTCGTCGGCTTCACGATCCCGATATCTCCGGCGACCTCCTTACTCTTCGCCGACGACGTCGATTTCTCCGATTCGACCCGATTATTCCCGAAATCCGACACTGCATTTCCTCCTCCGGAAGATGAATCCAAAGCAGGGGTGACTAGCACCGCCTCCTTCGACGTCACACAACCCATTTTCTTGAATCGAGACGATTAAACTGAAATCACATGAGAAAACAATGAAATGGGTAGTCGGGATTTAGGGTTTGGAGGTAACCCAGATCGGAAAACGGGTGTGAATGTATGTTGTAATTGCTGTTGTTTGTTTAGAATGAAGAGACACACGCGGCGAGAGAGAGATAAAGAAGAAGAGCAGAGTCAGAGTATTAAATTCCGGCAGAGTGGGGTTGGGGTTGTAAGCTGAAGGAGAAACTTGAGGGAAAGCAGCGGGAAAAAGAGGTTTCCTGTAAATCTGTATTATTGTGTACCCAATCCATTCAATAGTTTAGGCCAGAATATTATTCCCCTTTTGAATTTGTTTGCTCTACTCAAATTGTAGGCGTGTGACGACCATTATAATCTCACTTCAACTTCAAATATTATTATTTTAGTACGTTATTTAATAATATAAAATCATAACACTTCTTCACAAAGAATTATTTTACTACATTATTTAATAATTAAAAGTTTTTCGAGTTATATATTCTACTAGTATAATACCCGCACCTTGTGCGGGTTTTGAAAAAAATGAGAAAGAATATTGTGAAATAGATTTTTTTTACGTGCTTTTGTTTTGTATACTTCTCTAATCTAATCCTGCGTCCACAGCGCGACACGTCATCAACATGTGCTCTGTTTTAGTAAGTATAATAGATTTGGTTTCTATAAAATTATTATTTTAATAATAAAAGATTTTATGGTTTAAAAAATAGTGTAAAAAATAAAGATTTATTGGCTTTAATTGTGGGAGCTCAATTTCAAAAATCCTACGTCCACAGCGCGCCACGTCATCAACCCGTGCTCTGTTTTAGTAAGTATAATAGATTTGGTTTCTATAAAATTATTATTTTAATAATAAAAGATTTTATGGTTTAACAAATAGTGTAAAAAATAAAGATTTATTGGCTTTAATTGTGGGAGCTCAATTTCAAAAATCCTACGTCCACAGCGCGCCACGTCATCAACCCGTGCTCTGTTTTAGTAAGTATAATAGATTTGGGTTGTGTATTGATCAATTTTAAAATACGTCTATTTTTAAGTATTAACTAGCTCATAGCTTGTGTTTTGTACGGATATTTATTAATAAATAATTTGAATTTTATGTATACTAATAAAAATATAAAGTATATAATTAGTTCAATATAAAGATATACGAAAAAACTGTCTTTTTATTTGCAATATATGTCAATAAACTGTTGTATGACATAATGAACCGATGACATAAAATTACAAAGATATCATCGATACTTGGTTGTGTTGAACAACCCTTATTAATTGAATGATCATGAGAACACATTAAGGGATCCAACATTAAAAAAAATTATTTTTTCAATGTGAAGCGATTGAATGTTTACCTAAATAATGAAAAAAGATTTTTACTTATAGGAACGTGAGAGATTGATGAATCGATCACAATTAGGTGATTCATATATATAACACAATAAGGTGATTCATATATATAGCGGAAAATAAAGCGAGTTTACAACAGAGCTTCTTCCTTAAGTTCTACGATAGAAAATAGCTTATTTGAGAAGCTTTATTTTTGTTATTATCCACAAGTTTTACTTTTTTGAATTAAAATTTTAGGATAAAATGCAGCATCTCCAACAAGACTGTTAATGATCAAATCTTTACCTAACGTTATAAGGATAATTGGCACAATTACTTTTTGCTATATAGTTTTAGTAAAAAAAAAATTTGAAAAACCGTGGACCGTCGCGTCAGTATCCCAACAGCGCATATATATATATATATATATATATATATATATATATATATATATATATATATATATATATATATATATATATGATTTTTATTTTCAATCTATATTTTGAAAATGACATTATTTGTATAGAGGGAATATTAGTGTTACTACTTACTATGAGATTATATGAATCGTTGTATCCACAATTATTTCTATGTATGAGTCGTTGGGGAATCGACATTGGGTTATATGAAATCATGTATAGTGTAAGGTGGCATGTGAAAGGAAGTGAGAGTAATATTTTTGCTTGTTTTTGAAGATTTGTGGTGTATAGGTTTGAAACGTGTTATTTGGGCAAAAATAAAGGAAAAAAAAAAGTTTAAATTTATCCTTAATTTGAATAAAGAATTAACTCTTCATATTCTATTTATTTCTCTAGAATTTCTTTCCACTCATTATCCCCATAATTTCACCCATTTTGACATTGTTCAAAAAAAATTTTAATAATTTTATGTTGTTAAAGATACTCATAGTTTCTTACATGATTGTGCTCTTATGCTTTTAAAATCAAACTAAAATGATTTAAAAATTCATGATAAAATCCAGAATTCAAACAATGAAATAATAGTGAAATCAATTATTTACTTAAATGACTTATTGTACAATGAAAATTATTTAGATACGGACTATGATTTTTGGAGTTTACACATTATAATTCAAATAAAAATTTTATATTCTTTTTTTGAACGTTAAAAAATAAAATTTATGTTAATAAAATGAATATTTGTAGAATCCAAGATCATAGTTGGTACAAACAAAATTACATTTTTAAAGATATTAGATTTCAAAAGCTTTTTATTTTTGATAAAAACTCATTTAATAGCATTTTGAGATAATTAAGTATATTCTTATTTAATCTCTTTAAGTACATTACTAAAATTCTGCTCACAAATTTACTCTCAATAAACATAAAACTAGATTCAAAAGATTTATATTTTATAAAATTTTATAAAATTATACATGATACTCTTTAATATACGCTAAGTTTACACAATACGAGTTTTCTTTTTCGGTTTTTAACAAACTTAAACTTGTTTAGCTACTATCCTAGTTCCATTATCTTAAATAAACAAAAAGTAATTTGGGTAAATAGTCTATTCTAGGTGAAATATTTTTATTATTTATTCCTCTTTAATAAATTCATAATAAAATGTCCTCTTTTTATAAATTTTTGTATAAAATATTTTAAAAAAATAAAGTAAGGGATGCATGCTGCATGGTTACATGGTATAATATTACGTAAGTATTTGTCTTGTCACCTGTCCATGAGATTATAAATATTGATAGTCCCATAATCACATGTCAAACGCCCTAGCACTGTCGGATTAATTGATGTATTCAAGTTGTCAATTTAGATTCTACAATCTTGTACGCGTGTGTATATTAATTTTGTTACGAATGTGTCATATCGTTTAATGTATTATTTGTAGTTATTGTTGGTTGAGTGGATTATTCGTAGTTATTGTTGGATTCCTAATTATTATTATTCGTAGTTATTATTATTTTTGATATCTATTCTAAATCCCAACCCTTAATACTCACATCTAATGGTATACGATTGTTCTCATGTTCTCACGTTAGGGGTGTTCTCATGGGAACCACACCATATATATATATATATGGTGTGGACTTTACAATACAAGTGCCATGGCATGGAGTCAAAGTATTGGGAAATTTCAATTCATACTTGCAGTCCAAGAAGATGCTAATTTACCAAAAAGTCAATGTTGGACGAATTTGGTCTACACTATAATACTCTACATATAAATTTATTCAAAGTATTTATTTATAGTTATTTTATGGACTACCTATGAAAAGAAAAATATTCTGCCGAATATTATTAATTTAACAAATTAGGGAAATGTCTATTTATAATATATACTAATTACAGGTTTATGATAGTTTTTTAATGTTATTAAATTATTAAATAAGTGAAAAATATTATTTTAGGATATTAGATTTGAAATTAATCGATTAAATAATATAATAACACAAAATTTATTATCATATTTTATGTAAATATTAGGGTGAATCCTATTCCGGGAAGGGACTTACTTATCTTCATTCCGTATATTGGTTTGAGTGTTTTGGCTTGTTTGTGTTGTTTATCATGTTATAACGGATAACCGGAATATGATTCACCCTTTATAACCTTAACTGGCCCAAGTGTATTATAACCGGACGGTGACCACTTGTATAGTTCTACAAGAGACTAGAATGTGCTCTTGCAACCCAGACCCGTAGGTAACGGAAAGTACTGATCTATTTCTATTGGTAGACGGAAGCGGAGGCGAGTTTCGGGAGATTCTCGTGTGATAAAAGAAGTTGAATTAGTAATGGATAACCTAAGAAAGATAATAACCGGTTGTGTGCAAGCATGTTATGTGTTTTCTTTACCTTATGTGTGTTTGTGCCTTTACATTCTTTCTGATATTTAGAATGTTAGCTAACGGTTTATACCGTAGTTGTAGATGTTCCGCAGGTTCAGGATGTTGTTGAGTGATCCGGATGGTGTGGTCAGCCGGGATTCCCGTACATTATAGGACAGGATCGGGTTTATGTTTCTTTTGTTGTTTCCCTTTTATTTTGAACTCAGCTGCGAGTCTTTTACATTTTTCTTTGTTTGAACATTTGGTTTTATAGAGTTTTGGTTTTCATTCAGTTGTGCCTTGTTGTAAGATCCGTTGTGTTGTTGCTACTCTGAGGGTCGGGACCATTGTGCGGTCCTAACCCGTAGCGCTTCGAGTTCCCAGAACTTGGAGTGTTACAACGCCGGAACCCCCATTGAATTCGAACCAGACATCGTCGACGAGGTAACCTCACCACTACCTTCAGTCCGCCGCCATGTCTAGAGGAAACAACTACAACAACGTGTCGGTTAGCAATCCTCGCCGCCTTACCTTGTTGCCGCCTCTATTGGAAGTGTAGGATATCGGAGCCACCGCCGTCGTCGCCCTAGTCCACTACTCTGCCTAGTCTGTCGCCTCCTTACAACGAGTTGGCCGGGAACCTTCATTGTTGTTGTTGGGAACCGAAGCCAACAATCATAAACATCACCGCCTGCTTTCGCTGACCCCACTTCAAGTCAGCGGAGAAGAGCCAGTCCGCAGCCGCGAGAGAGAGGGCCACCGAAGAAGAGCCAGTCTGCCGCCATCCTCCTCAATCGAAACCTTTATCTTATCTTTTATAATATTTATTATACTATTAATATTCTATGTAACCCTATAAAAAGGGCGATAATACTATCAATACAATGTGATGTTATCCCATCAAAAATCTTTCATGGTATTAGAGGGAGGTTCGATTCGAGACCTCAACCTATCAATGATCTATTGCCGACACCATACCAACATCTAAATCTACATTTGTCACCGATTTACTGGTGGTCCTACCGATCTAATGTGTTCACCGATCTATTGGTGGTCCTACCGATTTACAAGCGGTGTTCATGTCACCGCTCATTGTTGATCGAAATATTTTCTTTACTCATTGTCGATAAAATGATCTATTCTTCAACATTCACGTTTGGACGACCGACTAAGTCCTTAATTTATCTAGTATCTCTTAACTTCACATGTTTTACATACACACATTTGTTAATACCTTTGAGTTTTCATCTATGGTACATTATTGTCACAAATGGGGGCATGGGACACTCTTCATGTGAGAACTTGCTTGCTTTTTTTCCAATATAATAATGCAAAATGCAAAATATTATTCAAAGAATATTATGCTTTACCTTTTCCCTTAAATTATAGAAAAATATATAGTTGCAATCCAGCTAGTTTTTGACACTAACACATGATATTGTTTGCCACCATTTTTATATTTAATAATTGTCTTTGCTTCCCATTATCCTCACCAATATAATTATCCATAAACAAAGATAAATAAATATATGACAACTTTAATATTTTTATGTTAATTTTTAATGACCAAATAATATGTCTGTGTTTTCACGTCATTTTAAAGTATACATGCGTTACAAATAAATTCATAATATAAGCGCATTGTATTTTTCTTTGATTAAACAAAAGTGTATATTGTAAACCAAAATGAAGTATTTCTTGAAATCTTGAATTCCAACCTAATAATAAGTGTTTAGCTAAAGAACATAATCAAGGTTTCGTTAAGAAAATGAATCTCTAAAGTTAAAAGGTTACCACCATAATTATAAACTAATTGATCCGTGTTATTGTTTTCGAATCTTAGTTGAGAAACTATAATAATATTTTATGGAAGACGGTTCAGAATTTAGAAGATTTTCGATTTAACAAGCACACGACGATGAATTTACTAATACTTAATTGATGCGCATATGGTTTTTGATGAATTTATTAAAATTTATGGTCAAATTAGCTAAATTAGCTCTTTTGAGATTTCTTTTTAATAACTAGACTTATTGTATAAATATGTTTAGTAAATGTATTCTAAATTAAATCTCTTATCTTCTAACTTCAATTTAATGAAATTGGTAAAAATTAAAGGGTACACAAACCTAATTGAAATTGAAAAGGCTGAATTGGCATTTAGGGTCTTTTACACTATAGAGTTAAAATTTAGGGCACTACCAATTACAAATTGAGAAATAGGGCTCCTACTTTACTAGACTAATTCATAAATAGGACAAAAACATTGACAAAAGTGAGTGATGGCTGATATGATTGATGACTTTGACACTTTTGATTGACATTTTGAGGGAATTTGGGGCCAAAAAAACGCAGCCCTTTGCCCAGAAAAAATCCGCTTACCCAAAAATCTGCTTACCCAACTAATGTCACAATCTGTCAAAGTACATAAATATACTCGAAAACAACATACCCAATAAATCAAATATCAATATAAAATAATATCCATAAATTGGATAATATTTTATATTTATACCCAATTTAAACATCATTTAATACAAAATTCATACCCAATTTAAATTTGTCATACCCAAAATTTTCAAAACTCGATATTGTACACAAACATCAATACCAATTTGACATTTAGTCATTACCCAAAAATTCGCTTGACATTTGATCATTATAACACATTTTGGGTAACCATAAAACGTATCCACGATATCACTTTAAATATAATACATTTTGGGTAACTATAAAACATATCCAACATTATAACAGATTTTGGGTAAGTGTTTTGTAAGATATTGATATGTTTGGGTAAGTGGTTTGTTCGTATGGTTGTCAATGTAGTAGATCGAACATGGTAAGTGTATATCCTAATTTTGAGATCGGAATTTTGGGTAATCAAATATAAATCGTCATACAACACAAACAAAAATAAATAACTTACCTAACATACCCAAAAAATAACAACCCAGTTTCGTCATACAATACCCAAAAAATAAATAGCAGACCTAACATACCGAAAAAATAACAACCCAGTTTCGTCATACAATACCCAAAAAATAAATAACACACCTAACATATGAACGATTAAGTGGGAGTCTCCCCACACTTTATTTAAAAAACCAAAAAGTATGAATAGTAAACATCCCATCAATATTTAAATGTTGTGCAGTACCATCATTTCAATTATATCCTATTTCCCTAGGTGTAGGCCTAATTTTTATTGTTTATCCTAGAGGCCCATTTTACAAAAGCAATATATAAAGGGCCCCATTTCTCTAATTTATTCAATTGAAAATGACCTATTTGACCAAATTCTTTCAAATTTAATTGACCCACATTGTGATTGTTTACTCATAGTTGTACTGTGCATCAACGTCATACCTTTTTTTGTGAATTTGTTCTAAGAAAAAAATCGGTTGTGTTGGCGCACGGTCTCACTCACACAATTTTTTTACATAACGTGGGGTGAGACTACGCACATGTTGGTATTGGTTAATCCGACGTCATGAAAATAACATGACTCTTTGAAAAACAATGAAAACAATATATATATATATATATATATATATATATATATATATATATATATATTGTTTTTATATAAATTATGATGTACAATTACCGTTGGAAGACGGAGTGTCCCGTGTCCTACCGTGTCGGATACGATCAAGACACGGCGAGGACACGTCTAGCAGTGTCGTCCTGGTATAACGGAGACCCCGGTGCGAATATAAATGAGAGACCCTCAATGTATAAAAACTTTCTTCATTAATACTAAAAAAAACCTAAATTTTAAACTGGGCCTCATAGAGAAGTGGGCAACAGTAAATTTGTTGGAGTTTTGTTTTTATTTAATTTATTTTTTCCGTTAAATTACTAAGAATTAGTACATTTTAAGAGGAGACATGAGCCGTGAGTTTATTTTTTAGTGCTATTGGGTTATTTTGGACCCATTTCATTTCTACTCTATATAATATATATACATATCTAAATTTTAAATTGGGCCCCATAAAAAAATGGGCCCGAAGCGACGCTCCTTCTGGACCGGCCCTGGCGTCTAGGACACGGCGCAAATATGGATTGTGTCATGTCTAGACACGATCAACGAAAGTTTTCCCTATTTTTAAGGCTAAAAAAGAAAAATAATTTTAAAAAGTTGAAGCAATATTAATTTACCATAATATTTCTTCTCCTCTCCCATTTTTTCCCTATTAAATGATGAGGGTTAAAGTACAATTATACAAAAAGTAAGGAACGTAAACAAGAACCATAACTAAAGATCAATAGGCCAAGTCGATCGAGCTGGTCGGGTCGACCGGGTTAAAACGCTAGTTTGAAACCATAAATCAATGTATAAATAACCAAAGATAAATGTATAGCAAAAGCTCAAAGTTGGCAATGTTAGTCGCTTGACCGCCCTCGGGGATGTTGCCTGAATATTTCATAAAATAGTTTATAAAAAACAAGGAGAAAGAAAGGGGAAAATTTGGATCTTTATAAATTTTGAAATCAAATAGTAGATGTGATGAGAGAAAAACAACAGGGAACAACTAGGTAAAGCAATTCTATAATTCATATGTAAGACTCGGGGTCTTAGGGACGATGTTCCCATGTCACTGCACGAGCACACTTAACTCCTGAGTTCTTTGTCTTCACTTGACCACTAGAAAAGAAGAATTCTTGTTGATATAGATAGCAACCCATCCATATAAGTTAACCATAAATAATTAAATACCCATTCAAATGATACGGGGTGTTACAATCTCCCTCACTTAGGGTTACCTCTGATACCATATGAAAAACCCGAGGTCTTAAAGACCTTGTTCCCATGCCAACCATGCACGTGTAGAAACTTCCCAAGATGTCACCCTTCTTGAAATTACCCCCGCACAAGCACGCTTAAATTCAGAATTCTTTGTCCTCACTCGACCACTAGAAAAGAAGAATTCTTGTTGACATGGATAGCAACTCATCCATATAAGTTAACCATGAGTCCCCATTCAAATGATGTGGAATGATAATTTACGGGGTGTTACATTATACCACCACAACATGCACACAATAGATCTCGATTGGCAGTTCAACAATATTGAAGGTAAGTCAGTTTTGAGTTATGTAAAAGACATCTTCGTTCGATTTTCACATGGTTAGACATTTGCTCGGCATACACTAATGTTGTCATCTGTCATGTCACCAAGATGGCGCATACTCTTCACATCGAATTCAACAAGAAGAATCCAATACTATCATAACTCATAGAAAAACACTCAATACATAGATTCAATCCAACATCATAGATCAATTCCGTCGGGCTTACCAAACTCTAGAAAAGTTGTGAATTAGCCACACATACCTTAAACAAATGGTAAAGCTTTATTTATGATCGAAAACAAAGACCGGTCGAGTGATCTATAGCACAATCGAGTGATCTCTCGGGAAGAAATGCAACAAAAACAAAGGAGGAGATATCTAACGTAATGGTTAAAACTCCTTATTTATTGGGTTATGGGATAGCCTAAAAGCCCTAGATCTCCTCGATCTTCTCTTTTAACGAGATAAAATCAAATCTAAAGATAAAATGTCCAACATGGCGGGCCATAAGTCCAATTCAATTATAAATAGATAATTGAAATAAGATAAGATGTCGAAGCAAGTAGATCGAGCGAACCAGTCCAACCACCTATTGGGCCAAAGTTATGGGCCTGGTCCAAAACTACTCCAGGTTATTCCTTGCATCAATGGGAGGTCATTTAGAGGTCATATGGAGAAGGGAAGATGACCAGTCGAGCGACCTATGGTCCATGAGGGTATTTCTACACTTTTCCGATGTTCTTCATTTCGAATCTCAGTGATTTCCATCTTGACTTAGACTTCTTTGACCCTAGTGAGATCCTTTGTTGTATCATGTCATTCCACTACATGTGTATCATTTGTACTCAATAAATGCCTAGAATGTCTGCAATTACATAAATAGGCCGGTATATCTCCAAAATACTAATAGAAAGGAAATATACCGATAAAATATGTCATTTAACCCAAAAGAGGTAGGGAATGAAATACAACGATGATGAAAACAGATGCTAAATAGAGTGATATCAGGCAACCCATTGCTTCTTTTTAGTGGTTGTGATCTGATTGATTGAAGTCTCCCGTCAAACATTAGGATGATCCTTATTCATAGATAATTGACGCATTAAGTCTCTAGTCTTTCCCTTATTGGGTCTTTCCGGAAAGTCATTGATGCCTATAATACACCATTCATTATCCACAAATGTATCCTTAATAATGACTCGAATATGGCTTTCCAAAAAAGAAACAATATTGGCTTTCCATTTAAAAAATGATGGGAGGAATTACCCTCATAATCCAACCTTGAAGGACACTAGTTATATTACAGTTGGCTAAATCGTAGTAATTCTCTCCGTATTTCTTTATCGGTTTTTTTAAGGGTGCACCTCCACACTTGAGAAAATTTAGTTATTTTTAATAGAACTTAAGGTCTGACTTCTTTCATCGATGAAATCTGCCCTTCGAGTTACTAAACTTTTACTCAGTGAAAATAAGTTAATTTAACTAAAATTAGATTTTTCAAGATGATACTTTTTGGGGGATATTAAGGGCACGGCGCTCGATTTTGTATACGCACCACGTAGACGCGATGTGTGACCTTCACGGTCACGCATCGCGTCTACGTGGATTTATGACCGTTGAGATTCGAACGTTGTAATCCGAACGTTGTAATTCGAACGTTGTAAAAGTGACCGTTGTAATTTAAACGTTATTGATTTCATTTGGTTATATAAAAATAGTAATAGAAGAGGTGAAAAACGCTCACAACATCTTCGAAAAAACAACACAACATTTTCTGGAGAACAGCTGCGAGAATGTCAACACACGAGGATGATGAAGTGATGATTCCGTTCGACGATACAAAATTTAGTGATCCAGACGAGTTTCTTCGGCATTTCGAGGTAAGTACTTTATAACCGAAAATATAGAAAAACTAGAATTGTTGTATATAATGTATTTTTAAGTTAGATATAGTTGCAATTAATGTTAGAAACATTTATTATAATTCGTGTTTTTATTATTTGAAAATTAGTAAACCGAAAACTAGAAATTTTATAGTTTTTTTTTTCTATGTGAACTAGGATCTTCCGAATTATTCTCGTGACGAAGGGAGTGATTATTCGCGAATGTTTGAAATTCGCGTTTTTTTCCATGATCGCGAGACGATGGTGGATTGGGCTCGATTCATGGGAGGAACCATGAACATGGTGTTGGTTACTAGTAGGTCGTGGAGAAATTCTTGGGGGTTCGTTACGTTTTGTCTGACATGCGAACGTTTTGGAGCCCCTCATAAGAAGAAAGATGTGGATCCTGATACCGAGTCATCTTCTAGCCGAGCACAGAAATCGAAGAAGGACGGATGTTGTTTTGAGCTTGAGGGCGTACAAAGCGAGGCTGAGAAGTGGACGTTGCATGTTATAAATGGAGTGCACAATCATACACTTCCCGAGCAGTTGAAGGGACACACATATGCTGGGAGATTGACGAAGAAACAATTTCGGAAGGTGGGACGTGAGGTTGGGTCGGGTTTCAAGCCGAAAAATATATTGAAGTCAATAAAGTTAGATGATCCATACAACGTCAGCACAATCGAACAAATATACAATGCTGGAATGAAGATTAGGAAGCTACAAGCCGAAGGACGGAGTCCTCTCCAACAAGCACTACATATTTTAGAGGAGTGTCGTTATTACGTAAATGTGAGAAGATGCTCGGAATCGGAAGAAGTTTCAGATTTTTTCATCATGCATCCGGATTCAAGACATCTCCTCAACCTATTTCCTTATGTCATCATAATGGACACGACGTACATGACGAACGAGTAAGTTTTAATATACATGTTATTATGATTTTTTAATTTTTTATGTACTTTTAGTTTAATATAAATGTAAACTCATAATATATCCTATATAGGTACAAGATGCCGTTGTTAGAGATTGTCGGTATCACTAGCACGAGGTTGACGTTTGCAATAGCATTTGTTTTCATGGCCAAGGAAAACGCCAATCATTACGAGTGGGCATTACGGAGACTCCGACATGTGTGCGGAAATGTTACACCGGGGGTGATTGTGGACTGAGAGCTAGGACTCATAAGTGCCCTCAGTGTTGTTTTTCTGGATGTGAAGCACATGATTTGCACCTTTCATATAAAGTGCAACATCCAACATAGATCTTGGGTGGTGACTCGGTCAAAGGAATTACAAGCTGTTTTTGCATCACACTACCATGCTCTTATTGAATCTAGATCTCCTGAGAGTTACGAGCAGCGTTTGGGTGAAATGAAAGTGCATTGGCAAGCGTATCCGAGGTTGATGGAGTATTTGGAAACTACATGGCTAATCCCCTACAAGGAAGCAATTGTTCGATATTGGTGCGACTTGCATCTACACTTTGGCACGAGGACAATGAATGCGTAAGAACTTATTTTTATATTGTTTGCAATTGTTTTCTAATGTTTGTCTTGTAGATTAATTTATTGAATTGATTTTTTTTTTTTGAAATGTTAATTGTATTAGAATGAGTGAGGGAAAGTACATTCAAGTGGGGCAGTCATACATCGCAACATAAGTGAATCAACAGGCAAGCGTAAGAATAACAATGAGAAAGGGGGAAAATAGGCAAGACACCAGTCGAACGGAGGAATTAGTCGAATTGCAAAGCAATGTTGAGGGAGGTGGCCATGTCGCGAGTGAGGGCAGTTCTGTCTCTCCAATTTTGAGTGAAGTGTGCCTTAACACTCCGAATGATCTTCCAGGCGCTTTCAATTGGGGAGATGAAGGTCTGACAATAGAGGAGCTTGTTCCTAGCAGTCCAGATGTGATAGATGTAGGCAACAATAGCGGCAATTCGAGCACAATCCATAGGGCGAGGCTTCATTCTGGACCAGGAAGCCATCCAGCCCCAAATGTCATCGAGGAAGGGAGCAGGGTAGGCGATGTTCAGCCAACGCGAAACGATGTCAAGAACCGTGGAGCTATAGCTGCAAAGGTTCCAAAGGTGATTACCATCTTCAGGAGAAGAGTTGCATAGTTTACAGGTATCAACATTGGTGAGGTTCCATTCCCTGAGTCTCGTAAGAGTGGGAAGGCGATTATGATACGCAAGCCAGGCAATAAAGGAGGATTTGGGGGTATTGGAGGGAAGCCAGATAGCTTTGTAGGGGGATGAGTGAGGAGTTGAGATAGGAGGTCTGAGGTGGTGATAAATCGTCTTGCGGACGAGGAAATCATTCGAATTAGCAAGGGCCCCAGGGGGAAGTCTGGTGAGGGTATCTCTAAGGTCGAGTAGTGATTTCCAGAAGTGCGAGTGGGAGCCTCTAATGGGGCAATTCCAGATGCTATCACCTCGCATGAGCAAATGCCTGGTAACCCAAGAATTCCAAAGGCAAGGGTAATTGCGATCAAGGTCAAGCAAAACACTGGAAATGGCAACCTTGTTCTTGGTGCCGAGATCAGGGAAGGAAAGCCCACCGACCAATTTGGGAGTGCAAACAGTCTCCCACGCGACCAGTGCACGCTTGCTGGAGGTAATGCCCGACCAGAGGTAAGATCTCATGAGCCCGTTGATGATGTTGATTACTTTGGCAGGTATGAAGAACAAGGAGCACCAATAATGGCTGGCCGAGTATAGAATTGTTTTGACAAGCTGAGCACGCCCGGCATAAGAAAGGGCTTTCGCGTTCCAGGAGTGGATTCGTCTAGTCATCTTGTGAATTAGAGGAAGGAAGTCATGGATGAGAAGCCGTTTACTTCCGAGAGGGACCCCAAGGTAGAGGAAGGGTAGGGTTCCAAGGCTCATTCCAGTAAGCCGAGCCACATTGTCAATCTCATTTTGATTCAGTCCGCCAGTGAAGAAGTGGGATTTGGTGGAATTGGAAAAGAGTCCAAAGCAGGTTCCAAAATCATTGAGAGCATCCATGAGAATAGAGATGGACTTATCATCACCACGGCACAGGAGGAGAAGGTCATCAGCAAAGGCAAGGTGTGATATGGCAGGGGAAGAGCATTTGGGATGGAAATTAAAGTCAGGGTTAGCAGTTCTTTCGGTAATGAGCCTGGATAAGAATTCCATTGCAATGGCAAACAGTGGGGGGGGGGGGAGAGGGGACAACCTTGTCTAAGTCCTCGAGATCCCTTGAAAAGACCCTTTAGCTCACCATTAACATTGATAGAGTAGGAGGCAGTTCCGATGCATTCGCAAACCAGGCTGATGAAGGCTTCAGGGAAGTTCATCGAACGCAGGCAATGGAGAAGGAACTCATGACTCACTGAGTCAAATGCCTTGGAAATGTCGACTTTCAAGGCGACCCTGGGTGAGATGTGTTGTCGACCATACTTGTGGAGGAGTTCTTGACAGAGCAGCACATTGTGTTTTATAGATCGTTTAGAGACAAAGGCGCTTTGGTTGGGGCTGATGATACTAGGTAGAATTTGGTTTAGTCTCCTGGCAAGTATTTTGGATATGGTCTTGTAAGTTGTATTACAGCAGGAAATGGGCCGGAAGTCCGAAGGTGTGGATGGGCAGTCATGCTTGGCAATCACGGAGATGATGGTGTGGTTAATCTGTCTGAGCATCTTTTTGTTAACGAAGAAGTCCTGGATGGCAAGGGTGAAATCATTGTGGATGATGCTCCAGGCTTCTTTGAAGAAGAGAGAGTTAAACCCATCCGGTCCCGGTGCTTTATGGTTAGCGATGCTGAAGAGCGCGTTCTTGATCTCGCAGGGGGTAACAGGTTCTATCAAAGAGTCAGCCTCAGTCAAGCTAATGGAAGGCAGCCTGACTGGAGGCAGAGGGCGTCTGGGTAAGGGATTCGGAGGATCGAGGGTTGCCTTGAAGTGGTTAATCAGCAGTTCACAATATTTCTCAGGGTCATATGCCATCTCGCCGTTAGGTCCCTTAATGGCAGTGATTAAGTTCTTACTTCTTCGCTTCTTGATGCCTCTGAAGAAGAAAGAGGTACACTGGTCGCCGAACTTGACCCATTTCTCTTTAGAAAGTTGGCCCAGGGTCAGGAGTAACTTAGAATGTGAGTCTTTGAGAGCAAGAGAAGCCCTACGGTCCTGGACAAGGAGATCAGGGTTGAGGGGATCAGCTAGTAATTTCGTTTGCACATTCTCGAGTTGTCTGCGCAGATCATCAAGGCTAGAGTGCAGTTCCTCCAATTTGATACTGGGAAACTTCTTCAGGAAGGGCTTGAGCCGTTTCAGTTTTGCTGCAAGCCTGAACATGGGATTACCATTTATCTCTACAGTCCAGGAATCATTAATTGTTTCCAGGAATTTTTCGTGCTTGATCCATTGGTTATTGAAACGGAAGGGGAAGGATCTCCGAGGTGTGAGGTGCTCAGTGAATAGTAAAGCGGGGGAGTGATCAGAGATGCCCGCCATACAAAAGTGAGCAAGAGAATCAGGGTAGGTAGCGACCCAAGCGCTGTTAGAGATGATACGATCAAGTTTGCTCCAAATGCGGTTCTCGAGTTGCTTATTGGTCCAGGTGAACTTGCAACCGGAGAAGGGGAGATCAGAGATACTGTTATGATCAAAATAGGTTTCGATTTCATCAGAGGCCTGGGAAAAGTGATGCTGGCTGTTGGTGATTTTTTCATCGGGGGATAGATTGACATTGAAATCGCCCATCAGGGCCCACGGGGAACTGGGGATGAGCAAGCGCAGGGTTGCAATCGAGTTCCAAAGTCCAACACGCTCCTCCAAGGCGTTATGAGCGTAAACGAACGAGAACTCAGCAAATGCTTGTTGATTAGGGTTTGGAAGGGGTTTAGAGACGAGGCAGTGGATGAGCTGGTCGGTGATGAGGGTGGTGGTAACATTAATTAATGCCGGATCCCACCACACCCAGATACGACAATTGTGGGCAGTTGAGGAATTTGAAATCTGATTCCAGGATGGGAAGAGAGAGGATGCTAGTCTACGTTCATTGTCTGAGCGAAGGCGAGTTTCAAGAATGGCGAGTAGGTTGAGGTTATGCTTCTTAGCAAGAGACTGAACAACATTTTGTTTGAGCGGGTCATTGAGACCCCTAATGTTCCAAGCACAGGCTCGGACTAACATTAAACAAGGTTGGTTGTGTCATTGATTGCACTTGCGATCAATGGGGTAGGGGCTGAGGATATGGAGGGAAGAGAGGGGTTTTGGGAGGGGTAAGCAGTAGTACAGGAGCTGGGTGCTTGGATTGGGGGATGTTGGATGGGAAACAAGATATAGTTGGTTGGGTTAGGGTCTTCGGAGGTAGATTCAGGTGGTAAGGCCAACGGCAGGTTGGAGGGAGCCTCAGGAATAGAGGCAGTAGCATCCTGTTGAGTTATTGGAGGGTTTTAGATGGTACTGGGTTCAGGGATAGTGCGAAGGAGTTTTTGGGAAGGGTCAGGAGTGGGGAGTAAAGGGGGGAGTTTGTGGTTAAGGTTTAGGGAGGGGGTCTTGGGGGATTTATCATTCCAAGGATTGTGCGAGCCAACCTCCGGAATAGGCGGCTTGGGAACTTGGCAGCAGTGCCCAAAAATTAGACATGAGTCGCAACGCGGAGGTAACCAGTCGTAAGTGATTTTTTGAGTGAAGGTGGCACCGCCAGGTCCTGTAAGAGTGATCTCACGCAGCAATGGGCGGGATGCTTGAACTTCAATAAGGATGCGGGCATATCCAAGTCGATCATGGTTGATTGAGCACGCATCTGTGAGGATGGGAGTCCCCAGAGCGGACCCAATCCTAGCAAGCATTGTCTTAGACCAGAAGCGAAAGTTGAGATTGTGGAGGGAGACCCAGACCGGGACAGAATGAAGACTGGAGTAGTCCAGGGGAAGATCGGTGGTCCAACGTTTCAGTAGCAGGGTGGTGGAGCCATTGGCAATCCAGGGGCTGCCCAGGAGGATAGTGTGCAGATCATCTTCGTTAGCGAAATGGAAAACGAAGATCCCGTTTTCGTTCCGGAGCATTTTAGGTTTGGAGATTGTGTTCCAATGTTCCCCGGTGAATTTGGAGAGACGTGGGAAGGAAATAGGGCTTCCAAGCGGAAACCCGATAAGGGTAAGGTTCCACTTCTGCATGGTTTCATCTATGTCTTCGTTTGTGAAAGGGATGATTCCCGAATCAAGCCCAGGAATGAAAGGAAGGGGAACATGGTTCCAGGATAAGCTTTTGGTCGCAATTTCACAGTAGGAAGCTGGAGGGTCGACGTGGGTAATGGGGCTATTAATGCGAGCATGCATTATGGGGATTTGGGGGGAGCTCGAGGTGACAGGATTCGAGGGGTCATGTAATGTTGGAGGGCCAGTAGTCTCGGAATCAGTGCTATCCACAGCGCAGAGGTCCAAATCGGCGCCAGCTTTTGGGACGACCGAGGATAGAGGAGGCGGAAGGACAGAGTCAGGTCCATTCGTGGAAGGGGGCAGGGTGTTCAGGAAATCAGGTGGCGCGTGGGGGGAGGGTGTTGAGTGTATGACACAGTGAGTCTCAGGTAGGGTAGAGAGGGTGGTGCAGTTTACGGTCGTGTGGGTATTTGAAGGTGGAGGGTAGGACGATCGTGGGCTCAGCGGCGGGAAAGCGAGGTTAGATGATAGAGTGGGTGGGATGGTGTGTTTTGGGAGGTGTCTGAGGTTGTTAGATTGGATGAGCTCGTCAGGTAAGGGTTCAGGAGTAGCTTCATGGCTGGGGCTGAGGTAAGCGTTGGTTTTGGAACGTGGGGTGGGAGCGGCTCCAGGGAGGTCGGATAGTTTGATGTTGCGGCGTCGGCCTTTCCGGGAGCCAGCCATTGGGCAGGTCTAGGGAGAGGTGGGATGGGGGCGGTAGGGGGGAGGGTGGCGCAGCCAGGGCTGCGTAAGGAGGGGCAGGCCGGGGCGAAGGGATCAGGTGAGAGAAGAGAGCGTTTTAGTTCAATTATTTATTGAATTGATATTGGTTGTTAGGTGTGAGTCCGCACACTCATTGTTGAAGGGTACATTGCGTTCTACCGTTCAAGGATTTCAGTTGGTGATGGAGAACATTGACTTGATGGTAAATGATCAGATTGATAAGATTCAAGCGTCAATAGAGATGTCACGTGAGAGGATGTTGTTGGTTGTGCGTGTGCCTATATTTGATTTGCTCCGAAACAAAGTAAGCAACGAGTGCTTCTTGGAGTTGTTGGAGATCTACGAGAAGGCAAAGCAAATTAGGAGCTTGACAACATGTAAGGATTCATATTGGAGGGAAGCTCATGGGTTGCCTTGTACACACGAGTTCTATATTGCTATTAGGCATCGGGAGCCAATACGTTTGGATCAGATTCACCCTTATTGGAAGCAAGTACGATGGGAAAAATTGAATCCGACGCATGAAGATGAGGTTGTCCATATTGATCGATACATGGAGTCACTCAATGACTTTAGGGAGCGATTGGACAAGAATTTGCTTCCGAGAGATGTGCTTGAGCGGATGGCTTCATCATATGAAGATATTACAAGTCCGGGCAATTCAACGTTGAGAGTACCAAAGCAGAAAGTCAGAACTAAAGGAAAACCACCAAAGTACGGCATTCTTTCAACAAGGAGAGAACCAAGTCGGTTTGAACATGGTTCTGGATCGGCACGTCCACGTCCTCGAGGTCGTCCACCTAAAGCAAGACAACATGTGGAAGTTAAAGTGGAGGAGCCCGAGCCTGAAGAGGCCAAAGTTGAAGTTAAAGTTGAGGAGGCTGAGCCACGTGGTAAGAAAAGCACCACCAGACGTTCTAAGAACTATCGGTTCAAGGGTGATCAGATGCAGAAGTTCATGAAACCCTTCATCCTTTCAGCCTATGATGTTAAAGGAGATGAGCATTGTGGATTTAGATCTCTTGCCGTGGTTTCGGGATACTCGGAAGAAGATTACTTGATTGTTAGAAGGGAAATGGCTACGGAGTTGTTGATGAGAAAGGACTTGTACGCACGTGTGAGTATTTTTTGTTGATAAACCCTTCATCCTTTTCTTTGATTTACTATATTTTGTTGATAAAATGATAAATTTCACTAATAATTGTTTTTTTTTGTCAATAGTCGGCGGTAAAATGGACGGTTGATGAAGTTATCGAGGCCACTTGGTGGACTGATCCTATACCTTGTGGGCCGGAGAATTGGATGAAGTGTCCACTTGTTGCAACAGTAGCAGCGACATATTACCGGTGTGCAGTTGTTATACTTGGCTCAAGCCCCGAGACATGTTAACCAATTGTTGCAACGGTTGAGAACCAAGAACCCCCAACAGAGATTCGTGCAATAGCGTGGGTCAATGACAATCACTTTGTAGCCGTAAGTTTTCTTTCTTTCTACACCTCTTATATCTCATATATTATGTTACTTTTATTCAAGGATGACAAAAAAAGGTAATCAATTTTTCATTTGGCAATCATCTTTCGTTAGGTTTGGCTTAAACCAAACTCTCCATTACCACCTTTGACCCTTCCATGGAGGCGTGGACATGATTCTAGCGTTGATGGATGGGATGCACACTTCCGTGATAGATTCAAGATGTTCGACGACCTCCGGCGCAAAGAGTGTCCTAGAGAAGTGATAGTCAATCTCGTATCTTATTCAGAGTGATAGGTTATATGTGTTTCAAGGTTTCATTTGGTTGATGGATGTTTGTCTTGTAAGGCCCCGTTTGGCAGCAGCTGAAGCTAGCTTATTGAAGCTTATGAAGTGATAGTCAATCTCTTAATCTTTTCTTCTTCGTCGATCCTAACCATTCTTCTCTTCTTCTTCGGAAATACTAATGGATGAATCGTTGCTACTAGCTATGACTATAATGCTCCACTTGATGAATATGGGAAGTCTAAGCTTTGAGTTTTGGTCTATAATGCATAACATCTCACAAAAACTTCTAGTGTTGAACTATGAACTTTTTCTTTGCAAGGTTTACCGAGGGAACCCAAGTATACACATTTGAAGTATCTTCATAGAGCTATTAAGATGAGTGAACACGCTTTGGATTCTTCAGATCCAAAAGTAACATCACTTGGAAGCAATCAAGAGGTATAATGTATGGATAGAGTGTTCAATTATCTGATTGTGATTCATCCTGTTTCTTGGCAAACTATGACACGAAGTACTAAGCGAGATTAGTGATGAACCTTAAAAACAATGTAAAGGTAAAACACATAACTTGCAACATATAAAATGTAATATATACACCAAAAGGTAAAATACATAACATGTATGTCCTCCATACTACAAAAGGTAGCGTGGGCCAACAAAATGTAAAGTACATCAATCTCGTCTCGGCTGTGTCGCCCTGACCTGAGATGGTGCTATATGAACGTCCTGGCCAACGGACTCGTCGTACATCGTATGTATGTCCTCCATAGTCACTGAGCCACGACTAATAATATCCCGTAGGCGGGCCTGAATAATGTGTAGCCTCTGTATTGGAAAATAAAGTTGTCAGCGCTAAAGGTAAAGCATAAAACTTTAAAAGATTAAAGGTAAATATATCAACACATACCCGAGTATCTGAAACAGGGACCGGAGGAGGACGATCTACAGATGGAGACTGCATAGCTGAGCCAGGAAGGAGAAATGGATGGCACCGCTCGCTAAACCAGGACATGTAGTCCTGAGATACTGTCCATGGTAAAGGGGCCCTAGTCTGACCCTGAAACGCAAATCTGCTCGCCTCCTCGTGTCTAGCAGCCCAACGATCATCTGCGTCATGGAATCTCACCCTATACCCTCTACTGCCAGAAGCGGGGCGCTGCTCCAAATAAGAAACAATCCTCTGAAGTGGGATCGTCTGAATGTACCCAAACTGTCGGAGGACTCGATCCGGCATGTATGCCTCGATGATATCTCCTATCTGGATCGTCCCTCGGTATGTCGACACATCAAACTCGCCCTCAAAATCTAACACTCTATCGCTATATGGCATGAACTTGATGTCCTCCGCTCTCATCTGATCTAACTGTGAGCGCAAGGATCTCATTCTCTCAAGAGTGGGTGTTGGTGTCCTCGGGACAGACAGTCTAGAAGCCCATATGGCCGATCCATGACGTCCTAGATCCTCTGCCGCTGAACAACCTAAGGACGGGAAGTGGGTATAGATCCAGAACTGTAAATATTAAAGTAAATGAAAGATATTATTAGTAAGAATAACAAATGAAAATTCTTATCTAAAGTGACTAATTACAATGAATGTTCTTACTTGTAGAAGTGATGTACATCCTCCTATCGTCTTCACCTTCAGTCGTGAGGCATCGCCCAACATACTGTAGGTAAAGTCCAGATTTGTCATTTTATCATAACAGTAACAATAAGAATTTATTAGGTATTGAAGTAGAGTGATAGTTATACGTACGAGTACAAGTATGCTAACACGCCGGTGCCCCAAGCATAGTCTCCAGTCCGGCCATGGTCTCGCACCAAGTGGATCAACCAAGGTCGAATCTTGTTCGTCGATTTATCGACGAACAAGGATGAGCCTAGAAAGAAAAGAAGAAATACAGAAGTCACCTCCTCAGCTGGGGTAGCTGGGTCGCGCCGAATGGCATCATACGCAGTCCTCAGCAAGTCAACTGGTAGAGTTGTCTGGTGACTCCTAGCCTCCACCTCTGATATGTGAAATGTATCACTCAGCCACCTAACCCTCTCTCGTGCCAGCATAGGTGTGACCATGGCCTCTCCATCAATCCTAATGCCTAGGATGACGGCTACATTGTGCAGGGTGATGGTCATCTCACCCCAAGGTAGATGGAAGCTGCTAGTCTCTAGATGCCAGCGCTCCACGAATGCATGTATGAGGGCGTGGTCAACTCCAGTAAACGAGACGTCTAGAAAACCCATCAATCTACTCTGAGATGCTAAAGCAAACCAGGAAGTGGGGTCCGCTCTATCAGCGTCGGAAATCCATCTACTAAGCGTCTGAATGTGCTCTATCCGCCGTAAAGCTGTCATCGGCCTCCTGTAATCCTCCTTTATAACACAACGAATATTCAATTAAACGTTTTATTAATTTAGTTTTTGTAACGTAATGTGTTGTAATTGTGATTAGTTATCTACCTCTCCCATCCAGACACCGCGAGCACGGTGTCCGGCATAGCAAGTGAGCACATCGCTGATCAATGGTGCCCCTGTATCAGCAACTACACGGCCTTGATCAGCCGGTACAAATGGCTCCTACGGCGGCACTACAGGATCTGCAGCTGGAGCATCAAAGTCAAAATATCGCTGCTCGGTATGATCGTCAACCGGTGGCTCTACCTGCTCCTCAGCAGGAATATCTGTAGTTGTCTCCATGTGTTCGTCAACAATAATATCAGTAGGTGGTTCAACCTGCTCGTCATTAGTAGTATCAACGCGCTCGCCAGCTGTGGGATCTATCTCCCCTGCTTGTACAGAAGGACCGGCCACATCCTGGTCCGAGTCAGATCCGTATGTCGGTGGTAGAAGAACCTCCCGAGCGAGAGCCGGAGATGCATCTGAGATGCATGGTCTCTGTGGCTGCTGTGGTGGTGATGTGTCGGCAGCCGAACCAGCTACCTGGGACCTCCTCCCCATCGTAGCCCTGGTGGTGGCGAGACCATCTCTACGAGCCGAGGCCGTGGGACGCCTCCGTCTATGTCTCTGCATGGCCTGTAATATCTATATTTGATATTACAGGCCAATTTAATTAATTTCCTTTTATTTAGTTTCCTTTACTTTCATTTCAATTGAATTTAAAAGAAACTAAAAGAGATTAAATAAATTATAATTACATTAATAAAATTAACTAAATAGTAAAGGTAGAGATTTTAATTTATATATTTTTAATCCATTTTATTTTATATTAAAATGGATAAATTAATTTAATATATTTAATATATTACAATTAATTTAATTAGATATATTTTTATTCCATTTTTTTTGAATTAATATACATTAATTAAGATTATATAATATTAATATATTTAATACAATATTTTTAATCCATTTTATTTTAAATTAAAATGGATAAATTAATTTAATATATTTAATATATTACAATTAAATTAAATAAAAATATTTTTATTCCATTTTATTTGTATTTAATATTCTTTAATTAAATTAATTTATTTTTAATTAATTAAATGCATTGGAATGCATTATAATGCATTCCAATGCGTTAAAGGATGAACAGTGGCTCCACGGTTTCGCAATGCGTGACCGTGGAGCACTGTTCACCGTCTTCGACAGTCCGCCATTGAAGGCGGACTGTCGAAGCAAATCAACGCCCTTTTTTCGCAATCTACTCTTCAACCAACCTAAAACTAACTAATTCAACAACAATCTAACCTATTCACGTCCATTTCATGCTCAACTACGAACCGAAAAGTGAAAAAGAAAACCGAGCAAAAACCGAGCAAAAACCGAACAAAAATCAAACGATACCTCTCTCGGGTCGTGTTTCCGCTTTTGAAATGGTCTTCCTTCGTTACCGTCTTTATCCATTACTTTATTTGGTGGGAAATGTTGAGAAATGGAGCTCGATCGTCTTTTTCGCCGTCGTCCACTACTTGCAACTTTTTTTTTGAATGAAACTGCTTACGGGATCTCATCCCGTAAGCGATTTAGGGTTGAAACTCTCACGCATTCGCAATGCGTGACCGTCACGCATTGCGAATGCGTGAGAGTTTCACTCGTTCGCAAAGCGTGAACGTGAGATCACGGTCACGCTTTGCGAATGAGTGGTGCAATATTGAATTCCTGAACCGTGCGAATACGAGTTCCGTACTTTTTTAATTATCACATTAAACATTTAATAGTAATAAGTATAAAGTTTGAACTATACTCCACCAATTAAACATTAAACTATATTCAAATGTTTTTATATTTTCACCAACTTTCGGTTTTATCATTAATTTTGGATCTTCTAGGTATTTTGTTCTCTTATACAACTTCACCTTTCTCACCCAAACCAATGTGTAATTATTGGATTAGGTACAAACTTTGTGATTAATTTGCTTCTGTGCCGAACAATGCACATCTTTTATATTAAAATTGATAAATTTTAAGGTGAATCAATATAATATAGATTTTAAATCCAAACTCAACGTATATACATATATACTAATCAATCCATTATCATTCATATGTATATATGTCCGTTTGGTAGTTGAAAAATAAAATAAGGAATTAAGATTATAAAAATTAACGGGACATATAACTTTTTTATTTTGTTTGTTAAAAGAATGAAGGAGATGAAATGAATTAGGATTATGAAAATTAAGGAAATTAGATTATGAAGATTGTATATTCTTGTTGAACATCTACTATAAAGATTATTGACGATAAAATCTCATTTTTACACCTCTTCGTTTTTTCATCTTTTTCATTTAGAAAAAAATTTAACACATATATTATAATTTTACCCGGAATCATATTTAGTTTATCAAACAGTCATTTCACTTGTTTTCATATTCATCTTCTCCTTAAACAATTTCATCTCCTTAATTCTTTTTTAAAATAATTTTCATCATTTTTTATGTTACCAAACAGACTCATAATTAGATACATGTATTATCTAAATATAGATCGATAGGATTTATAATATAGATCAATCTTAATCTTAAGTTAGATATCATTAATAGCATGATTGGAGATTGATGATTATAGAAATACGCGTCAAAGACAATAGCTAATCATTAGATATTTAAATCTGCGATTTGATCAAATTGATTTATATATCATACGAAGGTGCATGTTAGGTTAACAAGTTAAGCTCTTTATAGTTTTGAAATTATGTTGATATGTTTATAGATTATATTATTCGAATTATTTTGACAATACTGAAGTTGTAGCTCCAAACTACCCAACTTAGGTAGGGCAACTTCATTAATCAATCCAATCTCATTCACAAGTAGCTCCTTAACCTTAATTATTACAAACATGTCATGTTAACATGCCATCATTAACTCTCTTTTGACGTTTGTCCTTGACTCCTTACATATGTGACATTATAGAGGTTGACATTAGGCGTGTTCGATAAGGGCAATGAGGCGATTATGAGACTTAACTGAGCATGAAAATTTCGCAAATTTTCTTCAACCTCGCAGAGATAGATTATAAGAATTGCGAGAAATTACAAAGAGTGAAGAACCGTATATGTGAATAATAAGTATATAAATACTCTAGAAGGGGGTTGAATAGAGTACCGAGATCCCCCTCGCATATCAAGACTTTGAAAATAATTTCAAGGTCTTGAAGTCGATATGTGCGCTTTGTGACAAAACTGATTTTCAAGGCTTTGAAAGGGATTTCAAGGCCTTGACTTCGAAACCTGCAAAACAACGTTAGTCACAATTTAAGCGATATAAAGTGCGGAATAAAAAGATCGACACGACGATATATTTACGAAGTTCAGCTGTAACAACCTACGTCTCTGTCCTAGGGTTTCTCGACCCTAGGATCTAATTATCTATTATCTACTCAAAGAGTCCTAGATACAACCTAGAAGAAATCCCCTTTCTTCTCTCACTGTAGCCTCAATGCTACGATCTAGTCAACTCTAACCTAGCAATAATAGCCTAGTTACTTCGCAGAGTAACCCACACTCGAGTATAACACTCTCTAGATATGTCAATGAAGCTCTAGTGTTTTTCTCACTCTAAGGATGTAAATTTTTGTAAGCTAAGAGGAAGAAAAACTTTTGGAACGAATGAAGGTGTTTTGATCGCTTGAAGACTTGGATTATTTCCGTGTATGCTTGTTGTTGTACTCTTCAATCGTCATCTTCATTTATAGTCTTCTATGGAGAACTTCTTAGCCGTTGTAAGATAGTTGTTGTAACGTTCTTCTTTCTCCATGAAAAACGGTGCGTGGTTGAGGTGAAGTAGCCATTGTAAGATCTTCTATCTTCTCTCTTCTACTTCCTCTCTTTGACGCACGTTGAGAATCTTTATCTTCGTGATCTTCTCTTGCTTTGGAAATGCCGTTGAAGATCTTTGTTCGTTGAAGATCCTAGATCTTCTCTCTTGGATATGCCGTTGAAGTTTTCTCTTAGGTCCGAGATCTTCTTGCATGGAATCCGTTTGTAAGATCTTCCTTTATCCTCTTGCGTCTTCGGTTAAGATCTTTGTAAGATCTTTTTGTTGTGGCCAAGATCTTCTCTTTAAAACCGTTTGAAGATCTTCTTGTTGACTGACCAAGATCTTCTTCTTGAGAATCTTCTCAAATCTTCTTGTTATCCTTTGGTATAGATCTTCGTTTTGGTTGTTGAGATATTCGAATCTTGTATTTAAAAGCCCTTAGCCGAATCTACCTTTGTAATGCTTTTCAAGGCTTCCGCGTTTGTCCTTTGTAATACATTTCAAGGTCTTTGTGTTCGTCATTTGTAATGTGTTTCAAGGTCTGCGTTCTTCCTTTGAAATGTTTTTCAAGGCCTGCACACTTTTAACAAACACAAACCAAAACATGCAATCTAGAAATACAATCGATATTTGTTAGTATATAAAACCTCTTATAAACATTAAGTCTTCCATCCTTCACATAAACAATTCATAATTAAGGTGAAGTTATCAAAGAGAATTAGGGAATTTATATAGTTTTCTTAACATCACCGTACGGGGACAATTATCTTTGAGGATACTTCGTTATTAAGTGATTATTTGAATGAGATTAAATTTGAGTATTATTTTGAAACTTTTTTAAATCCAAAATATCATAGATTACTGGATTGTATTGATACGAGAATTGATAACGAACCCATCCCGCACTCGAAGTGTGAAATCGAAATTAATTTTAATTAATTGTGCACTATGGTGCAAAATCGAAATTGGGTGTCATTAATTTTGCATCGGGGGTTCGAAACATTTTTTTTAAAGAAAGAATGAGATAATTGATTCAACACCCGAAGTGAAAAATTAGGTAATTTTATAAATAACTTATATGAGTTCATCTACCATTGACCTTTTTGAGATTATAAGGTCCAAAATAATCTCATACAACATTAAACGGGTCTTAAATGACTTATTTATTCCATAATCTATATAAACTTCTTAAAAAAAACATTTATCTAAATAATTAATATATCTGCAATTGTAAAGAATAACGGAACAATGCTAGCTTCAAAAGAAGATATTTATAATGAATTCCTTGCAAACTATGAATCTAGATTCAAAGCTACCACTATATATCCAACTGAACTTCACAAACATCTTGAAATTATTCAAAACGAGATTTCGGAAACAAAAAATACAGATCTAACCAAACCCTTTACAAATGAAGAAATCAAAAGTGCAATCTTTGAAGTCAATGCCGGATGGTTTCTTTCAAAAAAATTGACATATCTTAGACCCCTCGGTAACCCGTGTAGTTAAGAGTTTCTATAGAACCGGAAGAATCCTAAAACAAATTAACTATATTTTTGTCGCTTTGATCTCAAAGGTTGATAACCCTTCCTTAACAACCCATTTATAGACCACTAAGTTTTTCTCAATATATACAAAACTATTGCAAAAATTTTGACAAATAGACTAAAAAAGGTACTCTAGAAACTCATCCATCCACTTCAAGGTGCTTTCACCAAAAATAGATCAATTCATGACATATTTTGATAACCCATGAAATTTTTCACGGATTTAGCTAGATTAAAAAAAATGAAAATAAGGCTATGTGGCAATTAAACTCGACATTGAGAAAGCTTATGATAGGGTAAAATGACCTTTTATTATGACAATACTAAGAAAATTCGGCTTTTCAAGCAGATTCATAGGTTGGATTGAGGAATGTATTTCTACAGTTTCTTACTCCATCTTGATAAATGATAACCCGACCAAATTATTCCACCCAAAACGAGGCCTTGTTCATGGGAACCCGCTATCACCACCACTATTTAACTTAGGAGTTGATGTCCTAGCCAAGAATATCCAAAAAGCTAACAATGAAAACCGAAAAGTATTGGATTCTCAATCACGAGAGCAGGAACAACAACACCCTTCCTCGATTTTACGGTTGATATAATAATATTTTCAAAAGCCACAACCACATCATGCAATCGATAATCGGAATCCTAATAAATTATAGCCTCATCTCGAAACAAAAAATAAATTATCACAAATCATCTTTCCAACGCGACTAAAAGAATGCTGCAACAAAACACAGATATCTCCCCGAGCACCTGTCTAGAAAAGTACCTAGGGTGCTCAATCATCAAAGGACGCGTAACCAAATTTATGTTCGATGATCTTATTACAAAATCTAGACAATAATTAACAAAATGGAAAGCGGTTTCTCTTTCTCAAGAAGGAAGAACGGTCTTGATTAAAGGAAATCTTAATGCAAAACCTAACTATATAATGGAAGGTTTTATACTCCCAACATCCATACATAAGGAACTAGATCAAATCAATAGACAATTTTTCTGGAACAAAGGAGCAAATTTACACCCACTGATAAGTTGAGATAATATTTGCAAATCATAGGAAGTAGGAGTATGAATAAGAAAAACAAAAGACATGAACATGACACTCCAAATGAAACTCTTTTGTAAAATTATGGCTGAACAAAATAATATTTGGGTTAAGGTAATTGAGAAAGAGTATTTAAAAGGAAACCACTTGTGGTACAAAACGGGAAATAATACATCATGGTAATGAAAAAGATTGATGAACTTACGCCTAGAGTTCAAAAAGGGGCTAAGATGAAACGTGGGGGTGGACGAACAACTAAGTTGTGGAAAGATCCTTGGATTGATGAACAACCACTAGAGTAGTATGTTGCATACGGACCTTATAATGAACATATAAGAAATAGTAAGTTCGCTTATTACAAACGATAAATGTGATCATGGAAAAATAAGTAGCCTACTTCGACATCTGATCCCGCAAGCTGTTGTAAATAGAATCCTAAGTCACCTGCTACTCATTTGTAACTTCCAAGATTTATTGTATTAGGCACCTGGTAAAGATGGTTGGTTCTCCACTGAAGCCACATTACACTCTTGCCTATATCCGTAGGAATTACCCAACACGGCAAGTAACACATGGATTTGGAGCCTAAATATCATGTCAAAAATTAAAATTTCCATGTGGAAGCTATTTGTAGATGTACTTCCAACAAAAGAAAACCTTGAAAAACAAAAAGTACTAGTACCCACGAACTATGTATTATGTCAACACCCATATGAAAGTGCAAATAACGCATTCCTCAAATGTCCATACACAATCAGCAATATACTTGACACTAGAACAAAAGAGTATCTAAAAAGTATATATACTTCTTGTAGAAAACTTTCAGAAATATTATCTCTTGTACGGGAAAATTTTGACGATAACTGATGTGGGACCATCTTCGACACTTTCCATACAAGGACCCATCACTAGGTCAAGGGCTAGAAGGATCCAAGAGAAGACATCATCAAGGAACATCAAGGGGAGTTGGAAATGAAGAAATCGATCCACAACATGAAGGAAATCGGTCGATTTTCTTGTTACAAGATAATCGATTCACATGTAAGAAAAATCGGTCGATCTCTTCAGATTATCTTCAAGTCGATTTTCTCCTTTCCAACGTATCTAGAAGATCCGGCCAAGATCTATCTTTTGGCAATTATTTTGTTATAATTCCTTAAATCTCTCATACTATCTTAAGGGATTATTTAGATTCTATCTTTTTAGATTTTATATTTTATATCTTTTAAAGACATCTTTTCTAGATTATCTTTTAACGATATATTTTTTTTAGTTTTTTCCCCTAGTTTTAGTAGGTTTAATCTCCCTTATAAATAGCCTTAGAGGGGGAGATTGTTAGATAGCTGAGTTGTGATTATACTTTCCACATTATTGTGAGATACTTGTGACTTCGCTCACGGGGTTTGCATTTTATCATTTCTATTCAATCAAAAGGAGAGTTTTTGGTTGAAAAGTTGTGAATCTTTGCTAGGTTGTTCTTGTGTGTGTTAATTTTTTTTGAAGGTTGGTGCTACAAGTCAAACTAGTCCCTCCTTGTGCTTGTCTTATCTAGAAGGCTTGTGTAAGGTTAAAGAAGGAAGGGTGAAAGATAATTCTTTGTTAAAGGTTTTGATCCATCGAGTTCAAGGTTCTTTGCAAGTCTTATAATAGTCCTATCTCCCTATATTAATCATTTATCATTCCGTATTCATCTTCTTTTCTTTCCATATCGTTCACTAATCCGTTTTTTGAGTTTCCAAGAAATCGACTTGTTGTTGAGATAAATCGACCGATTTTCTCTATAGAACAACCCTATTTTTATCTCAGTTAAGGACTTTAAATTTAGATCGGGAATTGCGGCTTATCCCCGCATCAATAACACTATGATACGAATAACTATTACATGGTGGAATGTTTGGTATATGAGAAACAAAAATATTTTTAGCAACAAAACGCTAATTGATATCACCCAACTGTTAACTAGTCAAATACAAGAATGAAACGCTACTAACTCTAAAAATCATGCCAAAAGAACAACCAAGACACAAAAGAGGAAAACTAGAAAATTTTGTTGGTCTCCACCAATGGTACGAAGTTTGAAACTTAATTTTGATGGGTCGAAAAGAAGCAATGATCATTGTGCGTTTGGATATATCATAAGAGATCATAATGCACTAGTAGTTGCTTATAACTATGAGCAATGTTGGTACACATCTGTCTTGCATGCAGAAGCACACACCTTGAGAAATAGAGTACTTAAAGCAAGAGAAAAAGAAATAAAAAATATTTAAATCGAGGGAGATAAGCTCATAATTATCAACTCAATAAAAATCTTTGAAAACCTCCGTGAGAAATAAACCTTATCATCTCAAACATATCTCTCATTTTGTCTGATTTCACGGAGGTACGGGTCAACCATATTTTCAGGGAAGTCAACGAATTGCAAATAACCTCATCATTAGGTCAAGATTGCCCTACAATTGGAGTATTGGTCCCAAGTGAAGTTGAAACTCTCATTCGCAAAAATATCGTAAGATGGTCCACCAATAGATGGTGATCATATCTAATTACTTAATCACCCTTATATTAAATATAAATAAATAAAAATTAAGTCCTATATAACATAGTTATACATTATCATAAGTATCTACAAAAACTTTGAATATGATTATACGTACATGGGATATACGTAACACGATGTCTAATATAGTAATATAGTAATGGGCTATTATGAAATCGATAACATTATAATTTCCAGAGTATAGCTTAGGTTAGAGTAGAAGTAGTTGACCTACCAAAAGAAACTCACTCATATATTACACCTTAATTAATATTGTGAGTGAAGCAGTTAATAAATGGTCTTTCAATTGCCTATATGTCTTGTAAAAAAACAAATGGCAAATGTTGGCACACGTTATAACAACGTACGTTACGTGTAGAGTTATGCACCTACTTGGCTGTCTTAAACATGCATTAAATGGAGGCTAGGGTCACCCCCAATTTATAGACACTATTAATAAATGGTCTTTCAATTGAGTGAATGCTAGTAATAAGCGTAACATAATGTTGTGCAACTATCACAAAACCTTACCGTACACCTCGACGTGGATGGATTGTGATTTGGCCATTACCGGGTCGGGTTAAAACCCATTAATTAAGTCTTATCTTTGACGTACTCGTTTGGTTTAAAAACTAGGCTGATATAGAAAATATCAACGATCAATGATCTCGAGAGAGGTCGTGATAGGAATTCGAAATTTTGAAAATGAAAGAGTACAACATAATGAGGAATATATCCTAAACGAAATGTACAAGAATCAATGTTCTCAGAAAACCTAACCCACAACACCAACAATTTATTATGAAACAATCGAACCGAACGTGTCACAAGGGCGTATCCCAAGCGCACCATCCGGCCGTCTACCACTTATATTGCGAGTGTGTCCGGACCTATAAACCCTAGAAAATGCTTCTTAAAATCCCTCCAAAAATCTCCTTAAAAAAACTTTCTAAAAATCTAATCTCAACAAAAAATATTTTAATATTTATACTTTTTGGTGTAATAATTAAATACATAATCCATCTACCAAAAAATCTCCTTTTTACCAAATATCAAATAGATTTTTAGTTAGATTTTAATTCATATTTTACAAAGTCTTCCATTAAACTATTCAAACAATTATCTAAAAACTTTAAACCATCCAAACAATTACCCAAAAACCATTAAGTTTCTCTCTCTTTCTTTTTTATTCTTCATAAAAATTCTTTATGTTTGTCTTTAATACTATGTATTTATTAGTCATTAAGACCAAGAATAATCTTGCTCGATACAGGTTTTTACCCTACAAAACAAGTATAAAAATAAAGAATATTACTCTCTTCGATTCTCAATAATTGTCATTATAAAAAAAAATCACACATACTAAGAAAACTAAAAGTAGAAAATATAATAATTATTCATATACTATAATTTAAAAAATTTGTATGAAAACCATGGTAGAAAGTAAAGCGCTATATAAAAATAGAAGAAATAATATTTGAAAATACAAATAATAAAAAAAAATAGATAAAATTATATTTATAAAAAGTTAAATATTAATAACACTTGTAAGATAGTAGAAATAGTATCTAAACTTTAATAATTCTTATTTTAGTATAATTTTACCCAAAATTTTGATCATTAAATATGGATAAGAAAATCATTATTGGAGGCCCACGTTCTCGTGAAAGAGGCAGAAATTGAATCGAAATTGAAAGTGTTGGACTCGGTTGTCTCTTGATGGATCCTCATTCATTTATTATAGTACCGAAGTGCCCATCTTGAATTGAGCATTCACATTTTTTACGGTTAGGGTTGGTGGAGTCCAGAACCGGATCGGGTTGACCTAGCGCCCAAATTAGTGGGCCGGAGACCGGGCTTTAGAAACCTGATCCATATTTGTTATGGTCGGACTTGGGCCGGTTCAGGTACTGAACTAAATGGGCCCAACTCTTTTGTGTTACAGGTTAAAATTAGCTCTCTAGGGTTTTCTTCGCCTTATCCCTCGCCATTGTTCATGAGAAACATGCACTAACTTTATTTATTTTGATGCCTATTATGTTGATTAATGAATAATGGATCAACGGATGAATACCAAATTAACAACCGGATCATCTAGGTAAAGCCCTAGTTTAGTCTAGTTGTAGTTCTGAAAACGGAAACGGAATAAAAATGTATCTAGTCATGTGGTACCTTGTTCATTTTGTTTCCCTATATGATATTATAATTAATCAAATTTTACCCCCAACTATTTCAAATCACGAAGAAAGATTTCAAAAAACTTCATAAACAAGAGTATACGTATGAACTAGAGATTCATTTTTAATTCGTTTTCATTTTCGGAGTTAAAACCAAACGGGTCACTAAGATATTCTTTTAACTTATTACAGTTTCTTAGTTTTTAATCGGATGACGGCAATATGTTTGTGGACAGTTTCTTAGTTTTTAATCGGATGAAGCAATATATTTGTAGATTTGTGAAGCATAAACAATCCAACACCACTTAATGAGTTCTTAATATTCAATCGTGTTTGTTAGTCACTCTAGGATGTAAAAATTGATAAGGAGCCGCGTCGACTTATGCTTACAAGTTACATGAAAGTTTTGGCGACCCACTAGGTGAGTCACCCTTCAATGTTGGAAAAGTGGGAGATATAGGTATTAATTATTCAATTAGAGGAATATATTTATCTTTTTGTAGAAATTATAATTAGACAATTGAATATGAGCCTACGAGATTGGCTTCTAATTACATTATTGATTTATGTGGGCATAGTAGAACTAGTTGGGTCAATTTGCACAACATTTAGAAGTCCAATAGTCCAAAAGTGTATTGCATTTACTTTGCCGGTCCAACAAAAGTGGATGCTTCTTCATCCGTCTGTTTAGCTCCTTCATCTCACAAACTAGAATCTCAAAGAGTTCTGCATCTGACATCACAAAAGCTTCATCCTCCATTGCAACTAAAAACATGAATAAATAAGTTTTGTATTTTTTATGCTTCTTCATTTGTCTTTTATATTTTTCGTGTTTCGGTCTTTGACTTCTTCATCTGGCGTCTTCGTCTGATGTCTTTTTAACTTCTTCATCAGTTTGTAGTTGCATGTTCCATATATTCAAATTTCATATGGAGTCAAAGGATTTTATAAATGTTTGTATATTTTTGGCTTCTTCATCAATAAGTAGTTTCATGTTTTGTCCTTGAGTTTTTCTGGTTGGTTTAGCTTCTTCATCACGGCTGGTGTTGTTTTTGGATTTATAAATGTTTCTCATTGGTTTAGCTTCTTCATCTGGGTCATTTAGCTTCTTCATCACTAAGTAGTTTTATATCCCATTTTAATCTTGTTTCGGTCCTTGAGCTTTTCTAATTAGTTTCATGCTCCATATATTCAAATTTCAAATGAGTCGAAGGATTTTGATTTAAACGTCTTGTTTTTTCAAGACGTGGTTGAATTTAGTGAAAATAATGAAGTTGTGCATTTGGAAGATTTGAATTCAGATTATGTTGAAAGTGAAGTTGGTGACATGTCGGAAAATCGCACTAACGATTCTGAAGATGAGTTAAGGGAAATTGTTGGAGAAATAAACGAAGAATATAATACCAAAGCTAACGTGATTGCACCGCCTTGTGTAGGGTCTATATTTTCTTCGGCCGATGAGCTTTTGGATTATTGTCATGAATATGGTAGGCATACCGGATTCGAGATACAAGTTAGAAGCTCCGAAATTAGGAAAGAGAGTGTTGATGTTGTTGCGAAACACATTGAGAGAAACCATCATGTAAAGAATTACAATATTTGCTTACGGATTATGATTGTTTGTTCAAAATACAGTTCATTTACATCAAAGTCGAAGCATCCGGGAAGACCGAGTCATAGTTGTCGGACTGCTTGTGAGTTTAAGGTGAACGCAACATCATACCCTCATAACTCATGGAAGATTACTAAAGTTTATCTCGAGCAAAACCATGAATGTAAGCCAGAAGATAAGATATTCATGCTTAGGTATAGACACGTTAGTGAAGGAAACAACAGGATACTTCTAGATAATGACACGGCCGGTGTCCCGGTTGGAAATAACTACTCTACTTTTGTGGTCCGTTTTGGTGGCCATAATAATGTCCCTTTCGATGAGAGGGATTGTAGAAACTTAATAGCCAGAGAGAGGAGGTTGAACTTGCAGAAAGGTGACTTTGCAGCAATGAACCCTTACTTTGATATATTGATGTCAAGTAGAACAAACTTCTTCTATAGGTATGAGACATATGAGGACCGTACCTTGAAAAATGTATTTTGAGTAGATGGACGTAGCAAGGCCGCTTACAAGGATTTTGGAGACATTGTGTCTTTTGACACTACTTATATGAAAAATAGGTATAAGATGTCGTTCGCTCCGTTTATAGGTGTTAATAACAACAAACAATCAATCTTATTTGAGTGTGCATTGTTGGGAGCAGAAGATACGTCAAACTTTGTATGGTTGTTTAAAAAAATGGCTCGAGTGTATGAATAACAAGGCACCAAATGGGGTTTTAAGTGATCAATGCAAAGCTAACACCTAAGAAATTTTATAATTCGTATATCTTTTTATATATATTCACGTTTATTTCTAATTAAGGATGCATACTTTTAATTTATTTTGTTTTCAAAGAATGCCATTGTAGAGGTTTTTTCGAATAGTAAACACATGGTGTATATGGCATGTGATGAGAAATGTTAGAAAATATTTGGAGAAAAACGGAAGCGCTAAGTGGAATGATATTTCATGAGGTTAAGAAGTGTATTGCACGATTCACTCCCTACCTCCGAGTTTGAGATATTCTGGCTGGACTGGATAAAGGGGTGTAGCCTTGAAGGGAGTAAATGGTGTACAACGATGTTTGAGTATAGGCACATGTGGGTGCCTATTTAATTTAAGGATTCATTATGGGCTAGTGATAGCATGTATTATAATCTATATTTTGGGGCTGATTTAGACGTTTTATCTTCATAAATCTGCACGTATGGATGTATATTCTGCGATTATATTGTTGTTTCATCTACCTTTGTGGGAATCGAGGTCTACACCTAGTTTCGTTGTAATTGTAGGTAAAATGACACGTTTTGGACTAAAATGGAGCTAAAGGAGCTAAGGAGTCATTTGAGCTACATTCTGGAGCTTAAAGAAGATCCCAGGAAGCATGAAAATGATTAAAAAGATTAACTTTGAACCAGATTCGAGAGATTTTACATTCAGTTGAGATTCACCTCGGTCAGTTACAATACCACCTCGACCGAGGTGATCTTGAGGAGCGTCGCGACTAAGGAGGCGGACACCTTGTCGCCGGCGAGATCTTTATTTTTTGGCTGAGATCTTTTATTTGTGGAAGGAGGAGATCTTATATTTTTGGCTGGATTTTTGGAAGGAAGATATTATTTTTGGGAGATTTATTTTAGGAGATATGAATATATTTTCTAGGAAATTATCTTTTTAATATATTATTATCTTTGGAAGATAATTCTCCTATATAAAGGGTTGGATTTTCAACAATTCAGCTATCTTTGGATCAAGGAATTCTGGAGTTTTTGAAGGCAAGTTTGAAGGAAGAGTTAAAGATTGAATTTCAAGGAAGGAAGTAATCATAGTTGGAGTTATTTTTTGAAGGAGTTTGTAAGACCTTCTTAGATTGTCTTTTTGGTTGATTGTCTTTGTTGATTTGTCTTTTTGGGAGATTTATTTTAGGAGATATGAATATATTTTCTAGAAAATTATCTTTTTAAGATATTATTATCTTTGGAAGATAATTCTCCTATATAAAGGGTTGGATTTTCAACAATTCAGCTATCTTTGGATCAAGGAATTCTGGAGTTTTTGAAGGCAAGTTTGAAGGAAGAGTTAAAGATTGAAGTTTAAGGAAGGAAGTAATCATAGTTGGAGTTATCTTTTGAAGGAGTTTGTAAGACCTTCTTAGATTGTCTTTTTGGTTGATTGTCTTTGTTGATTTGTGATTGAGGAACGCTTGTTTATTTGATATTTGATTCAATTATTGAGACCTTTTTCTTAAGGTTTTCTTGGTCGAATATTGATTCCTTTCCCATTAATTTGATTATTGCTATCATGATGATTGTTGACTGAGTTTCTTATGCGATTCTAGGGTGATTGGCTGAAAGTTGTGGGAAAGACAATGATAGAATGATATTAATCCCAGCAGGACCCTGAAAGCTCGAGCCTTTTTTTCTTAACCCTAGAACACCTCGCTCAGTCGATGAACATCTCGGCCGGGGTGGAACCTGACCGAACGAGGTGAACCTTTTCCTGATCTGAATCCGAGTTAAGAATCCAGTTTGCCAAATCCTATTCTTATTACACCTTTTCTGGTTCAATGCAAATCTAGGATGAGACTTACCCGGTGATTCCTTTGCTTGCATACCTAAGATCATGAGTGTAGGTAATAAATATTTATCCTTTATTGGGGTTTGAGTGTGCCTTCATCCCATCTTTGTGAGTTAGCCTTAGACTTACCCGGTAAAGGTTAATTCTATTCCCTTGGGTGGTGTGTTGGTTTGAGATTATAGTTCCTTTCCTTAGTACCTTGAGAGTTATCCGGTAACAGGAGCTTTGGTTTGGGATTAGTGAGACTTACCCGGTAATATATTCCCATCTTAGAAACACCTTCCCTTTGCAAACCTCAGCTTTGTCAGCGTTATCCTTTGAGATCTTGAGTCGGAACCATAACTAGATGCTTTAATCCCTAGCCCTAGAATCCGCATTTCCCCTTACTTGACTTTTACATCATCTTTGATTACTTTATTGCTTTTGGTTAATTGCAACATTTTACAACCTGATTCCGTGCTTTGTTTTACCTAAGTCCTTGTGATCGACCCCTGAAATTCTTGCTTTTATTACAATTGACCTGTACACTGCGGGTTCGCATATTTGTTCAAGCATACTTCTTGGGTTATAAATTTAAAGCTTGCACACACCTTTTGGAGTGAACAAGTTTTTGGCGCCGTTGTCGGGGACTTGGTCTAGACCAAGCCGGTTTCGGTTGTCTTTTGGGGCTATTACCCTTGTTGCTATTGACTACTCTTTCTATGAGTTTTGTAGTTTTCAGAATTTCCGATGGCTACATTTGATCCAGCCTGGATAGCAATACAAAGTGCTAGGGCAGACCATTATGAATACTTGGAAGAGAAATACTCCTTCTATTGGTTTGACAATGAAAGGGAAAGAAAAGAGGCCATTGAGGAGGAGCTTGCGATATGGGATGAGCTGAATGTACATAAAAAGATTTATGAGCAACCTCTTGAAGATTCGCTTGAATCAAAATGGGAGAAGATGTTGAAGAAGTTGGAGGAGCTCAAGGAAAGCACCCTATCCTATGCTAAGCCGAAAGAGGAGCATAAGGAAGTACTGCAAGTTTTAAGCATTCCTCCAATCGAACCGAAAATTTCTCCTGAAGCTCTTGAAGAAGAGGAAGAAGTAGAAGATCTCGACCCAACTGCTGAAAGTTAGACCGAGGTTGAAGAGAATCTAACTGAGTTGGGAAAGATTTCATGTGTGGATTATCACCCTAACATGAAACTTGTCCCGCTATTTGAAGAACTTTATAAGGTACTTGCTCCTACTCCCTTTAAAGTTCTAGATTTCTTTAGGGATGCACCGAAGAGTTGGAGGTCTCTTCCGAAAGAACCTCCTAAGATCAAGATGAAACCTCCCTTGAAATTGCTGAAAGTAAATGCTCCTTGGACTGAAAGGATTGGAGCTAACAAGCGCTTTACCGCTAAGGCAACAAAGTGTCTTCTATTCAAGTATGGGGTCACTCACGTGACAAAGACCTTGTACTATCCCCAAGATGGAGATGGAGGATCTAAGGGATCCTCGAGAAGTTGTTTTCTCGATCAAGGAAAGCTGGGATGCAAAACTGAGTTATGTCCCACTGAAGCATAGGAAGACCGGTAGGATTCCGGTGAGAACTAAACCATACAAGCTTGTACGTGGGAGATCCTGCCATTTGCCGGTGAAATTAGGAAGCAGAACCTTCTTGGAAGAGTTTTATGATGGATGTGATGAGCACTCCAAGATATTCGAGGTACATTGAGTAAATCCATGAGGAAAGGTCCAACTAGCGACCTTAAATCAAGCGCTTCTTGGGAGGCAACCCAAGGTATTGCTTTCTTTTCCCTTTTCTAGTTTAACTTTAGATAGTTTGCTTTGTTTTGTTTTTGTGTCCTCTAGACAGGAACCAAGTACTTTCTTAAGAAGGATTACAACTCAGGAGCTACACTGGAAGGACAAAAGTTCAAGAAACTGAGAGGACGGAGCTTGATTGAGACACATCTCGGGTTCAGAAACAGGACCTCGACCGATATGTTTTTCGCCAACCAAGATGGTCTTATCTAGGAGCTGTTTCTTATTTCTTTATGCAAATCATCTATGTCTAGTGAGTATTCTGTTCTTTAGACCTATTTTTACCCATTGGGACAATGTGTCCCAAGTATGGGGTATGTGGATGTACTTATTTGACATTATGTGTGTATGTTTGTATGACTCTTGATGGATATTTATGATCTTATTTGGCTTTGTGTGCTTATTTGCCATTACATGCATACATACAGGTTTTTGTTTGAGAAAAACGTCGAAAACTAGTTTGAAAAAAAAAATTCATGACCTCGATCGGGATGATTCTGGACAAACGAGATTGACACCTCGGCTGACCTAGAACACCTCGACCGAGGTGGTTTAACTGAGAAGTTTTCAAAACGAAATTTGTGCTTCTTTTCTGGATATGACCTTAGTGATGATTTTGTTTGCAAATTGGCTTTGAAATCTTTATATGCTCGAAAGGCTTTATGATATGTTAAAGTTGCAAAATGCTTTATTTGAAGTTTTGGCATGTTTAATACTTTATTTTTATCAAAATTATGTTGAATTTGAAGGTTGACACCACATGATGAGTTCTCTCATATTCTTCCTAGAAAGACCAAGGCAATTCATTCTCTTCTCTTCTTCTTCTTGATCATGCTTATCCCCTCATATACATAATTGCCTCCCTTTACCTATCCGGAAATTTGGAAGCAAGCAAAGAAAAGCAAGTGAAAGTGAAGTTGAGATGTTGGCTGAAAGTTTTAGAAAGAAACAATTAGGTTTGGGGAAGTCAATCATGATGATGAGTAACTCGGCACAATTCACATAGCCGGGTGTTTGTGTCTTGCCAAAGTCGGATTGAGCGATATTCCTAACGGGTCATGGTATGTGATGCGGGGATAAGCCGCAGTTTCCGATCTAGATTGAAAGTCCTTAACTAGGATAAAAATCGGGTTGTTCTATAGGATAAATCGGCCGATTTATATGAAGAACATGTCGATTTTCGTGGAAACTCAGAAAACGGATTAGTGAACGATATGAAAAGAAAAGAAGATGAATATGGAATGATGAATGATTAATAAAGGAAGATAGGACTATTAAAAGACTTGCAAAGAACCTTGAACTCGATAGATCAAAATCCTTAACAAAGAATTACCTTTCACCCTTCCTTCTTTAACCTTACACAAGCCTTCTAGATAAGACAAGCACAAGGAGGGACTAGTTTGACTTGTAGCACCAACCTTCAACATGATTAACACACACAAAAATAACCTAGCAAAGATTCACAACTTTTCAACCAAAAACTCTCCTTTTGATTGAATAGAAATGATAAAATGCAAACCCCGTGAGCGAATCACAAGCATCTCACAATAATGTGGAATTAATAATCACAACTCAGCTCCCTAACAATCTCCCCATCTAAGGCTATTTATAAGGGAGATTAAACCTACTAAAACTAGGAAAAACTAAAAAGATATTATCTATAAAATATAACTTTTGAAAAGATAATCTAGGAAATATATCTTTTAAAGATATAAAATCTAAAAAGATAGAATCTAAATAATTCCTTAAGATAGTTTGAGAGATTTAAGGAATTATCACAAGATATAATTGTCAAAATATAGATCTTGGCCGGATCTTCTAGATACGTTGGAAAGGAGAAAATCGACTCAAGATAATCTGAAGAAAATCGACCGATTTGCTTCCAATGTGACTCGATTTTCCAGTAACATTAATCGACCGATTTCCTTTATGATGTGGATCGATTTCTTCATTTCCATCTCCCCTTGATCTTCCTTGATGATGTCTCGTCTTGGATCCTTCTAGCCCTTGACCTAGTGATGGGTCCTCGTATGTAAAGTGTCGAAGATGGTCCCACATCAGACTCCCCTTTTTTAAAAGGATTCGTCCTCGAATCTTCGTCTTGATCATCACTAGTCACCTCGGAATCCAAGTTTTGTTCTGATAAGGACTGCGGTATCCCTTCTCCTAGAGGATATCTGGAGGTTTGTAGAACTCGTAGTTTGAAGACGAGTCGTGCAACACTCAACATCAATGAATCTCGGTCATCAAACATACATATCGAATGAGAGTTTGCTTCAGGAATGGCCTCAATATTTACTAAGTATTCACATGTCGATGTTGATGATGCTAATTGAGATTGAACTACAATTCCATCTTCTCTTGGTGGTGGTTCCTTAAGATCTCCGGGATCCAGCAATGTCATATCCATTTGATCTCTTTTGTTCTCTCCTAAACTTCCTACAAAGACACTTACTCGCTTCCCTAAAGACAACGGTATAAGATCAAAAGAAGTTAAGGAAAATAACTTAATCGAATAGTCATGACAACGATAAGATAGGAAAGAGTGATAATTCCTAACTTCCTTAAGCACACATCTTTCAATCAATTCATCCAAAGACATGAATGATATAACCTGAAAATCCATAGGATTGTGCTCAATCTGCAGTGATTCTAGATCAACCAAAGGAGCCCTTGAAGGTATTGCATTGGTGGCTGTAGTGGATTGATTTTGATGAAAAATCGGATGACTTCCAGGAAAATCGACCGATCTTGTGCTAAGAACATGTCGATTTTCTTCACTAGATGGTTCTTTGACCACTTCTCTTTCCAATGCTCGTTCCTTGCCTCCTTTCTTTTGCTTCTCATAGGTCTCAATGATATGTAAAGGGGTCATAGGCTTCAGCTTTACCCTTTTTCCATTGAAAGTGAACATGTATTTGTTGGTATGGCCATCATGTTCTACTTTCCGATCATATTGCCATAGACGACCTAATAAAATATGACAAGCCTGCATAGGTACCACATCACATAAGATTTCATCAATATAATGTCCTATTGTGATAGTCACCTTAACTTGCTTGTTGACTTTTAAAGTTCCACAATCATTCATCCATGTAAGTTTATAGGGTTTAGGGTGATAAAACGTAGGAAGTTGCAACTTATTAACCATTTCAATGCTGGCAATATTACAACAACTACCTCGATCAATGATCATATTACACACCTTTCCCTTGAGAAGACACCTAGTATGAAAAAGATTTTCTCGTTGGTTATTTTCACTAAGAGAAAAATTAACATGCAAAGTTCTTCTAGCAATCAAAGATTCTCCATGTTCAAATTCGCAACTCTCATCACTTTCACTAGCACTTTTAGGATCTTCTTCACTTTCATATTCCCCATGTTGATTAATAAATAAAACCTTATTGTTAGGACAATCGTTCTTATAATGACCTCTACCTTGGCATTTAAAATATACAATGTCTCTAGAATGTAAAGTAGAGTTAGAAGTACTCCCTTTAGGGTCCTTTGAAGGCTCATTCAAAGGTTTAGACGTTTGGGGATTGGATGATGAGGCTTTCAAGACTTCTTGGCTATGGACTCCACTCCGAGACTCTCCCTGGGAAGAAAGGCCGATTTTTTCCTGATTGGGTCGATTTCTGTTCTGGTTCCAATGATTCGTCTCTTGGTTCCGTCCTTGGAGCTTCTTTTCCACCCTTATAGCCAAGTGCAGTAAGTTAGTCATATTATCATATGGATATAGATCAATTTCATTAGCTAATGATGGATGCAATATTCTTAAAAATCGAGCCATAGTAGACTCCTCATCCTCGTGGACATTAACCTTGATCATCGCCCTTTGCATGAAGGTGTAAGTTTCCTCTATGCTGCGGGTATCTTGCTTGAAGTTCTCCAACCTTTGCCTTGCTTCCCTAGCGTAATAAGGAGGTACGAATCTTGCTCTCATCAATGCCTTCACGTGTTCCCAAGTGTGGATTTCCGGCTCTAAAGTTCGTCTCCGTTCTTCGAGGAGGTGATCCCACCAAACTAGGGCATATCCTTGGAATTCCAGCGCAGCAAGTTGGACCTTCCTTTGCTCATTAAAACTATGGCAAGACCAAATTTGTTCAATTTTAGTCTCCCATTCCATGTAAACGTCCAGATCTACTTTGCCCTCAAAACTCGGAATCTTGACCTTTACCCTTCCCATTCCATCATTGTCTTGGTAAGGTCTATACTGTTCCAAGTCTTGCCTTCTCCTAGGTTGCGGATTGCCCCTAGGGTAACCTCTCCACCTCTCATCATCAACCTCCTCTTCTAGTTCCTGGAATTCATAAACAACATTGGTTGCGTTAGAAAACTGGAAATTGGGATTATGATGAGGTGTACCTGATCCTCGATGACGTCTTGGATCCGGGGCTGGAGGTAAGGGAGGATTTTGTGAGCTTTCGCCCATTCCAGAAGAGAAAATCGGACGAAAAATCGGGTGAGGGTCGATTTTTCTTCTCTGGGACGAGTTTCTAGCCGTTCCATCCGTTCAGTTAATCCCGAGACCATCTTTATGAGTTGGGATATTTGGTCATTGGTTCCGGGGTTATTTAGGTCACCTCGTGGTGATCCTTGTGGACTTTTAGACATCCTGCACAAACACACAAAGTAACAACAAACGTGTGATATTAGTGAAAACAAGGGTTTCTTACTTGTCTTCTCTCGCACTCACAATCGTTGTGAATCACAAGCTGGTTTGACGTAATTGTCTTGGATGGATTAATGCTCCTTTACTAATCAATGCACTAGCATCCACTAGAACTCCCTTGGGTGTCTCAAGTAGTTAACTTGGGTTCAGAGGAAAGGTTCTTGTGTTGGAAGTTAGCGCAAGGTTTCCTGTTGTAGGTCTCTTCACACAAAGATTCAAGGTAGAAAGAAGTATTGCAAGTATGACACAACTAGTATGTTAGAAAGAAAAGAGACTAACTAACACACCCAAAGAAAAGACTCAATATGTTTAGAGTAGAAAGGGCTAATAAAAGCACACAAGAGATTAAGAAGAGAGAAGAACGTACCTTGAGTTGTGAAGTTAAGAAAGAGAGATATCCAGCTTTGGGTTTGGGTATAGCTAGATCTCTTTGACTATTTCAAGGTATATACTGGAACTCTTCTGTTGTAGTACTCTTGCACAGGGTGCACTTCAATTCTGCAAAGTATGCCTCAAAGATTTCTTTGAATTTTGGAACCAGTAGCAAAAATCGGGTGAAAAATCGGTCGATTTATTGATGAACAAGCCGATTTTTCTTGTCAAAAATCGATTCTTGGATTCGACGTTCAAGAACTTTTTTTTTGTATTGGCGAGGTTTCAAAGGTCAACGGCTGGCTTGTGTTTGGGGTTGTTGGCGTTTCTCTGTTCCCGAACTTACAAAAGTCAACACACGTTAAATTCAAATAATCTCGCACAAATGACGAACAAGAAAAGACTCAACTTTTAAAGACTCAAAGAAGACTAAAAAAAAATCAAACCCTGTTGATGAACGTTCGAACTTCAATCGATTTGCTCTAATACCACTTTGATGCGGGGATAAGCCGCAATTCCCGATCTAGATTGAAAGTCCTTAACTGGGATAAAAATCTGGTTGTTCTATAGGATAAATCGGCCGATTTATATGAAGAACATGTCGATTTTCGTGGAAACTCAGAAAACGGATTAGTGAATGATATGGAAAGAAAAGAAGATGAATATGGAATGATGAATGATTAGTATAGGAAGATAGGACTATTATAAGACTTGCAAAGAACCTTGAACTCAATGGATCAAAACCCTTAACAAAGAATTACCTCTTACCCTTCCTTCTTTAACCTTACACAATCCTTCTAGATAAGACAAGCACAATGAGGGACCAACTTGACTAGTAACACCAACCTTCAAAAAGATTAACACACACAAGAACAACCTAGCAAAGACTCACAACTTTTCAACAAAAAAACTCTCCTTTTGATTGAATAGAATTGATAAAATGTAAACCCCGTGAGCGAAGTCACAAGTATCTCACAATATTGTGGAATTAATAATCATAACTCAGCTCCCTAACAATCTCCCCATCTAAGGCTATATCATAACGAGATACATATATATGGGGGGAAAATCAATGATATTTGAGTAGATAAAAAGATTAACATGATAACAAAATGAACCATTCATTTATTTCTAACGGCCACAATCTCGCATATGTCCATGCGGAGCTAGGTTTAGTCACAAAAAAATGAGAGAGAAGAAAAAAATATTATTGTAAATCAGTTTTTCTTTATGTTATTTCAAAAAAAATGTTTTTTGTTTTTTTCTAGCCTTAAAAAATAAGGTAAACTTTCGTTGACCGTGTCTTGACCGGATACAATCCGGGTCCTTGCCGTGTCCTACCTCGGAAACGTGTCTTGACCGTATCCGGTCAAATTTGACTGTGTCCTAGCCGTGTCCTGTTGTGTCCCCGTGTCCGACACGGCAGGACACGGGACACGCCGCCTTCTTGAAGTGTTCGTGCATCATAGGTTATTGTGCACCTATGTCCATGCATCCCAAAAAGTAAAGTAAAAAAGGAAAAAATAAGCAAAGCTTATTGGTGGATGATGTTGTGATTCAAAGAAAGTGAAGTAAGATCCTTTTCCCGGATTCTAGCACCACATACCTTATATACATCCCACCCTTACACGTTTCTCGACCTCTTTTAGAAAGCCCTTGAGACCTCGAGCTTGTTGATTGACTTGGTGGTTTAAACTGGATTACACATGATTAATTTCGATAAATATGATTTATTATGCATTCTATGATTTTATGAAAAGATGAACAACTTTCTTATATTTATAAAATGTTTTGATCATGTCTTGATTTTATTTGCCATGAAGCATTCTCTTAGAGTGATCTATGAGTGGAGCACACCGCAAAAAAGGGTTTTGAAAGGTTTTTCATTCATCTTTTCTGAGTTATAATCCATTCTATCTTGTATCTAAGATTTGGAACTTGCTTGGGGACAAGCAAGGGACAAGTATGAGGTATTTTGATAGCATGTATTATAGTCTATATTTTGGGGTTGGTTTAGACGTTTTATCTTCATAAATCTGCACGTATGGATGTATATTCTGCGATTATATTGTTGTTTCATCTACCTTTGCGGGAATCGAGGTCTACACCTAGTTTCGTTGTAATCACATGTAAAATGGCACGTTTTGGACTAAAATGAAGCTAATGAGTCATTGGAGCTACATTCTGGAGCTTAAAGAAGATCTCAGGAAGCATGGAAATGATTAAGAAGATTGACTTTGGACCAGATTCAAGAAATTTCACATTCAGTTGAGATTCACGTCGGTCAGCTAAAGTACCACCTCGACCGAGGTGATCTTGAGGAGCGTCGTGACTGAGGAGGCGGACACCCTGTCGCCGGCGAGATCTTTATTTTTTGCAGAAATCTTTTATTTTTTGGAAGGAGGAGATCTTATATTTTTGGCTGGATTTCTGGAAGGAAGATATTATTTTTGGGAGATTTATTTTAGGAGATATGAATATATTTTCTAGGAAATTATCTTTGTAAGATATTATTATCTTTGGAAGATAATTCTCCTATATAAAGGGTTGAAATTTCCACAATTCAACCATCTTCAGATCAAGGATTTCTGGAGTTTTTTAAGGCAAGTTTGAAGGAAGAGTTAAAGATTGAAGTTGAAGGAAGGAAGGAATCATAGTTGGAGTTAGCTTTTGAAGGAGTTTGTAAGACCTTCTTAGATTGTCTTTTTGGTTGATTGTCTTTGTTGATTTGTGATTGAGGAATGCTTGTTTATTTGATATTTGATTCAGTTATTGAGACCTTTTTCTTAAGGTTTTCTTGTTCGAATATTGATTCATTTCTCATTAATTTGATTATTCTATCATGATGATTATTGACTAAGTTTCTTATGCGTATCTAGGGTGATTGGCTGAAAGTTGTGGGAAAGACGATGATAGAATGATATTAATCCCAACAGGACCCTGAAAGCTTGAGCCTTTTTTTCTTAACCCTAGAACACCTCGCTCAGTCGATGAACATCTCGGCCGGGGTGGAACTTGACCGAACAAGGTGAACCTTTTCCTGATCTGAATCTGAGTTAAGAATCCAGTTTGCCAAATCCTATTCTTATTACACCTTTCCTGGTTGCAAACCTAGGATGAGACTTACCCGGTGATTTCTTTGCTTGTATACCTAAGATCATGAGTGTAGGTAATAAATATTTATCCTTTATTGGGGTTTGAGTGTGCCTTCATCCCATCTTTGTGAGTTAGCCTGAGACTTACCCGGTAAAGGTTAATTCTATTCCCTTGGGTGGTGTGTTGGTTTGAGATTATAGTTCCTTTCCTTAGTACCTTGAGAGTTATCCGGTAACAGGAGCTTTGGTTTGGGATTAGTGAGACTTACCCGGTAATATATTCCCATCTTAGAAACACCTTCCCTTTGCAAACCTCAGCTTTGTCAGCGTTATCCTTTGAGATCTTGAGTCGGAACCATAACTAGATGCTTTAATCCCTAGCCCTAGAATCCGCATTTCCCCTTACTTGACTTTTACATCATCTTTGATTACTTTATTGCTTTTGGTTAATTGCAACATTTGACAACGTGATTCCGTGCTTTGTTTTACCTAAGTCCTTGTGATCGACCCCTGAAATTCTTGCTTTTATTACAATTGACCTGTACACTGCGGGTTCGCATATTTGTTCAAGCATACTTCTTGGGTTATAAATTTAAAGCTTGCACACACCTTTTGGAGCGAACAACTAGAATTTCAAGCATGCAGAGAAGTGAGAGCATGAAATATTCTTTCAAGGAGTTTGTTAATATAAATACACCTCTCAAGCAATTTGTGGAGCAATACGGTATGACACTTGCTAAGAGGGTTAGAGACGAGGACAAGGCTGGGTATGAGTCCAAGGATAGCCCATTCTATTGTGCAACCGAGCATGAATTTGAGCATATATTCCAAAGGTTGTACACAAATAAGAAGTTTGCCGAATTTCAAGATTAAGTAAAAGAGATGACATATGCAAATACCAAGAAAATTGAAGATGATAGAAGGAGGTTTGCGTTTACTAGGAAACATCGGGCGAGTTTATGGTCGACATTTAGGGAGAAATGTCGGATGAGTTTACTCTTCTGTTTGTCCACTTTGTCATAAAAACAAGTATTGAAATCAACTGCTATTTGCAACTTAGATAAGGATTACATAATTTTCGAGAAATGAATAATATTGTCAACAAAAAATGGATGATGCAGTGCCAATGAGTTTTTGTCAAGTATCATACAAGCATCCAAGCTAATACATTGATTTAATCCAAATGAGGCAAATTACATTGTCTAATACCATATAAGCATACAAGCTTAATATTGGCTACTTTGTCATCTAAAACACCACAATGTTCAAAATCATGAATATAAACATAAATCCAAGAAGCAACAACATTCTATTATTGAGCATATCAAAGTAAGCTAGTTTTTCTTTATCATTCTCGAACTTGAGCTAAGCTATTAAGGCTTTTGTAGCTAAATGCTCATGTGAGACCTTCTCCACTTCATTGGCTAAAACTTTATTCGACCTTTGTAGTTCAACATTCACACTTTCTAATTCTTTCTTATCCTTAATCAATTCTTGGATGATTGTTTTGGATCTTGGAGTAAATTGGTCGTCAGCCCATTTGAAATACCTGCATTTTCGACATGAATAACACAAAGAACAACCATAAAATCTTCTACCATAGTGGTCATTTGTACGTGCAGTGACATAACTTGCTTCCAACCCATGATGACTGTTCGTCCTAAAGCGTGCGTGCAAATAAGTTTTAAATTTATAAAACTGAAATAAAAGCAAGCGAACCCGCAGTGTACGGATCGGCGTAGTTAAGCAAGTATTACAGAGTATCGAACTCAGGGATTTGGTGAGTCAAATTCAGTTTCGAATAATCGAGCAAGTAAAAGTATAAAAGCTTTGCAAATATTGGGGAAAACAACCCTAAAGATCCAGATATCCAATTGTGGCAATCGATTCAAGATATACTATAGATATATATAAGGACAGAGTCGAGATTGCAAAGGTATAACTAAAGTAAGGTAATGTACGATGAAGTTCCAGAACCCTATATATCTCACCCAAGGACACTCTCTATAAAGGTTGTTGAGGCTGCAGTATAGAAAGGATCAAAGGACAAGAATTAATCTCAAATACCCAAGCCCAAACCCAAGGAATCAAAGATAGGCCAAAACGGTTAAGGTCGTGACACTCGAAACTGAAATAGAGGATGTTGAGTCTCACTACTACCTAGGAAAGGCAAGCCAAGACTAAGTTAATGCAGATCTTTAACTTTGGATTAAAGCAAAAGCAAAGGTCGTAAAACAGAGAAAATCACGGCCATATCTGTAACAGTCAAAAATCAAATATGGCCTAATCGGGAATTTTAAGAAGTTAAACGGGTTTAACGGAATTAAAACCGTCTTAACAAGAGATCGATACCTAGATGATATAAACCCGGTGTTATTTGGAGCATTTGGGAGCTTCAATTAATAAAAATGCAGTTGAGAAAAATGATCAGGACATCGGACATGTCCTAGATATGAAAAAACATGGAAAGGCAAAACGGCCAAAAGAGTCGCTATTTCGTTTCTTAGCGGCTAAGAAAGACGGCTTAGGAATACACGTTTTTTGAGACAATTGCAGAATAATTATCCATACAATATTTCAGATTTATTATTCCAATTTCGAAAAGTTTGGAGAAAGGGGCTTAAACCGCTTTCGGATCGGTGAAAGGATAATTATCGACTCCGCTAAAGGATAATTATCGTCTTCGCTATAAATAGCGAAAATAACGTTTATTAATTCATTTTCTTTCACGTTTCCTCGTAAAAGCTCTGATTTCTCTCAACCTTCAAACTCAGATCTACTCTCCGTTTCTAATCCGATTTCAATTCCGTTTGAGTTTTTGGATTCCTCTCTTCATTCTCTTCATTTTGGTACCGAGTTTCTACATTTCCGCGCAAGGGAAAGCCTGGTCGAGCATATATGATACTAGGGAGGTTCCATCGCTCAGATTCCGGTGAATTTGATGGTGTCCGAGCGTAGCCTGCGTCGTTGTGATTCCGAATCTTCTTTCGGATCGTCAATCGGGTTAGTAACGAATAAGTTATGAATTTATTCGTTTTCCGTATTGCGATTTAGCCTAAATTGACCTTAGGCTTGTCAAAATGGATAATTGGAAATTCCATTATGCTCGTTACTTTATTCTGATGATTATGGGCTGTTTGTTTGATGAGATTTGATGACAGGTGGGTTCGGAAATTGCCTGCGGGCAAAACGTTGTTCTGGCGAAATTTAATTAATTAATTAAAGGTTAATTAATTAAATTAGGATTCTAGAAAATGCTATAAGCTAATTAAATTCAAAGGAATGAATTTAACTGGTGTTTGAAGCGAGAAGTTTAATACGAGGAATATGATATTCTCCGCAGGTGTTGTTGAAGGTTTTGGTTAACTATAGCTTAGTTCTTTGTGAGCGTATCCAAGCACGATAAAGGAGGATAGTCCGAGTGGAAAACGGACTCAATAGTTGGTTTGCGAGGTTTTATTGTTCTTACCTGCGAGGTAAGTGTATATGAATTACACTTGCTTAATATATGTTATGTATTTAATATACTATGATTTTTATGCATGCTTGAGTGTATATATATGTTTGTTATGATTGTATGCATGCTTATATGTATATGAGTGGAATGACGATGATGACTTGATATGATTTATGAAAGCATGCATGAGGTACATGAGATAGTGGAAAGAATGTGATGAAAGAATATGATGAAAGCATGAAATTGAGTTATGAGATGAAAGTGATAATGTAGGATGGTAATTGATTAATTAGCCCAACTGGGTCCCGCACGGGTTTCCGGGGGACGAGGTCGCTACCTGATCTACAGGGGGCCTCAGAGGTCGCTACCTGATCTACAGGGGGCCTCAAGATAAGAAAAACAGTCAGGGGTCGCTACCTGATCTACAGGGGGCCTCAAGATAAGAAAAATAGTCCAAGATCGCTACCTGATCTACAGGGGGTCTTAGGACAAGATGACCGAGGTCGCTACCTGTTCTACAGGGGGCCTATGACGCTATCGGGTTGGCCAACCGAAAGAAAAAAAAAAGAAAGAAAGAAAAGAAATACGAAAGCAAATGAGAAAATATATCGTACGATCAGTTGGAGCTAGTTAGTTAATTATCACCTATGCATCGATGCGATCGAGTCTAGCATGTTATATGTTATGTTATGATTATTTATATGTGATGAGATGATATGAGATGTTTATATGTGATGATATGTTTATATGTGATGTGTGATAACATGTTTGAATGTTTATGTGAAATGTGATGTGAATGGTTGTGGAATTATATGTGAATGTGGATATGTATGCATTGATCGACTCTGGAATGTGAGGAAGGGTATAGAGTGTCCTTTGGGGACGGGATATTAGATACTTATATATATTGGGAGAGTGCGATTTGTATACCCTTACTGAGCGTGTGGCTCATTGTTGTTATATCCACATATTTTTCAGCTACTCAGACTCGGCCTAACCAAGGCAAGGACGTTGGACCCAACACCTGGATTTGAGATCATATCAGGTGGGCTGTTATGGGATGCTACCGCCTAGGATGTTTTGCATGGTTTTAAAACAGTTGTGTTTTTTGTTAAACGGGGTTTTATATATGACGTATGTTAGTATGTGTATATGTTGTGAATATGGTTGTAAGATAAAGTTTTAAAAATGTACGTTTTCCGCTTTTCCGCTTATTGTTTTAAACAGGGTTAATTAATTGGTAATCAACTAGAAATGAAATAGGTGCGTCACAATATCTTAAAGAACTACGGCCGTGGAATTCAAGAACAAGCCGTGGAAAAGGGTTGTCGACGAAGTTCTCACAACTCTCAAGGTCCAATATGTTTATGATCGATCTATCATCATCTAAGCCACAACTACCAACCCTTCACCTTAGAATTGAAAAAGGGTTTTAGCCAACAATCATTGTCATTGAATCAAATATCAAATTAAAAAGAAAGAAACATAAAAACCCTCGAAAACTCAATAACCAATCAAATTCAATCTCAAATCCACAAAACAAAGTAGAATGCTTAATGAATTCAGAATGTAGAACAAGAATCCTCACAGAAATCTTAGGGAACGATGAAGAATGGAGTGTCAATCCGTCTCCGAAAGCAAAACCCTAAGAAGATCTCCAAAGTACACAATCTTCAGTATCGCGTTTTTCACAAGCCACACTCCGAAATCTCCAATTCCGAGTCGTAAGCAAAGTCCAAATGAAACCCTAAGCGACCGTCCTCGAAAACTCCCTTCTCAAGCCTTCTTATAGGATAAAACAGGGTTACGAGAAAAGCCCAATAACCGTCGCTGACGTGGCAAATATGACACGTCACTTTCGTCATGTAAATTACGGTCTCATAACATTCCACGCCCGTGGTTTTGGACGTGGAACTCTCCGATGTTCTCCAAAACCACTTTCAAACGGGCGAAATTTGGGGCGTGGAAGTCAAAAGTCTTTGTGAAAGCCTTTGTTTGGTGATGTTCTTCACTCATGCTTCTTCCTTAGCTCCTCCAAAGCATCTTCTTGACATCGAGCATGATCAAATACTCCTTTTCTTCCACATTTTGCTCCAATTCAAGCCTTTATTCACCTATAAACAAAACAAGGCTAGTGTATATCTCTATATCGACAAAGTGGGTGAATGAGCTCACAAATGCTTCAAACTCATATCCATGTACAAAGCCTATGACATGAATAGACAGAAGAATAACTTGATCTTGACATAGGCTAAATCTCCCCTTCAAAATCCCCTTTAATCTCGACCTGCAACCTTCAATCTCCCCTTCAAAATCCCCTTCAATATCGACCTTCAACTTTCAATCTCCCCTCCAACCCTAATTTGTTGTGAATCAGTGAGTAGTAACGATACCTGCGTGCAAAGAGTTTTTTTTTAATATTTAAAGACACTAGTAAAAGCCCACCCCCTCAACCCTAATTTGTCATATTTGATATTTAGTTTTTTAAAATTTAAAAAATCTTTGAATTTTATTATAAATACTAACTTTGACTCTAAATTATTAAAAACTTGATATTGACACTAGTAACACCTCTTCAACCCTAAATGTTTTTTTGTTTGAGCATAGATGTTTTTTAAAATTTTAAAAACCTATAGTTTTTAAATTTAAAAAAACCTTTGGATCTATTATAAATACTAACTTTGACCCTAAATTATCACCATTAGTGGATTCGAGTAAAGACCAAAGTTGTAATAACGATATCAATGAGATATCAATATCAAAGTTGTAGTAACGATATCAACATTAGTCGAATCGAGATGAGATATCAATATCAAAGTTGTAGTAACGATATCAACATTAGTCGAATCGAGTAAAGACCAAAGTTGTAATTACGATATCAATATTAGTCGAATCGAGATGAGATATCAATACCAAAGTTGTAGTAACGATATCACACCAAGAATTTAGCTCCACAAGAGCCATCATTCTATCCATCACATTTCAACTACAATGACATCTCCAACTCCATCTCCAAGAACGCCAGTAGACAAGAGCTCAACAGGTACTATCAAGGGGGTTTTCACGTCAGGAATCACCCAGAAGGCATCCGTGTCCTCCATGAACGCCTCATGAAAAAACACTTGAGTTTTGTGGATGAGTCAAAGGCTCTACTCCGTAGGCAGTTTGAAGCCAACATCAACAATTGTGTCAATCTTAAGAACATGATGGGAATGGATCCTCCCTTGCATGAGCACCTAGCCATCTTCAATGAAAAAACAAACAAAATTAGACAGGCCATTCACACTCCAACGACATCCACAAAGAAAAGATTGTCAATGACTAGCCCTAAAGGTTCTTCAAAGAAGAATAAGAATGAGAAGTACACCAATAACAAGGAGAAGGAAGTTATCCAGATGATGAAGGAAGAAACTATTGAGATTAAGAAGGAAGTTAACGAGATGATGAAGGAAGAAGCTAGTGAGAGTAACAAGGAACCTAATGAGATTATTACAATCGATTAGATAGAGATATCATTTCTCTTATTTATTAAGAAAGAACCTAGTTGTTATGTTTTTTATATGAAAAAATACTCAATTTATTAGTTAGAGATTGTTTCTCTACTAATTCATTGAAAGTTTTGTATCAATTTAAGTTATGTTATATTCCACTAGTAGTATTTACTATTTATAGATTGGTATTTATATTCAATTCGCAAACAAAATAATGAATCAATAGCAACATATCCCTGCTGAGATCGGGAAGAATTGACAATATCAACAACATATCGGTTTCATCATACAATCAAATTATTCTTAATCAGGAGGGAATTAAGAACACAAAATGGAAAATAAAAGGTGTCAACGACAAAGAATTGACGATATCACCAACTGTTAGTGGATGTGAGTGTGACACCACACATGTATAGCTCGGTTGCTGATATCCCTGCAGAGATTGGGAAGAATTGACGATATCAATAACATATCAATTACATAATACAATCCAATTATTCTTAATCAGGAGGGAATTCAGACCACAAAATGCAAAATAAACTATACCAGCAACAATTTATATTAGCAAAGAATTGACGATATCACCAACAATCAGCGGATGCGACACCACAAATGTATAGTTCGGTTGCGGTTCATGAAGGAACATACTACATGAGGGATGGTCTTGTTCATATATGATCAAAACCTGACTCTGTTTTGGCAGGCTAGTAAAAAAAAGGCCATTAGTCCATCAACTTATCACTTGCAATTTATATTGCCAAGTGATGAAAGAGCAATATCGGCTAATAGTCTGTATCATACAAGTACATTTTGTGGTCCACTTAACCATGAAACACATGGTCATCTTTTAATATAATAAAGGCCACAAACATCACTTATATTGCCAGTTGGTAGTTAGAAAAATCTATGATCGACAAGGGAAGCTAAATTACGGACTTAGAAAGTTAATAAAGGTCGGATGACAAGGTATATCTAGCTTTGTGGGGAATAAATTGAGGTTTCGATAGGAAAGAGACTAAAAAATCGAAGCGTATTGGAACAAGATCTCATCGAAACAGGGCGCGACGCAATCACAAAGGGAAATTGATGGCGGTGGCGAATTGCTTATCCGATTGTGAGATTATTGCATCCGAATGGATTAGGATCGAGGGTTCATAAGGAAACAAAGGTGCATAAACTAGAGGAGGTGATATCAATAATACCAGCGTTGATCTGCAGAAACTGGAGAACTCTTTGCGATTCTAGTTAGTGAGATGAAGAAGCTAAACAAACGGATGGAGAAGCATCCATTTTTGTTGGACCGCAAAAAAAATGCAATACACTTTTAGAATGTTGACAATACCATTTTATATCCGTTGACACAATTGTAAATTTGCAATGTCAACGTCGTTGATAGTTCACAAATGCAATGTCGATAGTTGTTGACAATCACATTTGTAATGTCACCAGTTTGAAAAAAAACAAAGATAAAATTATCATATTTTTTTATTATTCGATGATTTAAATAGTTAATAATTAGATTTTTTTTATTCGGGATTGCTATTTGGTCAGACGACAAGAGGCTTCCCGGACTGTAACACCCCAAATTCTCAGAATTCGGGACATTACTGGTTAGGACCTCACAATGGGTCCCGACCTCAGTTTGACAACAATATTACTAGGATCTTGCAACAAGACACAAATAAGGAAAACCGAAATTCATAAAATAGTATTTTAAGGTAATAAATGCAACACGGTCTAGCAGCCTAAAGTACTTAAACAAGGGAAAACGAACAAATGTCTTAACAAAAGAAAGAAAGACAAACACAACCCCAACCCCCACTCTAAGGAGTACGGAGACCCGACTGACCACTACTTCCGGATCACTCAGCTGCTGGTCTAACCTGCGGTAAGTCTAAAAACACAACAAGAGAAACCATTAGCTAGTTATCTAAATATTAGAAGAATAATAATAGCACACACACACACACATGAAAATATAAACACCCATCATGCTTTCAAACAAGTCCATTTATTATCTTAAGTTAAGTTACTCATTCACGCTAATGATACTTAGTTTGTGACACGAGGGATTCCCAAACCTCGCCTCCACCCCTGTGTAACCATCAGGAATGGATCCGATGCATCTTACCTTGTACCTGCCTGGTCTGGGTATAGAGAACCTCTCAGTCTCCTGTCAGAGCTGGGCAGTGATGTCACGACCCGTTATACATACACTTGGACCTTAAACATAATAATAACGGTCGTCCTAGCAAGTTATTATTATTAAAATCACACACATAGCACACACAACCACTATCACTCACTAATATCCAGAAACTGGCTAAGTAAGTCACAAGGACTTACCTGAGTCAAAACACACTCTAACACGTATCAAAATAGTCCGTACTCGTGGTAACTCAAACGCTTGTCAAATAAGGCATGTGAATCAAAATCACATCCAGATGTCCAACCTCATACTAAGGAATTACGGAAAAAGTTTCTTACGGTAAAAGACCATTTTACGCTCAGTGCCGAAGATTCTCAAGTTTATTCTTAAACCTTCTGATTCCTTTTAGAACTTGTTTCTATACTTTGTGTCTCTCGGTTAGCTACTTATATGTCATAAGTTCAAACTTGAATCCACTCGAAAAAGAATAACACTCTTCCTCCTTCCCGGTTACCATCTACTCTATTACATATATTATCCGTACTATATACTTTAACCTTTCTTCTCAACTCACTTATTTAATTATGTAATTATTCGGTACTCATGTATATATCTACATATTTTATTTCCCACCTTGTACGGATATATGTACACTTACGTCATGAGTATATATATTCTTATGTTCCTTTATATATATAAGTCCCGAAATCCCAACCTATTCATATATATATATATATATATATATATATATATATATATATATATATATATATATATATATATATATATATATATATATATTTGTATCTCATTTATATTTTACTCACCTTTATTATTTTTGCAAAGCACTGTAGTGCAAATATATATACACTTATACATTATACACATATGTACACAATTACAATGGAATTCATGAACTTCTAGCTTACTCCTAACTAACTGTACCATCATTCATCTACGCAGTACATGACTCATCAAACCGTGCCTATCTCTCTTGATCATACTTATATACTCACAACCCCACAATTCTCTATCTATAATACAACCCATTACGCAGCAAGGCATTGACAAAGTACTCACCTAAAACAGCCTGTAGTAGCCCGTCCTTCTTCAGTTAACGAGGCGTAGCCGGCGTCCTGGACCGGGCTCGTATGCCGGCTCGAGCAGGTTCCACACAGCGCACACCACCTTGGTCCCACACTGTAGAAACCGGAGAAAAACCGCTGTTGTTCATTACTATACGAAACCGAAGGAACCGAATGGGAAGAAGGGGAGAGAGGGAAACGAAAGGCCGGCTCACCTACTACAGACCAGCGTCGGCGGCGGCTGGACCAGTGGCAGGACGGTGTGCGGAGACGAATGGACCCAGCGGTGGGACGACGTTCAGCGACGAGGGCCACGCTGCGTGAGGTCGCGTTCCGGCGTCGATCGGCACTGTTGCGGGCTCTTTCCGGCGTGGCGTTCGAAGTTGCAGCAGCCCGGCGTCACGAGGATGGGCGGCACTCTCCCAGGCTTCGGCGGTGTCTTAGGCGGTTGACAGAGGCGGCGCGGTGGCTCGTGTTGCTGCTGTTGTCTTCGTACAGAGAGGGAGAAGACGGAAGGCGTGGCTGCGGTTGAGGAAGAGATTGTCCAGAGACGTGGGCTAGAGGGTAATTAGGTTAGGCTTAGGTTTAAGTGGAGATTAGGGTAAATTAGAGGGATGGGCTGGCTGGTGAATTACAAGGCCCAGCTTCCTTCTCACTAACTGGGTCAGCCGAACTAGGCTACAAAATTGGGCTGCCCAAGCCTTAATACCAATGAGCTGAAACAAAAACTAGTTATACACCCGGAAACGTTGAAGTACGTAAATAAGGTTACGGAATTATTTTCGAGATTATCTCCGAAATTATGTCTTTCATCATTTTATTTTCAAGGTACGGAAATATCTCCGGTTACATATTTTATCATTTTATGTGAACCAAGGTCACATAAAATGATAGACTTTAAACTCGTTTTATTTTATTTATTTAAGATTGAAAATTCGGTTTAACGGAGCTTAAAACTTTCGGTTATTACAAATGCAATGTCGATAGTTGTTGACAATCACATTTGTAATGTCACCAGTTTGAAAAAAAACGAAGATAAAATTATCATATTTTTTTTATTATTCGATGATATAAATAGTTAATAATTAGATTTTTTTAATTCAGGATTGCTATTTGGTCAGACGACAAGAGGCCTCCCGGACACATTGTGAGTCTGTCTCCCGGGCGCTAGGCCCGACCCAACACCAGGGATAATAGGGGCATTCACTCCAGATCCATTTTTTCTTGGGGTCCAATATCAAATTTAGGTGTATATATATATATATATATATATATATATATATATATATATATATATATATATATATATATATATATATATATATATATAGGGTGTGGTGCCCATGAGAACACCCCTAACGTGTATACATGAGAACAATCGTACACCGTTGGATGATGAGTATTAAGGGTTGAGATTTAGAGTAGATATCATAATTAATAATAACTACGAATAATAATAATCAGGAATCCAACAATAACTACGAATAATACATTAAACGATATGGCACCTTCGTAACAAAACTAATAATAATTACGAATCTGTTCTCATGATTACACGATAAGCCTGTTCTCATAGGATCTATACCCTATATATATATATATATATTATAGAGTATAAATTAAATAGGTCCTCCTTTAGCCCAATAACACAAAAAAGGAAAATAAATTAAATTAAAATACAATCTCATCAAACCACCATGTAACTCCTCTTTCTAGTTCCAATTTCCCATTTTCCAAACCCTATATTCAATTCAGCCTTCAAATAGACTTCAATGGAGGGAGGCAAAGAGGTATACAGTTTACAACTAACGAAGGTTCTTCTTCTTTTCTCTCTTTCTCTACAATAAATAAATCTCCATTCATTCCATTGATTCATTCGTACCATTCACCCTAAACTTTTTCAAACTTTGTCTCTAAATAAACTAAACCTTTAATTGATTTGAGAATAAACTTGCAGTTGACAAATATTAAATCTACCTTCTTGTAGAGTTGTGTGTGAGTGTGGGATTGCAGGATTGGTTTCAACGTTTCATGTGTTGTCTGCTGAATCTGCTAAGTCGTACAAGCCAACACACAACAACAGTAAGTGCAAACTATTAACTGTGCAATTCCAATTTGTAATTTGTGTGAACAAAGTCAAATTCATCTATTTTGCTTAATAGCTTACTAAAGTTTTCTTTCTTTTAATTTGTGTAGAAAATTAGAAGCTAATGCTGGCCAATTAATGTATTGTAATGCTGGGTAGCAGTATAGGCTCGTTGCTTGTAGCTTTGGGGTGTTGACTTGTGCTTCTAGTTTTGTTATTCAATTTCAAGTGACATCGCTCTTTATTTCCCTTTGTTAATTTATTTCCTCTATAAATGGTTTTATATAACGTTGCTTAGAAAACATTTATCTGGAAATAAAAAAGGAAAAGAAGAGAAGGTACCGAAAATTTTATCGAATCACAAAGAGGAGTCATTCATCAATTCTTTGTCAAACCTGTGAATCCTAACCAAAATTTTGAAGGATTAGGCGAGGATAACAGCAAGCAATCAAACAAAAATGTAGGTGCCGAAAATCATATAAATGAGGATATAGATCATTTGAATGAGTATGAGGATACACCTAATGTGATCAATATTAATGAAAACCAAAGGCTTAACGAACAATCTATCCCTCCAAATATATATGGTCCTAGATATTGGAAAAATCTTGATGATAAATCAAGAGACATTCAGTTGAAAAGGGGGACATAAGGGAACTAAATCTTGTTTTTCCTACTAATAAACTTTTTAGACATTTTTCGTATGTTTATTATTCTAGAAAGTTGACCAATGGAGAGATTAGTGACAGAAAATGGTTGGTTTACTCTAAACATGTGGATAAAGTTTATTATTTTTGTTGTAAGTTGTTCAAATCTGATAGTAATAAAATCCACTTAGCAAAGGATGAGTTTAACGATTGGAGGCATCTTAGTGATAAACTTGGATAACACGAGAATAGTGTTGAACATATGACTAATATGAAAAGTTGGAATGAACTAAGAATAAGATTGTACTTAAATCAAACAATCGATAGAGAATTGCAACAAGAAATCTCCAAAGAGAAAGAGCGTTGGAGACAAGTTTTAAAAAGAATAGTTGTTTTTTTGTAAAATGCCTTGCTAAAAATAATTTGGCTTTTCGGGCCTCCGAAGACAAGCTTTATCACGATAGCAATGGAAGTTTTTTAGGATTTATTGAAACTATTGCAGATTTTGATGTCATAATGAAAGAGCTTGTTAGACATCCAAAATAAGGAAATTCATTACCATTACTTGGGTCACAAAATTCAGAATGAGTTAATATCTCTATTGACCTCCAATGTTAAGAATTCTATCATACAACTCATCAAAGGGGCAACATATTTCTCTATGATTCTTGATTGCACCCCTGATGTGAGTCATAATGAACAAATGATTTTGATAATACGGTTTGTAAACATGTCAAGCAATAAAGTGCGTATAGAGGAGTGTTTTTTTGGAGTTTTTGATTGTTCATGATACATCTGGTATGGGACTTTTCAATGAACTAATATATGTACTTAAGTCTCTTGATCTTAATGTTCATGATGTGAGGGGGCAAAGTTATGACAATGGATCTAATATGAAGGAAAAACACCAAGAGGTTCAAATACGATTACTTGAAATAAGCCCAAGAGCTTTATATATGTCATGTGCTTGTCATAGTCTTAATCTTACACTTAGTGATATGGCACATTCTTGTGTTAAAGTTGTTTCATTTTTTGGAGTTGTACAACACATTTATACTATATTTTCGATTTCTACTAAACGTTGGAATGTGTTACTTAAACATGTTCCTAGCTTAACTCTAAAATCCTTATGCAATACCCGTTGGGAGAGTCAAATAAAAAGTGTTAAAGCTCTTAAACTCCAGTCATCAAAAATAGTGTTAGCTTTGACATAATTGTGTGTGTCTTGTGATGATGCCAAGAAAAAGAGTGAAGCTGAAAGTTTAGTTGATACATTTGAAAATTTTGAGTTTTTGCTTTGTTTTGTTATTTGGTATGACATATTAATTAACATTAACAAGATAAGTAAGAAGTTACAAACTAAATCTATGGGCATTGACATTGCAGTGAAACAACTAGAAGGTACAATATTCTATTTTGAAAAGTTTAAAAGTGAAGGATTTGTGTCAAGCAAGGAAATTGCCATTATTCTTGCATCTGACATGAATATAGAGCCTATTTTTCAAACAAAGCGTTATATCTTCAAGAAAAAATACTTTGATGAAAGTAATCACGATGAAGAAATACAATTTCCTGAATATCCCTTTCGAGTTAATTACTTTATAGTCATTGTAGATATGACTATTAGTTTATTAAGAAATAGATTTGAGGAACTAAAGACTTTTGAGAATATATTTGGAATTTTACTTGATTCAAAGAATTTAAAATATTTGGATAATGATGTGCTTAGAGAATTTTGTATCACATTTCATGCTACTTTTTCTTATGATAATGTGTTTGATCTTGATTTAGAGGATTTTTTTAAGAATTGAAAGTATTGCAGTGTAGCTTACTTGATGTGTTGATGTTAACTACAGATTTGTTGGAGTTTATCAAAGCTATAGATTGTTATCCTAATATTTCAATTGCTTTTTGTATCATATAAACTATACCTATAACTGTAGCATTTGCTGAAAGAAGTTTTTCTAAGTTAAAATTACTCAAAAACTACTTAAGATTATCCATGTCACAAGATATGTTGAATAGTTTAGCTATTTTAAGTATTGAGAAAGATGTGCTGAAAAATTTAGAGATTGATACTATTATAAATGACTTCGCTTCTAGAAATGCTCGAAGAAAGCATTTTACATGATCATTTGTGTTTGTTCACTTACAGGTTATACATGTTGAGCCGTTATTCTGGATGTTTGATGTTGGTGCTCATGATTTGTGTTGCGAGAGAGTTGATTGTCCTTGCCATTATATCTAGGTGAGTGATACTGAACATGAGAACAAGTATGATATTTGTAGTGTGGCTTTACTGTTGTATTTGTAATGCCAACATTAATCCTCCTCTTTCGGTCTAAATGATCATTTTTCTTATGGTTAATAAATGTTCAAGGTCTAATGTGCTTGTATGCTCTTTTTTTTACAACATATTTGAATTAAAGTTAATTTATATGATATTTTTTTAATATTTAAATGGAAATATTTTTTTTAGTATTAATGAAGAGAGTTTTTATACATTGAGGGCCTCTACTTATAGTCGCACCGAAGTTTTTATTATGTCAGGGACGACACTGTCGGGTGCACTGGGAGTGCGCCGAGAGCCTCTACATGTCGAAATAAGACAGTGTACGGGTGTGTTATTGTGACATGTGTTCAAGAGGTAAAAGTCCGAAAGCACTCACAGTGTAACAGCGCGTCTCAGACTTAGCTCAACTGCGTCTTTTTTTTTCTTTTCCCTTTCCCATCCAAAACTGATTGTTTCGTACTAACTGAATAAAAATGATTTTTTTTCCGAAATAATAAGAAAGTAAAAATATTTTCTTGATTTAGGTACGGATTAAAACATTTTACGGGAATAGGAAGACATTTTGGTTCGGAGTAAACCCGTCATTTGAAACCGCGGGTTATAATGAATAATCCGCGGTTCAAACTGCGAGTTTTATTTTTTTTTTTAATAAATAACCCGCGGTTTGAAACAGCGGGTTCTCTATTATTAAAAAAAAATTAATTGTTATCAACTAAATGGGCAGAAGGTATTAATTGGGCCAGTAGAAACCCGCAGTTTAAAACTGCGGGTTTCTGAGTGCATTCCCAAGCCCGTGAACCACTCGGTCGAGTCACATATTATTTTTTTTAAAAAAGGGAATCTCGCAGTTTGAAATTGTTAGGGTGTGTTTGGTAGGAGATGGAAGTTATTTTGAAGATTAATGTAGATGAGATTTAAAAGATGTTAAATTTTATATGAGATTTATTAGGGATTATTTTATATAAAATAATCTACATCAAGTTGTTTGTTGAATTTTTTTAATGGGTTTAATTGATATAAATTTACAAATTTATCCTTATTTTAACCTTAAATAGGGAGCATGAGTGGAATCCTAATTAATTGGTTGGAGATTAATCTCCTTTAACCTTATTAATATGAGGTTATTTTTTTTTACCATTTTTAATCCCAATTAATCATTTCTATTATTTCCCCCATAATCCCCATCTTCGTACAAACGCTTGCACAAATTTAATTTCCCAACTTTTAATCTAAATTAACCCCCTTTAATCTTCACCCGCAGTTGCAAACGACGGTTTTACACCCAACCGAAATGCCTTCCTATTCCCGTAAAATATTTTATTCCGTACCTTATATAAGAAAATATTTTTATTTTTTTATTATTTAGAAAAAAAAAATCCGAATAAAAACACTCTTTTTTTATTTCATAATTCAAGTTGGATTTGCATGGTGGTGCATTACTACACACAACTTCTAGCCCTAATATAAATACAAGCAATAACAGAGGGTAAAATCTAAAGAGAGGTTAGAGAGAGAAACTCTTAGAGGGGAGGAGCTCTTGCTCTTCCCCTGGCTCCTTTGTTCGATTGATGGCTCAATCTTGCATTGATGCTGCTTATCCTTCCAAAAATTTTTGGAAATCGATTTTTGCTGGGTCATTTTGACCAAGTAAAAGTCGAAGATTCTGTTCATGATATTGTTCTCTTCTCGTTCGATGCGATTTGTTCGCATACGACTGATTTTGATTGATGGTGGGCCTTGGTGGCTAATTCTAAGGGGTTCACAATCTCCTGTTCACAAATCCGAGTTTGGTTTGGGCTGTTCGTCAGTTTTATGATTCAGATCTGGATTTTTGTGTGAGGAGCTGCGCAAATTTGGGCTTCGCGGCATTGCTTCGTGGACCGGTTCCATGTGCGACCCGCCTTGGCCGAGAGTTGCGCTTCATGTCGTAGGTGATGAGCCGCTCCAAGGACTGATGGGAACGGACCCGGGACATTGAATCGTAAATGGTCACGGCTTGGCTCGATTTGTTTGCAACTTCTCCCGAGCAACTCATCCGCAACCCATTTTTGTGTGAGTTCGTTCGATATCTATTGTTTTGGTTGATAATTTGATGGATATTTTTTTATCAGGATAATGGAATGAGGGTGGACATTATAGTTATAGTGCCAGCTTTGGTTATCGCACACACATTATATTGGATGGGCTACTCCATGATTCGTTGTTTTGTGAGTTGTCATGGATGCCCTTCGTTTGTTGGTTCCCGCCTTGACTGGTTCCTTCTACCTATAGAGTTTGCGGTTCTGTCTTTATCCCATTATTGTAGCTCTGATCTTCTTGATTCAGTTCGGTTTTGTCAACGTTATTTGGTGTTGAATGTGGATGATATTGGAGTGATCAACCAATAATCCACATGTCGTTGTTGGAGTTTGGCCTTGGTTGTCGGTTTGGGAGTGCTGACGGTCAAGTTGTTACAGGCTTCCAGCATATGACTCGATACTTGTTCCATTTTGTTTGATGGATGCTGATGTTTGGTGAGCCTATGTTGCAGATTGGATTTACAGTGCTCTTGATCCAAGCTATCTGCTTGGAGGTGTCGTCTTTCTTGTACTTGGCAGTTCGTGTAATTTGTGGTTTGTTTTGGTTGATCTTGCGCACCTACTCTCTGTACATTGTGGCTCAGTCTTGAGATTCAGTTTGGGTTTGCTGACTATCTTTGGGGTTTGGCTTCGGTGTTTACATTTGCTTCATTCCAAGTTTAAGAGAGACTTATAGCGGCACACCAAGGGTGGGGCTTGGTTATTTTGTCTTTCTTATGCTTGGGAGCTAGTGTATTTGTGGTTTGGTTTGGTTAGTCTGACACACCTACTCACTGTGCATTGCGGTTCTGTGTTGAGAGTTAGTTTGGGGGACTGACTACCTTGATGTTTTGACTGCGGTGTATCCGCCTGTTCCAATCCGAGTTTGAGAGGGACTCATATCGACACAATTAGAGTGTGCTTTGATGAATGGGGTGATATATCTGCATCTCTCTGAGGTTTGAGGCTATGAGAGGTCTTGATGACATATTTTGGAGTTGGGTCATGTTGTCATTTGGGTGCCTAATGGACAATGTGTTATCCATTGAGCAACTCTACATGACGAGCTTATCATGGTTCAAAGGTACTTTTCTGTCCTTTGTTAGTGTTGCGATGCTTGCTTGGGGTTTGGGCCATGTGTTTACTTGGGAGAACTGATGGTTTTTCTCATCAATTTGGACGTCTGATTTTAGACACTTTAGCTGGTTCTGGAGGTCAGTGCACTGGCTTGATTGATGAGAATTTACTGATTGGGTCACTCGAGACTCGTATTTTGGGCTGTTTTGGCAACTTATTTGGTTGATGATTTGATGAATTATTTTTTTGATCTAGATGATGGAATGGTGAGGGTCTTAGCTGGGCATTGTAGTTCTGATGCCAACTTTGTCTATTGCACACTACTGAATGAGAAACTCCTTGATTCGTTGTTTTGGTGAGTTGTGATGGATACCCTTTGTTTTGTTGGTTCTCGCCTTGATTGGCTTCTTCTGCCTATGGAGTTTCCGGTGTTGTCGTTACCCTATTGTCGAGCTCCGATCTTCTTGACGCAGTTGGGTTTTGTCAACATTAGTTGGTGTTGAATGTGGATAAGATTGGACTGGGCAACCAATAATCCACATGTCATTGTTGGAGCTTGGCCTTGTTTGTCGGTTTGGGAGTGCTGACGTTGTTGTTACAGGCTTACAACATATGACTCGATACTTGTTCCATTTGTTTTGATGGATACTGGTGTTTGGTGAGCCTATGTTACAAATTGGATTTATGGGGCTTGATCCGCTTGGATGTGTCATCTTTCTTGTACCTGACAGTTCGTGTATTTGTGTTTTGGTTTGGTCACACCTACTCTCTGCACATCGTGGTTGTCTTGGGAGTCAGTTTGGGGTCGCTGACTATCTTCGCAGCTAGTGTATTTGTGGTTTGGTTGGTCTGACAAGCCTACTCACTGCACATTGTGGTTTAGTCTTGAGAGTTAGTTTTGGGGTGGGCTGACTACCTTGACGTTTCAACCGCAGTGTATACGCTTGCTCCAATCCGAGTTTGAGATGGACTCACAGCGAGCGTGATGAATGGGGGTGATATTGCTGTGTCTCTCTAAGGCTTGAGACTATGAGAGGTCTTGATGGCAGATTTTGGTGCTGGATCATGCTGTCATTTGGGCAACTCTAAATGAAGAGCTTATCTATGATGCTTGCTTGAGGTCTGGTACATGTGTTGACTTGGGAAAACTGTTTGTTTTTCTCATCGATTTTGATGTCTGATTTTAGACACTTTAGCTGGTTCTGGAGGTCAGTTCACTAGCTTGATTGATGAAGATTTACTGATTGGGACACTTGAGGCTCACTTGTATCCGCCATTTATCTTAGATTTTAAGTATTTCTACTTGTAGTAGGCTGAGTTGCCATTGACTATGTTTAGTGTTTATGCTGTACAAGCAATAGGGCAATGTTTCATATGATGCATCCCAACACAAATATTGACATTCTATTTGCACAAAATCATATATGGAATGTAAAATAGTTATAAAGGGAGTCAGAATTCATCAACTTTGACAGCATTCTTTGGAAACTCATAGGCATCTTTAGTCCTACATTTCTTGACACCTGCTGTGAACCAAAGCTTATCAGACTTGGAACTCTCCAAAGAGACACCAGTGATCTTCACCCACACAATCACTTTCGTCTTCAACCCTTCGATGCTCGACAGCTTTCCCCTAGAAAGCGTCGCCTTTACACGGTTTGCATACCTCAAGACACTTGAGTCCTTGAAGCTCACCTCGCAAGGAGACGACATATGGACCACGAGCTTTGATGTCAACTCGTCGAACTCGTAGCATACTATGTTTTGTGGGAAGATTCCGGCTGGGAGGTTGTGTTCTCTAAGAAGATCCGGCAACTCCTTTTGTGTCTTGCCTAGAAAATATGTAAATGAATGAAAGACAAAGTTTTAAGGTAATAGAGTTAAGGTTGTTTGTAGGCGTACCTTTGAGCTTGTTGAAGACCCATTTTGCCTTTTGTTCTACACTGCTTGTGAGAGACTGCAATTTCATCACTACTTTCTACTTATTCATTTTTTAATTTGACCAAATATGATAAAAGAAAGAAATATACATACACATACTGCAAAATAGTTTCGTAAGCCCAAATTTAGGGTGGGCCCAAAATCGGATCAGGTCTGTAGGTTTGGTTTATCTAACCGAAAACCGACAATCTAGGTTCGGTTTTAGGTCTCTATTTTCTAAAATTTTGGATTTCGTTTCGGTTTCGGTTAAAAACGCAACACCGCCGGATAAAAGAAAACCGAAAAAACGAAATTACTATTAAAAAAAGCAAGGGCAGGTTCATATACTTATATTAGTAATTACTTTTTAGGTTCGTTTAAATCCAAAAGGACTAAAACCTAAACCGAATCAAAACCGGCCCTAATAGGTACGGTTTTTGGTCCAAACTGAAACTACTTTTATAGGTTCGGTTTTCGGTCAAAAATTTCATATAAATCGGTTTATTCAGTTTGGTTTTGAACCTATGCTCATCCCTAGTATAAAATTAGGCAGTAGTATATTATTCCGACAAACATCTTGAAACCATCTGAATATATCAAGAGATTGAGATGTGTTCAGAAAACTGAAAGCATAAAAATTTAGACAAAACAAAACAAAGGAAAGAGAGGAAGGGATTTACAGAAAGGTCTCTGGGGAGTTGAGAGATCTCCTGCTTGGCCTTGTTGGAGACCCATAAACTCCCTACTTTGATGCTACTCATTGTTGTCATAGCCTTCTCCATTTCTGTCTGTCTGAAAAGCTTAATCGTCACGTCCGTAGAAGATGAGGAAGAGGAAGACGATGGAGAAGAAGAAGATAGAAATTTTGAAAAGAAACAAAAATTCACAGCTCAATGGAGTTTTCAAGGGAATATAGGAATCTGTCGTCACATATGTATCCCCATATGCAGATTGTTCTATCATGTCTCTTAATCAGAAATATGAATTCAAGAATTAGAAAATTAAATATAATTTTATAAATATTGATTGTTATAGAAATAAAAATATGTGACACTTAAAATGATGTTTGCTTGAGAATGAATTAAAGGAAGATATATATAATGACAGTAGAGCAGCCTTGATAGTTACACCATCGCCACTAATAAATTACTTTGCTTAGCGTTTAGACTCTGCCAATCATTTTCTTCATGTTTGTAATAGGGGTGTAGCTAACGCCTAAGATTTACTAAATTTATGTTATTCGGTCACACAAATATTACAAAACTATCGATGTAATTGATCTTGGTACGGGCATGCATGTCCGGGAGGCAGGGTATGAGTGCGGCCACTGTGATTTCAAAAACTTGTAATCGCTGCTCTAACATTTGAGTTTTGGCGAGTTTTGACATATGGACACGCTTTCACTGCGTCCACGGGGCGTATTCCACGTGGGTGTATTCCATTGAACCAGGAGACACATATGTGGTGCGTTTGAAACCAACCGATAGAATTATAATAATTGAAGCAACATTTGAATTTTGCAGTTGGGATGCACTCCGACTGCGCCTACGGAAACTAGCCTTGGTTTGAGTCACAAACTCCATTTAAGATGATCATGGGATCACGAAGCCCGATTCTAAAATCCATAGTTCATGAAACACGAATCTCAAATCAAGGGTTCATGAAGGCCGATTCATTAAGTTCTATTCTCAAAGGGTTGGTTTGAGTTACAAATTCCACTGAAGAAGATCTAGGGTTCATGAAACCCGTTTCTAAAATCTAGGGTTCATGAAGGCTAATACATAAAGTTCGATTCTTAGTGTCAAACTCCATTGAAGAAGATACAGACAGGCCGGGATCATGGAGGTCGATCAACATGAGCCTTTGAGAGTTGGACCGTAGCCACTCTCAATCAACTTCCTCATGAGGACCCGAGCCTCGTTCTCCAAGATGTAGAACTTGGATGTAGCATTATCATATAACAATTGAAGTCCAAACAGAGTGACTGGTGTAGTACTTCCGGGTGGGAGAATAATGGTCCGTAGACTAGCAATTGAAAACAATATTAGTAAGATAATTGAAAAGAAGAGACTAGATGAATGAAGAATAAAGAGAAAGAAATGAATTTGAACGTGTATCTATTGTGCATATTATTACTGATCTACAAAGGAATATATACATAAAGTCATCTAAATATATAAACTATTCAAGAAAAAAATATAATAATAGAAAGGGAAACAATATTGTGTGGATGAGAGGCAATCAATTCAAAGATTTGCCCTATAATGATGCAACGGTCATAATATGATTTTATCTCTCAATATCCTTTCAAGTTGGAGAGTGGATATTGGTAACACCCAACTTAATCGGTTTGAATTTGAACGTGTATCTCTTTGTGGCCGATTGGTTTGATGAATAAATCCGCCGGTTGATTATGAGTGCTAATGTGTTTGGTTTGAATTTGGCGGCGTTCGATCTTTTTCCGAATAACATGACAATGAATTTCGATGTGTTTGATTTGTTCATGAAAGACGGGGTAGGATGTGATATGGATGATTGATTTGTTGTCGCAATAAAGTGTTGTTGGTTGGGGGTGTGGGATACGTAATTCTGTGAGCAGTGCCCGGAGCCAAGTGAGCTCACAACAAGTACTTGCCATGGATCGGTATTCCGCCTCAGCGCTGGACCTCGCTATTGTCCCTTGTTTCTTCGACTTCCAGAAAATAAGAGCACCACCAAGAAATATGCAATATCTTGTGATGAAGCGTCGAGTGTCCCGACATCGTGCCCAATCAACATCGCAGTAGGCCGTGAGATGAAGTTGGCCAATGGAGGGAAGAAATAAGCCTTGTCCCATAGATCCTTTTATGTACCGAAGGACCTGATGTGCCGCTTCAAGATAGGGTTGGCGAGGTTGACCCATGAATTGGCTAAGAATGTGGACAACATAGACAAGGTCCGGTCGAGTGATGGTGAGGCGTCCTACGAGTCGTCGATACTGTGGTGCATCTTGGATAAGGTCTTTGTCTGAGTCGGAAAGGCTGATGTTCGGATCCAAAGGATACTTTATAGGTTTAGCACCGAGGAAGCCGACATCCTCCAGAATCTCAAGAGCGTATTTCCATTGACATAAGATGATGCCTCGTTGGGAGCGGGTTATTTCAATGCCAAGGAAGAAACGTAAAACGCCCATGCCTTTGAGCTTGAATCTACGTGCAAGAAAGGATTTGGTGGCTTTGATCTCCTGTAAATTGTTACCCCCAAGTATTCTCAAAACCAAGTTATTTTCAATAAATCCAATAAAACAAACTTTGTTTTTGGCTCTTCACTTATTTATTTTAAACCATTTAAAAACACCACTTCTTTCAAAGGTTTTCAAAAGGTAGGATTAAAACACTTTGAAATTAACAACATCAGTTCATAAAGACATATGCAAACAATATATTAAAGCATCATAAGGATCATTCAATCCTTAGATCAAAGAGGAAGTTTAGTCAATCATGATGGAATATAAAGCAAATACCATATATTTAATCAAGAAGCACAAAACTTATAACAGTTTTCTATTCTAACATGTCTAAAACTAGTAAAAACGAAATAAAGGTATTACGATATCGATTCTCAATTCTACAATGCCTAAAACTAGTAAATCAAATGAAAAAAAGAAGGAAAATAGCAATCCCGCTAAATGAAACAATATACTTACTTCCATATGTGTAAGAAGCTCATTTGGATCGCTATACTTATTTTCATCGAACGGAAGATTAACGCTTTCACCATCGGATTCAACTTCGATCTATTCAGAAAATGTCATATTTTACGAGGTTTTTTTGGATTGAGATGTCAAATTGTGATTTAAATTTACATAAAATATATACTTACGCATTGACTAGGGTAAGCGAGACGTGCGAGGTCCGTTCAAAAGATAACGTTCAGGCGCAATCGAAGATAGACAACGGAACATAGTTTCAGTACGCCTCCCGGGACATAATCACAATGCGCCTGAGGCAACAATCACGGTGCGCCCCAGGTGCACTTGGACTGCGCCCGGGAGGCACAGACGCAATGTGGTCGTGCTGCCTCCCATGTCTGACCGAATAGCAACCCCGTATATAAAACATGTTGCAGAACCACATTTAGGTTAATATGAAGTCTTGTTTATTGTGGCTATAATTTCATCCGGGGTTTTATGTGGTGCGAATGGATGGAACTATGATCAAACAATAGGGTAATGACTCATGATGGTGGGCACTCCAATGCCGGATTAGTGACGCCACATCCGTTATTCCACCACTTCAAATACCTTATAATCTTAAAACGTGAAGATCCACATCATGAGATATACGAGAACAATGAATAAAGTCCTGTCTAGTTTGAAAGCGGTGGTTCGGAAATAGCTAGAACCATTCTTTGGGTCACCAAGACAAGTGTATTGCATCGGATGATCGCGGCCTTGCAAAAACTATTTCAAACACACCTCTTGAATAGCCATGACATAAACCATGTCAAGGGCCGTCAAAATTCGGTGGATCCGCATTTCCTCCTCCTTTGAAAGTGCCGCATACGCACATATTGTTGGATGTATGAGTTGGGATTTCATCCCAAATCTTCTTCAAACGATCAAATCATCATGCATTTCGCTAGATCAAAGAGAAGTTGCATGAGTCAAGATCCATTTGCTACATCGAATATTTTGTTTTATAATTAATGAGCGACAATGACCCATCCGAAAAGAGTAAACGATCTTCTAATAAACAAAATTTGAACATGCTGATGTTGGTTGGACGATTTTCCCATCGAGAAACTCCTCCTCTGTGTTCTACAGTGATCATTGCACTGGGCCATTCACGTTAATTATCACCTTTCAGAAACAAAGACAAATTGAGAGTCTAAATTGAATCGAATGGTGCAAATAGTAGGGTGAAGTTGGGGTTAGATTAGTGGCCATGATAGTGGCTCAACACGACGAAGATAAACTCAATCGGTTCAATTGTGTTTAGAGGATCGGTTAGTGCGATACATGTGGAATAGATAAAATTTTAAAAATACTTATCTGTCTCGTTAAGCTTAATAGTATTTAAATGCATATATCTTCATAATCCAATCAAATCTTTATAACTAGAAAAATAAAGTATCTAGCTATAAAATAGAGAATATATTAAGCCCCTGTTTTGTTATAACTCCAAAAACATAAAGAAAATAAATTTATTCCATATATTTACCTAATTCATAAATATTTTTGAAAGCAATATTGCATGTAAAATGTATTTGTTTACCTCATTTTCTTTCTCTATAAAGTATTAAAAGTAATCAAATGATAAACCACTAGGAATGATTTCATTAAATTTTATAAACAATTGTACACATACTGACTAGATTCGTTTCCATTTCTTCCCTTTTTTCTTATCCAAATTACATTCCCATATCAATTAGTTTTAGTAAAATATAAATAAAAACTCAAATGCAAACCAAACAAGCCGTATTATTTGGCTATAAGCAACCAAAGATGGGATTGGTGGGTAATAGAAGAAGCCTACAACCTGAACCATCCCCTAAGAATAGACATTTTTCCATTATTTACCTTCTCAACATCAATGACAACCATTGAACTACCAAAATAACTTTGCCAGCTCATAACTATGAACAATATCTCCTATAAAAACAATTTACCTCGAACTCCAAAACAAATTGGACAAGATTTCTTTTGGAAGGGACATAAAACCCCTCCAAAACCCATCTTGTCCAATTCCTAATCTTTCAACAGACCCATATACAGTTTTACACCCTCTTTCCCTTTCAGATTGATCTACCCTTTTCTTCCCTATTTCCCTACATTCTTTGCCTGTTGTGTTCTAACAAAGGTTGTGTACTCTGAAGGTAAGCCTCCTTCATGTCTCCTTATTTTAATTTGCTGAATTTCAAGGTCTTTTTTTTGGTTTGTTGTTTACAAAGTGTTTTCCTTTTCTAAAATAAGGGCTAATCGAATGAAAGCACGCCGACTATTGAAGCTAAGTCTAGGGGTGAAAATGAGTCGGTGATAGATAGACGATTCCTTCGGGTCTAACCATCGTCATCTATCACGTCGACAAGGGCATCCGTCGGCATGTTTAATACTAATGACTAACTCTAAATTTAGAACATATATAGAGATATTTCTGGTGTATCGGATTAGGTAAGGTGTGAAAGTAAGTTTTAATGTAGGGGGTCTAGACTCTAGAGTTATATAATGCCATAAAAATATGTAAAAGGGGATTTAATCATTTACAATGCTCTTATAAACACTAGGCACTGATATTTGCTACATATGGCACTGTATTTGTTTGAAGAGCAGGGATCCTCTTTCATTTAATGTGTTCTTCCACATAGAATAATGGGGAAATATACTAAGAATCTGCTGGTGAAACCCGAATTCGACATGACCGACTTCTCTACATTCCTAGAAGAGAGACCGAACATGTTGGCAGAAGACATTACAGGTGACCGAGTTAACAATGCCAACTACAAGAGATTCTCATTGGATGAGAAGATGATGTGTAGAGAGAAGGAGCTTGAGGGTAGTCAAGCAAGAAGGAACAGTTCGGCTCATGTTATTCCGTCTCGCTACCTTAGTGGCTCAGCTGGATCATGCCATGACTTGTGCAAACTCGGGCACAAACATAACTTTGAGGTGAAGATGAAAGCTCCTGTGGCGAGAAGTGTTATGTTAAGAACTCAAAGTGACAGAAAAGTTGTTCTGTCAAGAACTCAAAGCGAAAGAAGAGATGCTACGTCACGAACTCAATGTGAAAGAAGAGATGTTAGGCTGAAAACTCCAAGTGAAAGAAGAGATGTTCTGACCAGAAGTAAAAGTGAAAGAAGAGATGTTCCAAAAGTTGAATTATCAACAGAGAGCAGCAAAAAGAAATCCATCTTCAGACGCTTGAGTCTACCTGCACCCCGAGTAGGGAATCAAATGCCGACGCAGGGAAATGAGATTAAAGGAGTCAAGAAACCCTGGAATTCTCACAAGAAACTGCTTGCAAGTTCAAGCTTGAAAGGTAGAGAGATTGGAGTTGTCAAGGATGAGCATAAACCAGCTTGCCCTGTAAAGAGTGCATCTTGCAAATCAAAGCCCCCGGTTATGAGAGCTTTGACTATGGATGCGAGAACGAAGAGTTGTCACGAACATTCGCTTGGCGAAAAGAATGAGACTGAGGGCAAGCGGGAGGCTAATAAGGTCAAGCAATCCATAGATGTGCAAGAGAGAACGTTGCACGTGGTTAAACCTAGTAGTGAAGACACGCCTATAAAGGCTGAAGGAAGATCTCATGTTGGCACAACGGAAGGAACTAATGACTCTTGTTTCACCAAATCTATGCTCCCAACATTACGCAGGCCAATTGGACATACGAACACAGATAGTGATGTCACATCCGAATCCAGCAACCTGGAGGGAAGACTTCTCGATCCAAAGGCAGAGCAAAGCATGGAACCGAAGGCCGAGGTGGAAAAGCCAGAAGTGGGTCAAACAAGAGAGAAAGGGAGTTCAACATGGAAGGTGAAATTCAAGAAAGCAGCACTTTCTGTTCTTTCCAGTGGAAGTATGAGCCCAAAGATACTGAATTTTCGAAAACCGGAAAGCACAAGTATGAATCAAAATGTTGAGGTTGATGCATGTGGAAAAAGAGCTGAATTGGGAAAAGTTGTTCTTAAAACAAGGGAAGGAGAGGATTTGAGCAATGTTACTAAAGAGACTGCAAGAGAACCTATAAAGGGCGGGCAAAATACGGTCAAGACTCTGGTGGGAGCCTTTGAAGCTCTGATCTCACTTGGAGACCGAAAAAGTCTAGTGGAAGCTAGTGCATCCTGAAGTCATAAGGCATCAAAAGGTTATTATACAAAGACAGTGCGATAAGGCATCAATGATTCGGTATTTTTTCTAAATAGAAGTAGGCAAATGTTTCTTGCTGTCTGGAAAGGGTAGCAATGTGTTTTTTCTTCACATGTTGAATTGAGGGCTGTATGTAATTTTCAATGGGACTGTTCTATCAAATTATCACCCTATATTTTTGCTGATTTTGCTTATTCATTAAATTCTATTTCATGATTGCACAAAATCACATAAACATGCAATTACTGCATAGGATGACCATATATTTAATTAAACATGCAATTCCACTGATATGAGAGGAACATAGAGAACGAGAAAACCACGGTGGACAGAGAAATTGATTTCTTAAAACCTGGCCTATAGTTGAAACAAAAATAAACATTTTTTTTACACAACCAAATTTCCTAAGACCTGACATCTCTAGCTGTAAACACTCCTACACTTCAATCATGCAAGAAATTAAGGAAATAGTGTTTCACATGAAATCAGAAATGGTGTTTCTTCTCATTCTACCAAATGGGCACTTCCATTAAGCAAAGGATACTTCTAGCATTTATGTTGTATTTTGAGCTCATTCATTCCGCCTTGTCAAATATTAATCACAAAACTTTTTAGTTATGTATATCAAAGGATGAGATAGATTGGTTGCTTGGCCCTTAAGTTATTCATATATTTTCTCTTTGTATAAAGACTACAAATTATCAAATTGAGTAACTGGAAAAGCCAAGCAATAAAATATGAAAAGCAAAGGCGATATCTACAGATTCAACAGGAGAAGATATTTGAAAACCAGCAAATTATCATTGAAATGATCTATAAGAAACAACGGGTTTGTTACAACAGAAAGACAATTGAGATTGAACTGTTCTATTTTTTTTTTTCAGATGCAAGATAGCAAAGGCAGATTCATTTCCTGATTGCTATTGATGCCATTGCCAGTAGAAAAAAAAACAGAGAAATTACTTTACAAGAATCGTGGACTTTAATCCGCATACCTTCTCATGTTCTTCCATTTGAGTGATGGATGACCCCATTGCTGTGAGCTCCATTGCACTTCAGATTCATGGATTTTAATCCCCATACCCGGATAGTTCTGTCATCACTTGCAGAAGCCAGCAAATGAGGATTGGTAGGGTTCCAGCTCACAGAGTTAACTGCTCCCGAATGGCCGGGCAGTTCTAACAGAAGCTCTCCTGTGATCCTGTGCCATATGTAAATCTGTAGTGAAGAATATGCAATCAGCTACCTCTGAATTTTTTAATAGGTGCATAACAACAAAGGAATGCTCAATAACACATATAGAAAAACTTCTTATGGCAAAAACACATGTTATAAACACCCCACTTAAAAAGGCTCCCACACTTTGATGTAAGATCCTTCCCATAACATGATGGCCATAAGAAACATAATAAATCACGCCAAAGACGCAACTTAAGCTCCAAAGAGAAGAAAAGTATCAACTTATGGCACTATTGGCGTAGGAATGAGAAACAAAACAGTTATCTTCCCCTATTCTGGGGCATAAAGAGCAAACATGAACCTACCTGTGAATCCTCACTCCCACTAGCAATGAAGGATTGCTTAAATCCACCAAAACATGACCGAATGAGAAAACGACTGCGCTTGTGGCCCTTGTACATGGAAACAACCTTTGGCTCATCTTCTATGCTCCAAAGATGTATTTCTTGGTTTATCAGGTTGACTAGTATGAAGCTGTTATCTTTTGACAATGAGAATGATGTGATCGTTGCATCTTCTTCAATAAGCCTCTCAAACTTTGCTTCCCTATCAACCATCAGAATTGCATTTTCTTGACAAATACTCAAAACTCTCTTCCCATCATTGGTTACAGCCATGTCAGATATCTTCAATGTTCTCTGATCCTTCCAACATTCCAGTTCCTTCCCATCTAAATCCCATAAGCAGATACTTTTATCCGTGATTCCAGATATCACTCCTTTACCATCGGGGAACCATTCACATGAAACTAAGCCAACACCTTGTTTTTCGTACACATGAAGGCACTCACCAGTATTAACATCCCAGCGCCTGACTACCTCCTCTACTCCACATGTGAGAAGCTGATTGTCATCAGGACTCCACGAAAGAGTTGAGACAGGTTTCTGATGACCTACTAGTTTATGTTTTATAGACAATTTCTGATCTCCCCGAACCTGAATGGAAAAAAAAATTTCACAAAGAAAATTATGAGCACATATAGCTTCTAGGAAATACAATCCAAGAATACCAGCCAACCAAAGATACACCTAAGCAACAACCAATGTGACTGATATGAAGTTTCTTTAACGAAGAGACCAGCAAAAAACCATTTTTCGTGAGCATCATTCCCTACCCATATTGCTTATTAGACATAATTAACTACAAAGAATCAAAATGAAACGCTGTAGTCTAGGATTAAAACTAAACCACCCATATGTGCATCATTAAATAATAGGATAGGATCCAGTAGTAAAAATAATTGTAGCCACAATTCTTATTATGTATGTTTATCTGGTGCTAGTATTGCTCAGAAATGGGCATTCATACATTAATCCAACAATTCACTTCGAAATACCCACATGTTTTTATAATCAAATGCAAAGATGAGGAAAAAAACTTATTTGAAACAGCAATTAACTATTTGAAGCTAATAATGCATACAACAGAAAATATGGGCATGACACAAGAAAGAAGAGAGTGAAACAAGTAACAAAACTAGTTCCTTAAAACATTAAGTATGCATCTACTCTCTAGCACATTAAAAATCTCATTTTCTTTATTTACTTAGTCACAGTGTATAATTTTCATCTTATATGGCTACTTCAGGTTCAAAGACAAGCACATAATAACCTTTTCACTCTTGGGAAATATCTATTTTAGAAGTTAACTGAAACTTGTCATTCAATAAATTATAATTATGCAATTGCTATACTCTTCAAGAAATAAGTGTATTTCAGCCTTCAGCGTGAAAACTGCTCATTTCTGATAGAACAACCATTTTGGCTGATGGAGTGAAGAGTAAATCACACCAAAGAAAACCCAAATGCACACACACAAGGGCACAAGCATACGAAAACCATATCAGAGAGTATTCCCTTGCCAACAATTACACTAACCCCCATCAAAGCCAAATAATAAGCAATCGGTTATTGCCTTTTCAAATTCAAAAGCATGACTAGGTTAGAGGCCATCCCTCTTATTTACTATTCAGCTAATCGCTATGCTAACTACACTGTCATATACACGAATACTCCTCACAGACTTTTTAAAATAACAGATTCTAGATATTTCCAGCCTATCCTAGCACCTTCCAGACGCTTCTGAGGTGTATAAGTGTGTAAAATTGACCTTTTCCCAAGGAAGAAATAGGTCTACACATCACATCTACATTTTCCAAAGCATCCCACGAAGATGGACTGCCATGTCAATCTTTGACGATCAGATGCCCAATGATAGTCGGAGAACAACAACATTATACACTTGATGAACTTTAAAGAATATATACCATACTTTTAAGATCTTACTTCATAAACCGCAGGTATTCAACATTACACAATTTTCTTGGGTAGCTGGTCAAAATTCCTTTATCAATTTATCCGCATATGATGTATATCAGAACAAACAGCACTTTTACCATACATACAAAGATAGAACAAAATTTAACACTTTACCTCCCAGATAATTGTTGATTCATCTTTAGAAGCAGAAGCTAAATATTTCCCATTGTGGGAAAATTGCAAATACCACACCTCATCATTGTGGCCTTCAAGAATCTATACATTGGGGAGGCAAAAGGCAAGAAAAAAATAGATAAGATGACAATAAAAAGGCAAATTTAGTGTCTCTTATAATTGCAAAATAAATTACATGTGGGCTAGCAATAATATAATATCACGAAATTTATGTTTACAAAAACTTGATATATTATATAAATAAATGCAGCAAGTTCTGTTGATAACAGAAATAATATCAGTGATGATATGGTTCTTTAAGTGCCTGTGAGACTTTGGTTTTTTCCCCTGCATCCATCTTGGGTTTTCTGTATTTATATCCATCCAAAATGATTCCAGATTAGTTGTCCTCTCAACCTAACTCCATAACAGTTAAATCTGGGATGCAATTATAGGATCCAACACTCGTGGAATTAGGATGGCCTGGTTCGCAAGTAGACTTACCACTGGATCTTCTAACTGTGTTTCCACTTGACTAAGTCATAGACCAATAAGTGAACCCATCCATGACAATCAGTTTGCACTCACATATAGTGGTGTCTTTTAAGTAGAATATACGTGATTAAAGCAAAATTTCTAATTTGCAAAGTTGTATGAGCAATAACAAAAATAATGTTATGTTGGCCACAACAAGATTACTGAAGGAATTTGGTCATGCTCACCTGTAAAGTTTGGGATGGAATCTGACTTCTACCACATTGATGGTCTGTATACAATGACAATTCACTATCCAATGTATTATGAAAAGCACAAGACCCCCGTTGGATGTCAAGTGCTTGCTCAACTAGATGCTCCAACCTTTTCTCAGGAATGATAATAGATGCAGGAAGCAGCCTCTGTAATTTGTCCATAATCTGAGACTGGTTGGAAGTTGCACACTTTGACTTAGAGATGATACACGCAGCAAGCTCATGAATTCTGTCAGAATTTATTTTCAGTGGAACAATCTCATATCTCAGTGTATTTAAAGCCTCCATTGGTTTATCCCTCTGGAGAAGTTCAAGAAATTTTTGTTCCAAAATTACAAAAGACGCAGATCTCACAGTTTCATCAGATATACCAATTTTGTGCAAAGTTGTCACGCTTTCATTCCATTTTCCATCCAAAATTTGTTGCATAAACAAACGCACTACAGACGAGTGTAATGGAATTCCTGATTCTTCTTCCAAGAGAGCCCCGGTCTTGTCATAACCAAGGGAATACAACGCCCTTGCAATAATTTTTATAAATTCTTGTTTTCTAATAACGCCTTTGGATCCAACCATCTCCTCGTCTCCTTGGGAGGATAAAGACTGAGCCATTTGACCCCCCACAGTGCAGGCCGTGGGATCAATACACGACGATTTCCTAAAAAATCCGTTCAGTTCCCTAGGTGATTCTTTAGCACGTTTAAAAGGCGGTTCACCATCCTCTGATCCTCCCATGAAATGCCAAATTCAGCCCATATATATGCTACAAACAGAAGGACGCGACCATTGCAAACAATAAATAAGGAGAAATTTTTATAGGATATGAGGAGACAAAAGGTGCAGCATATAGTTACTAAATCAAAAAAAGCACAAGATCACAATCATTCAAGTAAATGTATTGTTACCCTGGCATGTTAACCATTGCTATTGCTTACTAATTAGCCATCACTAGCATAATATCCTTCAATTGCTAAGTTTTGAAGAAGAAGAAATATTGGCAATTAGCAACTGATCAGTTGTTCAGTTGATCATGAACAGGAGAATGACTCTGGCATTGCAAATTCCATGCACGAGGCAATAAGTAAACAAGGATGCAAACAGGACCGGAACATGTTCAATTGACTTGTTGCATAATATATGACAATCCGCCTCTTCATAGATATACTCATATGCCTATCCAGCACACACATACATGATTATAAAGAGATGAAGGCCAATACAAAGTCGGTTCAACTAAGCCAAACTGAAGTCACAAAGAAAATTGAAAGCAACGCCAGTACTAAACCAAAAACCGAAACATCACATGATCAGATATTTAGAAAAACCCCTAATTCTAAAACTCCGCATAGCATAAATTGAAAAGGAGAAAACAATTGACCAAAGCCCTAATCTTAAGAAGCCCTAATTCAAGGCTTCACCGATTCGGAATTAAAAAAGGCACAAATTAGAAACTGCAAACAAACCATACAATCCTAATTTTAGTCAGAAATAATTCAGAGCATCTTTCGTTTATGATCACCGACATCTCAATGCTGAAACGTAAAGAATCTAGAGTGAATTCATACTTGTTTAAAAGACGGTTCCTCAAACCAGTGGCTGCGAGACGATAAGGTGATCGTGCCGGTGGTGATGGCGGTGGAAAAGTTGAAGACAAGGGCGACGAAATGAGCAACTGAGAAAGGGGGATTAGGGATTATATACACAGAAATGGAGAGAGAAGAGGAGGTGGGCAAAGGACTTGCAGGTTGGGCTGTGACCTGTGAGCCTGTGAAGAGGGTAATCTACCAAAGATAGTTGGGTTACTTCGTTTGGATTCAAATAGTTTCCTCTATCAGAACTATGTAATATAACATGGACAATTTTTCGGGTTCGTAAGATAAGACTTTTATTAATGGGTTATGTTAGACACCTGCAACATTACTAGAGTTGTACATTCATGAATATAGTTTAATTTATATTTTGGAAAGAGAATTAGACCGAGAATGATAGGTGGTTGGGCACATATTAATGTGCATTGTCAAAATGTCAAATGTTGCATTTGCAAGAACGATGGTTGTGTTTTTCAACGATTAAGTTTATCTTGTCATTTTGCGTGCATATGTATGTGCATGATTTTGTTGTGTGTAAACTTTTAAATAACATGTTGAATGTTTTTATTATTTGTTTGTGTTTCTTGTTGCGGGAGAAGCAGCTAAGGAAGTCATCTGGATTAGACAGTTCATACCTGAGCTCAAGCGAAGGAACCTAGCGCTGGGACGGATCCAGTATCAAAATTTTGGCTAGGCTAGGTCAATGTGTATATAATTTTGATTTTTTATTTAAACGCAAGTCTTTTGAAGAGAGGACCAAGTGACACTTCCGTTTCTAATTCAGTGGCTGGAGTGATTCGAACAGAGGACCAAGTGACACTTCCGTTTCTCACTCGGATTCCCAAACCACGGTGCCATCATGTTTTGTTGCATAGGTTCTTCAATTGTTTTAGTATTAAACGGAGTGATTCGAACAGAGGACCAAGTGACACTTCCGTTTCTAATTCAGTGGCTGGAGTGATTCGAACAGAGGACCAAGTGACACTTCCGTTTCTCACTCGAATTCCCAAACCACAGTGTCATCATGTTTTGTTGCATAGGTTCTTCAATTGTTTTAGTATTAAAACGGGGTGGGTTGTAGCAAACCTCAGCCCACCCTTAAATTCGTGCCTGACCTAGCGCAAGCGAAGGAACCTAGCTCAACCTCCGAATCCAAACACGGTCTGCGGAAATATCACATGATCGGGCATTATGTTGATCGGGTGATGTAAGAGTATGCAAAGTGCACACAGATGATAACATTGAAGACTCTCTGACGAAACCCGAATAGGCCTAAGCATGATGGTCACACTCGGGCAAAGGGCTCAAACACATTAGAAAATTGTTTTGAACTTATGTGTTTGGATTGATAAAGCGTTTATCTTTGTCATGGCGTTTATGATTGATTTATATATGAGTTCTCATATTCTTATTTAATTATTACCTTAATATTAAATAAAGTATCCAAACAATTATTAATTATCAAATGTGCTTACTGGAATAGTTCCGGTGAATGAAACCGCATCAAGTGAACTGAAATTATTAAATTGAAAGGGTCCGTGGTCTGAATCGTTAACTTGGATACAAATGAATCTGAATTAGACCATTTTGTGAGCAATTGATGAACGTGGGTTTCATAGTTCATAGGATATAGAGATGTTCAGTCACTTACATAGGTGATAATGAGGATACTCATCATACAGACCAATCGTATAGCTCTCATGTCTTATTGAGGAGTTATAGCGATTATCATTATTATTGAATTGCTTAACATGAGTTTGATATAACTTTCATTTGAAGGGTGTCATATCTTAGACGTTGTTAAACGTTGATAGTAACAAACAGTTATAAAGGCAGTGATCAAGGTGGTCAGATATTGAGTAGGAGTTATAGTTGTTGCATTATTGGATTCATCCTTCTATACCAGACATACTTTGATGCACTGGAAAGGATTGATGTCCCGTCCACTTGAAGAGTGAGAATTGTGTAAACACATGGTCATGCTCAAATTTGATCTATACTGATAGTTTTATCTCTAGATTTCAAGAAATATATATGATGGTAACGATGGTTTTCATCACATAGTCAATTAAGTACATCAAGCGTTAGGAATTTGAACGTTGCACGCTTGTATGAAAGTACAAACGGAAGACTAAAGGAATTATGTCATTTATCCAAGGTGTAATTACTAATTATGATATAAGACATTAAATATGTGGATATAAATAGTCCGACAATATTAGGGTCGTGGCGTTTTGCTAGAAGTTAACCATGATCGGTGCGTTTATATGATAAGCGTATTTATAATGTTATCGGGTCATACGAGATCACACCATAACGAGCGGGTGAACTGAGTCAGTTAATGGGAGAATTACCATATATGAATATATGGTGAAAAAGGATATATTTTGTAGGAGTATAAAATATATTATAGAGTTGGTAACTAATAGTAAAAAAAGGGTTATTTCGATTAATTACTAAATGCTAAACTTAATATAAAAGGAGGATTTTAAGGAGTTAATATCTAACCCTAATACAAGTTAATAATAGGCAGCCATATACTACAAGCATTAGTAGATTTTCTCCATACCCAAAATCTCATAAGCCTTCATCTTTTGTTATAGCAATCGAAGGTTAAAACAATTTTTGTTTTGTCTCAGGTGAACCAGCAGAGGAGTAACACTTGATACTCTACATATCCTGGAGAGAGTTATAAATACGCATCAAAATGTATTCTCTTTCCCTTATCTAATCTAATATGCATGTGATCCTTGTTCAGATGTTTAGGAAATTGTTTCTTGAAATTCCGCTTTTACACATGTAAAACCCAACAAAATCCGCCCCCATTGAAAGAATCAATGTGAGAATGAATATTTACAATTCATACACATTAGTACATTACCCGTAAAATGATCCAAAACAACCCTTTTAATCAAATTTGTGGACCAAATCCAAATACAAACTAACAGTAGTCAACATTTACAACCTAAAGAATGGATATCATAAGTATGAAAAAGTATTTGATTCGTTACTTTTTCTCGAGAAATTTTAACTTAAATTGTTAAATCAATGTAAATGTCAATAAAATCCATAATCGTTGAATTTGACACTGGAATAAAGCTCTTAGAAATTGAAATTTGAGACCATAAGAGAGAAATTAAAAAATGGAATATTTTTTGTCAACTTTTTTTTTAATTATTAGAGTAAATCATGGGTTAAAAATTGCGTGTTTAAATAAAATAATTGACATATTTTATCTAGAAAGTAATCACTTGAAATATTAATATCCATTCAACTTGTGCGGGAATATGATAGGTTACATCATATAAAACTATCATAATTAAATAGATAAGCAATCACAAGATCAAGACTTAATTAATTAATCTCATAGACAACGCTAAAGAACCTCTATTGATCCACTAAATGTTCTAGCAACTTGGATAAGGATTACATACCTATTTATGGGTGAACACCCAACTTCGTGGCAGAATATAAACCAATAAGACTTCTAGAGTTTGGATATATATTTTATACCTAGCAATGGAGTTATTTGAAGGCAACAACCTTACTCAAATTGGCAACCATGTATGGGAGGATATTAGGTTTGATAAAACAATTACTTAAGAACGAAAAGGTAGGTACACGAGTAATAGGTGATATATTGTATATCACATTTAATGGTTATTAGTATGATTTAGATGGTGTTTTAGATGTGTTTAGTTTATAACTTTGTAATCCATATGAGAAGATGAGAAATGAAGAAATCACGGGATTATTAGAGTTTTGGAAGACATTGAAGTGGAGAGTCGAAGAGCCATACAAAAGAATAAGAACTAGTTGAAACTACCACTGATCCTGCACCGGATCACGACTGCACCAACGCCTTGGGCACTTCACCACCCCCGCGGCATCCACCACCGCTCGCGGCACCCATCCACCGCACATGCGACACGTCATCACCGCACATGCGGTGGGTTCATCCCCGATGGAAGATGAAGTATTGCCGTTTCAGCTTGTCGTGCTCGCGGCGCAACTCCACCGCCTCCGCGATGAATGACTTAAGAATAAATAAATCTAGACGTTAAGTCTGAACATTTACCACTTTTTAAATTTTAAAAAATTATTTAGACATTTGATTTCCCTGTTTTTAATCTTAGACTACTATTTAAGACGGTGATAAGATCTGTCAAAACACACCTTATTTTCCATATAATTTTCATATTCAAAAAGTTTCCGGAGAACTAATCTTCCATTGTTGCACTTGACGTTAAGTCTGGACATTTACCACTTTTTAAATCAGTAAGTGAAGTGTACGTAGTCAAACAAATGATTAAGCAAGACACGTACAACCATGAAATACGATAACTTCAAATAAATATAAATAATAGAAACAGATGGAAGCAACCTCATAACCTTGGCATATCAGACTAAACCAAGTAATTAAGTACGCGAACTTAATAATATAAAATATATAATACTCCAATCCATAATAACATTAAAATACGAGATATGGTAACTCTAGTCATAACCCTACCCACGCACATTAGCATATCTTGTCATCCTTGATTATGCTTATATTCACTCATTCATACCCGCTGACGTTTCTATGTAGTTATAAGTATCATTTTCTTTTTCTACATAATAAGCAACATATTCTCATCCATAACCATCGATCACCATTGAGTCTTTTGAGGTATAACTATCAATGCGTAACATAATCAATTACCTTCTAGGGGTAATTGTCAGTACGTAACATGCACAATTACCTCATTTCTAACATGCCATATAATTCATCAATCATAATTGGGTTTCTTGAGGCGTAATTGTCAATGTGTAACACAGTCATTTACCCAATTTCTATCATAGCATATACCCCATCAATCACAATCGGGTCTCTTGAGTGTAACTATAAGTATGTAACATAACTAGTTACCCTCTAGGCATATTTGTCAATGCGTAACATAACTAATTATCCTATTTTCAACTTACGATATACCCATAAGTCACAATCATGTCCCTTGAGGCGTAACCGTCAATGTGTAACACAACCAATTACCCTCAATGTGTGATTGTCAGTGTAAAACATAACCAATTACTATATTTCTAGCATACCATATAATCCATTAGTCACAATCGGGTCTCTTGAGGCATAAATGTATGTACGTAGTATAACTAATACCCTCTTTTCAACATGTCACATAATCATCAATCTCAATCCGGTATCATGAGGTGTAATTGTTTGTGTGTAAAATAACAATTTTCCTTTATGCGTAATTAGCGTTGCGCAAACCCGAACTCGGGCCGGGCCTCTTTAGAAAATATTTGTGCATTTTTCCGGGCCGAATCCGAAATTCAAGTCTTGTCCATACCCGCTCACGCCAAGCTTCACGCGGGCCTCATATTTTATTTTTTAAAAAGAGAGATAGAGAGAAAATATTCCTACTAAATATAGAAAAAGTCAAAGTATTAAACAAAAAAATAAAGAAGTCAAATGGTTATGGACACTTTAACCTTACCTTTAGTTCTCAAGTTGGAATCCTACCACTTACCACTTACCCCTATACTTTATGCTTCAATTAAAAAAACAAATAAAACGGGATTTTGAGTCGGATGTTAGGCCCGGACGTGCATGTACCTCTTGTCCATACCAGTCCTCTTATCCGGACGGGTCGGGCCCACCCAACTTTGCCCATACGCGTAACATAACCATTCAACCTATTTTTAATGTGACACCTATTTCATTTCTAGTTTATTACCAGTTAATTAACCCTGTTTAAAGCAAAAACAAAAAAGTCGAAAATGTAAAATTTTAAAACTTTATCTTACAAGATATATACATATTGACACATGTCATGAGAACTTGTTTAACAACAAACAATTTTTTAAAACCACACAAAACATCCTAGGCGGCAACATCCCATAACAACCCATCAGGTATGATCCAAATCTAGGTGTTGGGTCCGACGTCCTTGCCTTGATTAGGTGAGTCTGAGTAGCTGAAAAATGTGGATATAACAACAATGAGCTACAAGCTCCGTAAGAATATAGAAATCACACTCCCCAATATATATAAGTATCTAATATCACGTCCCAATTTACACTATATACCCTTTCTCACATTCCAAAGTACATACATACATATCCACACTCACATTAAATGTCACAACCATTCATATCACATTTCACATAGACATTCAAGCATATTATCAGACATCACATATGAATAATCATAGCATAACATATAACATGCTAGACTTGATCACATCAATGCATAGTTGATAATTAACTAACTAGCCCCAACTGATCGTACGATTTGCCTTTTCCTTTCTCATATGCTTTCGTGTTTCATTTCTTTTTTTCTTTTTCTTTAGGTTGGCCAACCCGATAGCGTCGTAGGCCCCCTTGTAGATCAAGCGTTGACCTCGGCTATCTAATCTTGAGACCCCTCATAGATCGAGCGTTGTCTCATATCTAATCTCTAAGGCCCTCGTAGATCGAGTGTTGCCTCTATATACGTTTCTCGTCCCCAGGTGGTACGGGACCCAGTTGGGATAATTAATTAATCATCTACCTATATTATCACTTCCATCTTCTAACATTTATTGTCATGCTTGCCTTCATTACATGCTTTTCTTTATCATTTATCAACATGCATGATCTTCGCATTTATAACGTTACATCACCATCATCTCAATCATATATATAAGCATGCATACAATCATAACAAACAATATGTATATGTACAAGCATGCATAAAATCGTGTCATTTTAAATACATAATATATATTAAGCAAGTGTAATTCATATACACTTACCTCACAAGTAAGAATAGTAAAACCTCACAAACCAACTATTGAGTCCGTTTCCCACTTGGACTATCCTCCTTTCTCGTATTAGGATACACTTACAAAGCAATTAAGTTATAGTTAGACCGAAACCTTCAACAACACCTGTTGAGAATATCATATTCATCGTATTAAACTTCTCGATTGAAACACCAGTTAAATTCATTCATTTGAATTTAGTTAACTTATAGTCTTCTCTATAATCCCAATTTAATTAATTAACCTTCAATTAATTAATTAAATTTCACTAGAAAAACGTTTTGCCCACAAACAATTATTGAACCCACCTTTCGTCAAATCTCATCAAACAAATAGCCCATAATCACCCGAATAATGTAACAAGTATAATAAAATTTTCAATTATCCATTTTGACAAGCCTAAGGTCAATTTAGGCCAAATCGCGATACGAAAAACGAATAAATTCATAACTTATTCGTTACTAACCCGATTGAAGATCCGAAAAAAGATTCGGAATCACAACGACGCAGACTACGCTCGGACACCGTCAAATTCACCGGAATTTGAGCGACGGAACCGTCCTAGTATCATATATGCTCGACCAGGCCTTCACTTGCTCGGAAATAGAAAAACTCGGTACCGATATGAAGAGAATGAAGAGAAGAATCCAAAAACTCAAACGGAATTGAAATCGGATTAGAAACGGAGAGTAGATCTGAATTTGAAGGTTGAGAGAAATCAAAGCTTTTACGAGGAAACGTGAAAAAAAAATGAATTAATAAACGATTTTTCCGCTATTTGTAGCGAAGAGGATAATTATCCTTTCGCGAAGTTGATAATTATCCTTTCGCGAAGTCGATAATTATCCTTGCACTGATCCGAATACGGTTTAATCCCCCTTCTCCAAACTTCTCGAAATTGGAATAATAGATTTGGAATATTGTATGGATAATTATTCCGCAACTGCCTCGGAAAACGCGTATTATTAAGCCGTCTTTCTTAGCCGCTAATAAACAAAATAACGACTCTTTTGGCCGTTTTGTCTTTCCATGTTATTTCATATCTAGGATATGTCCGATGTCCTGATCATTTCTCTCAACTGCATTTTTATTAATTGAAACTCCCAAATCCTCCAAATAACACGTGGGGTAATATCATCTAGGAGCGGGTTACCTCGAGAGGTATCTCTTGTTAAAATGGGTTTAATTCAGTTAAACCCGTTTAATTTTTTAAAATTTCCAATTAGGCCATCTTCGAGTTTTTACTGTTACATTTAACATATCTCACATTCTCAATCATGATCTTATCTACCACAATCTCAATCATAACTCTGTTTGACGCAATCTCAATTATTGCAAACAAAACAAAATCACATCTCTCGACTTCTTACACAATCAGTTGGTACTATCTAATCCCTTAAAATTTTGTATTTTTGTAAAAATTTTCTTTTTGTTCAAATCGTGTAAAAAAATATGATGTTCATTATTTTACAAGTGTGTGTTCATTTTTTTACAATTACAGTGTTCATATTTTTCAGAGTAAGTGTTCATTTTTTTAAGAGTTAATGTTCATAATTTTATTAATAATTGTTCATTTTTTTGTTGTAGGTAGTGTTCATATTTTTATTACTAACTGTTCATTTTGTGGTGGTGTCACGTGGCATGCCACGTGTCATCACCACGGCTCTCCTAATTCCTATCCACAAGGGTGCTCCTCACTTGAACCAGAATATATATATATATATATATATATATATATATATATAAGGTATAGGGTCTGTTTGGGAGGCTGGAAATACTAGATGAAGGATATGATGGATAGATAGATAAGGTATAGTGTCCATTTGGGAGGCTGGAAATACTAAATGAAGGATATGATGGTTGTTGAAGACATGTGAATTTGGTGTTTGAGAACCAAAATTTGAGGGAGACGAAGAACTGAAAAATTCATCATCTACCAAAGGGTATATTACAGAGATGAAGGACCCTTCAACTACTATGCTTCCAATTTTTCCCTAATAATCGATGGGTTCATGGCATATTTTCGTCACTGTGCAGAACTTGAAGGGTCTCTAGTCCATGTAATATCCGGATTTTTAATCCCGTTTATTTCATTATTTAACCGGATTCCGATCCGTTGACCTTTTTACATGGTACCTAGAGTCATGTATCAATACAAAATTTATTATTTATGCGAGTCTTTTACTCACATAAAATAATAAAAAGATCGCATAACCCTGATCCCACATATACCGAGTAACAGTTCCGTTGGATCAAGATAAATCACGTACCAGCCCATTCTCTATCTGGGAGGAACATGCCCATTTTATGAGGCCTAAAGTGTCACATGACCCATCTTGCAAGATGCCCAACAAGCAATAGTCAGTCGTTATAACTCTCACCCTAATTTCCTTAACCACGTTTAATGCTAAACATAATTATCTTGAACCTAATTACTTCTAGCCTAATACATCGTCATCCGTCAACCTGCCATCTCAACCACGTACGTTTCCGGTTTTCACGCCAACAGGAACACCGATACCCATCCCTCTCTTCGTTCTGCCCAGCCGTCACAACCACACCTGATCGGAGCCGTTGTCATGGTAGCGCCATCCCTGCCTAATACCGGCGGCGACAACAGACCCATCCCGTCTGGCGTTGCTAAGCCCTCGAAAGACTCTAGTCGTTGACGACGCTGCGAGCCACCCTAGAAGTAGTCGACTCCTCACACCCTCTCAAATATCGGTGCATCCACCTCATTATCGACCTTCTGCACGCTCTTGTTGAAGCCGACGCCGGGACCAAGAGCTAGTCTCTCTTCGACCGCTGCACAAACGAGACCGGTAAGATCGCTCGATCACCTTACCTTGCCTGCTCCCTGTAAAATCCGGAATTTTTATTCCGTCTATTTCCGTTATAAAATAGATCTCGATCAGCTGACCATATCCGTCTACTTAGTTAGACATATTATTATAGGATTTATCATTTTATGTAGATTCTTTCACATAAAATGATAGAATCTTTTATATAGTTTATCATTTTATGTAGATTACTTCCGCATAAAATGATAGAATTCTGAGCCGATCTTAAACTATAATAAACTCCCTATCCGCCTAGTCCGTATATTTATATATCGGGATCTTGCCCAGCCAGAAACTCGTTAAATTTAGGAGGCCAGCTGCAGCCATTTTAACCCATCTGTTAACCCATAATTCAGCTCCAACGGATCCAGTTCTGCAGCCAGCTAGCCCAGCCCAACAGCCTCCAGTTTGCTTGTCTAGTCCGCTGCCTTGTCCGCCCCAGCCTATGCGCAACCCAGCTCTTCAGCAGCAGCACAGCTCCAGCCCAGCTACCGGAGGAGTTAACGAAACAGCCTTCAGCCCAGCCGCCCAGCTGCTTCACGCGTCCAGCCTAGAAGCAGCCACTATTGCCTTGTCCAGCGCCAGCCTTCAGCTGCTCCAGCCCGCTGCCTTGTCCGCTCCAGCCCAGCAGCAGTAGCGTTTCCTTCCAGCCCAGCAGCAGCGCCAACTCCAGCCCGTTACTCCAGCCATTCGGATGTGAAGAGAGAAGCCCAACAAGCTGTAGGAAATAAACCGTTCAGCACTTATACATAATTAATTAGAGAGCAGATCTTTTACCTTAAACGCTTCCTAAAATCAAGGGATACAGCTGCTCACCTTCCTTCTCCTCAGCCGTCCAGATTCATCAGCAACCATCGCCGCTTCTGTTTCGTTCCTGCTTGTGAACGTTGGCTTCCACAATCGTACAACCGGTAGAGCAACAGCCTCCTCTGGAATCGGACTGAATTCGGGCAGCTTCTGTATATTTCGGTAAGGATCAATATACCATTCATCTTCACCTCTTTAATTAGTCGTTCATGAGTACTCACACCTCCGTACCTGCGATGACAACTCCATCTCGACCACTCCGTGACAGTAGCGAGGCTGGAAGGAGTTGGCCAATCAGTGTAGTAGTAGAGCCAAGCCGAACCTGCTTCTCCTCCTGAACCGTCACGCCAAGGGAGCCAGAAGGGCATCCGGAACTGTGTTGAAGACGCCTCAGCCCAGTAGAGGTTGAAGAGGTGAGTCATCGCTTCTGCAGTCCAAATTCTTGCCTCTAGAAGTTAGTGTATAATCTTATGTATGTATACCAATTCCGTAATGCTAGGTTAATGAACTGCTGTAGTCGACCTTAAGCATAGTCAAGATAGTAATAGGTAGCTGCTGAGTTTATAATTTAAATGGTGGAAATAAAGGGCTGCTGTAAAATTGAATTTTATTCCTTCAGCTTCTAGGTTATAAACAGCCTATCTTGTCGGTCAATTATTAAACGTTTGGATAAAGATCCACCGTTGAATTTTGGATATGTTGTAGATGGATATATGTAGTTTAACATATTAAAATTTGGGAAGGAATGAACGGTCGGATTGAAAGTTATGAGCTCCCGAAGTTAGGTAGTTGAGCAGTTTTGGTAAACTTAAGTTTTTGGCTAAGTATAGGAAATTAGAGTGAAGGAACCGACTTTGTGAATTTTTATAAAATTATTGGCTGAACAGTTTAGAGGAATTTTTCCTCCTAAGGTTAGATAGAACCTCATAGATGATCTAGAGATTTAATTCGGAATTATTATAAGTTGTTAAAAATTTTATATTTAAAACCGAAGTTAAACCTTTACGATTCTTCCGGAAAATAAAAACATAGGAAAAATGTCAGTTTGGAACCAAATAAAATTTTAGGAATTAGAATATAACTTTAGAACCTCAAATAGGAGTTTAGAAATGAATTTTAGGGTTTTCGAGAAAATCGGAACCAAGGGTAAAATGGTCATTTTACCCTAAACTAATACTGTAACTAGTTATGTCTTAATACATCATTCGATCTTAGAAGTTTTAGACTTCTAACTACGTGAGAGTGTGCTAATACACTTATCGCCTTGACAGGCAACTGAGTTGCTACAGTTTACAGAACGAGTGGTTTACAAAGAGTCGAGCTGTATATCAAGTAAGTCCTTTGGGCTTACTTAGCTGACTTTTAAATATGAGTATAAATGATGATGGTGGTGTGTGATTGAAATGTTAGAGAGATAGGTTGTGATATATAATTACCGACCTATATTTTGGCCTAAGAGTAACGGGCGGTGGCATTCTACTCAGTAGCTCGCGGGGCGCTGGGGGTTTCTTCCGGGACTAGTCCATACATGGTTTGTAGTGATGCTACCAGTGAAAGTCAGCTAGACCTACACCAGTTGGATAAGGAACGGAGACGAGAACTAATAATAGTTCTCGTGCCACAACTTAAATTGAATAATGTGAATCACTTAAATAATAGATAATAAACGGTTGAGTGCCAGCATGATGTTTGTTTATTTTCGTTTCTGCGTGTGCTTGTGCTGTTATCATTTTGCTTATATTTGGATAGTTAGCTAACTGTTGATATGTTGTTTAGATTTGACACAGGTTAGAGCAGATGCCGAGTGATCCAGACGGTAGTGGTCAGCCGGGGTGTCGTACTTTAGGACGTTTTACAGTTTTTGCATTTGTGGGTTTTACAGTTGAACATTGTTTCCTTTCGTACTTTGTTATATTCCGTTTTCCGGCTGTAGTCGATCTGGTCACATTCATGCATTATCAAGAACTATTTTATGATTTCTGATTTTCCTTATCTGTGCCTTGTTGTAAGATCTCGTTAAGTTGTTGTCAAACTAAGGTTGGGACCCACTGTGCGGTCCTAACCAGTAACTCCCTAAGTTGTAAAACTTGGGGTGTTACAACATGGTATCAGAGCTCTAGGTTGGCAACAATGGCACTTGAATCTTCTAAAAAGGTCATATAAGTAAATAAACAGAACCCGAAAAGGGTCTGAGTTTTCCAAGGAGAATTTTTGGGTTTAAAATGCATACAGAGTCGGGTTGGGATAGAAAGTACGGATGACCACCACTACCTCTGCGGATCTCGGTATTCTTAGAATAATTATAGACTTGTACTATTATGATAGATTAGCTAGTTTATAATTGTAGTTATTACTATTCGTGCAGATGGCACGTACTAGGGCTGCACAAGTGACTGGCCGAGGTAGGGGTCGTCCCCCCTTCCCCCAATCAGACAGGATCGAGCTGATAGCACCCCTACTGCTAGAGGGCGTGGTCGTGGGGGTAGACCTCCACTAGGGAGAGGTCGAGGACGAGTTCCTCGAGAGGACCCACCTGCAGCAAGCATACCAGAGGCTGCTGTAGAAGAAGTAGCTGAGAGTGTAGGCCCCGAAGTCAGGCCTGAGACCGCCGCTAGGTCTGGAGCGCAAGGAGCACGTTCTACTGAGTCAGGGCGTGTTTCTATTGGAGCATCTGAGTACAGGGAGTTCAGAGCCTATGTTGAGCGCAGGGAGGAAGCTGCCAGAGTTGAGAGGCTTACTCAGATACCACCGGTGGTACCGGCTAGGTCAGCTCAGGTGACACAGGGAGTGTCTCAGGTGCCGGCTGTATTTGAGAGGAGGGCTGATGTTGATAGAGCACCTACTGGGTCCAGAGCACCGAGACCGGATGAGTGGTTGAAGGCTTTCAACTCTCAGAAGGTCCCCTCATTCAGCGGAGAGATAGGGCTAGAGGTGGAGCACTGGATAGGGAAGATTGAGACTGCTTTGGAGGCAATACGTTGCCCCGTGGATCGACAGGTAGATTTGATACAAACCTGCTTCACAGATGATGCTCATTCATGGTGGCGTACCATTCGTGGCCGAGTCACCAGCTGGGAGCAGATGAGGAACATTGTTAGAGACAGGTACTGCCCAGTTTCGCTGAGGAGGGAGAGATTCCAGGATTTCATTGAGGCGGGATTTGAGGATATCCCGATTGCTGCAGCCATAAAAAAGTTTCAGAAAGAGTTGACTTTGCTTGGACCATCTGCACCTCCAGAAGAGCAGCATGTTTATCTTTTCTCCAGGAGGTTGAGAGAGAGTACCCGATCCTACCTGGCTGGATTCCGCTGTGAGACCTTGTCTGATTATCAGGATAGGGCCTCTGCTTATGAGAGAGATAGGCCAGCTTCTAGGAAAGCAGCTCAGTCTAGTGGGCCGGATAAGCGGCAGAGGACAGGACATGCTGGTAGTAGTGCAGCAGTAGCAAGTTATGGTCAAGGACAGTCTCAGGGGAGGTCCAGCTACCACTCTACAGTTCGGACTCCCGGTGGAGATCGACAGTGCTTTAACTGCGGTGGCCGTGATCACATTAAGACTAATTGCCCGAAACCACCTATCACTTGCTTCACTTGTGGGAAGCCGGGACACAGAGCTACTTTCTGCCGTCAAGGCAAGACTCCTTCTCAGCAGGGATCTTCTCCCGCAGGTGTTGAGAGGAGTGTACATAGACCTCCTTAGTACCGAGCTCCGAGTCAGCAGCAGCCACAGTACCGGGCCACAAGGCATCCTGCTTCATACAGTACGGCACAGGGATCAGGTCGTGGCAGAGGACGTAGTAGTACCACTGACACCAGAGGAGGACCATGGAGAGTGTTCGAGCTGAGGAACACTGAGTAGCCTGCAACACCTGCGACCACAGGTACTATTTGGATCCATGACTTACCTGTGCGCGTTTTATTTGATACGGGTGCCACGCACTCCTTTATATCAGATGCATGTGTAGATAGGTTGTCCTTAGCTACAGTAGAGGGTGTACCTTTTGTGGTTGGGTTACCAGATGGGGGTAAGGTTAGAGGATCTCGAGAGATTTATGACTGCCCTATTCATCTGGGAGGCCGGATCTGGTTAGTAAATTTTCTAGTCATGCCCTTAGCACATGAGGACGTGATATTAGGGATAGATTGGATGACTAGACATGGAGCCGTCTTGGATATTGGTAGGAGGACTGTGATTGTCGCCACGGAGGAAGGCCACAGAGTGATATTCCGAGGTTGGGACCTCGGAAAGTCCGGCACCGTTATCAGTGCAGTGAGAGCAGCCAGACTGATAGCACAGGGTTGCGAGGCCTTCTGGTGTTATGCCATGAAGGAGCATAAGAGCCTGACAGTAGAGGAGATACCAGTTGCCTGCGAGTTTGCAGAGGTATTCAGCGACGACTTACCAGGGCTACCTCCACAGAGGGGTGTGGACTTTAGCATCGAGTTAGAGCCGGGCACGAGACCGATCTCAAAGGCACCGTACCGCATGGCCCCGATAGAGCTGCTTGAGCTGAAGAAGCAGTTAGAGGAGTTAGCATAGAAGGGCTTCATACGCCCTAGTGTTTCTCCCTGGGGCGCACCAGTATTGTTTGTGAGGAAGAAGGATGGATCGATGAGACTGTGTATCGACTACAGGGAGTTGAACAAGGTCACCATTAAGAATAAGTATCCACTGCCTCGCATAGATGATCTGTTGGACCAGCTACATGGGGCGTCAGTGTTCTCGAGGATAGATTTGCGATCGGGTTATCACCAGCTGAGGGTGAGAGATCAGGACATACCTAAGACGGCATTCCGGACTAGGTATGGTCATTATGAGTTTGTAGTGATGCCATTCGGGCTCACTAATGCGCCAGCAGTATTTATGGAGTTGATGAATGGGATTTTCATCGACTTCTTAGACCAGTTTGTAGTGGTCTTCATTGACGACATTCTAGTTTACTCTAGAAGTCGAGAGGAGCATGCCGGACACTTGAGGACAGTGTTGCAGATTCTACAGGATAGTCAGCTCTATGCTAAACTATCCAAGTGTGAGTTCTGGATGTCAGAGGTGGCGTTCCTAGGCCATGTAGTGACTGCTGAGGGGATTAAGGTCGACCCAACGAAGATTGAGTCAGTGTCCTCTTGGCAACCTCCGAAGAATGTTAAGGAGGTTCGCAGCTTCCTTGGATTAGCAGGTTATTACCGTCGGTTTGTGGAAGGGTTTTCCCTGATCGCCCGACCACTTACTTCTCTCCTAAGGAAGACTACTCGGTTCGTCTGGTCTGAGCCGTGTCAGCAGAGTTTTGAGGAGCTGAAGAGGAGATTGACGTCTGCTCCGATCTTAGCACAGCCTGAGGGTACAGAGGACTTTGTAGTGTACAGTGACGCATCCAAGCTGGGCTTGGGGTGTGTCTTGATGCAGAGGGGTAAGGTCATAGCGTATGCGTCTCGACAGCTGAAGACGTATGAGGAGAACTACCCCACTCACGACCTAGAGTTAGCTGCTGTAGTACATGCTCTTAAGATCTGGCGTCATTATCTCTATGGAGCGACCTGTCAGATCTTCACAGACCATAAGAGTCTGAAGTACATATTCACTCAGCGGGAGTTGAATAACCGCCAGGGGCGGTGGCTAGAGTTGATCAAGGATTTTGACCTTGAGATTCTTTACCACCCCGGAAAGGCAAATGTAGTTGCTGACGCTTTGAGTCGGAAGACGCCTCAGGAGAAGGCGATAGCTCGGTTGACAGTACAGCCACAGTTACAGAGAGACTTAGCTTGGTTGGAGGTAGAGATCCAGTTCCCCGATACAGCTCATCAGTTAGCCACCTTAGAGTTACTTCCTGACCTGTTGGGTGAGATCCGACAGAAGCAGGAGACCTGTCCGACTTTGACCCGGATCCGAGACCGGATGTCACGAGATGAGGCACCTCAGTTCACTATCGGTGCCGATGGAGTGATGAGATGACAGGACCGTGTCTGTGTGCCATCAGACAGTGAGCTGAGACAGAGGATACTAGGTGAGGCTCATGCTACCCCTTACTCCGTACATCCAGGAGCGAGTAAGATGTATAAGGACGTAAAACGTTCCTTCTGGTGGGGTGGTTTGAAGCCTGATGTGGCCCGATATGTAGCCCAGTGTGCGACCTGTCAGCAGGTCAAGATTGAGCATCGTAGATCCGGAGGAGAGCTACACCCACTTCCAGTACCACATTGGAAGTGGGAAGACATTTCTATGGATTTCGTCACCGGATTGAGGCTCAACAGAGGTTTTGATGCCATTTGGGTAGTAGTAGACCGTCTGACGAAGACCGCACGTTTCATTCCGATTAAGGAAACGTGGCCGGTAAGTCGTCTAGCAGAGGAGTTCACCAGGCATATTGTGAGACTCCATGGAGTACCGAGGACTATCGTCTCCGACGAGGATGGACGTTTTACCTCGAGGTTCTGGCAGCAGGTACATACTGTTCTGGGTACGAGTCTTCACTTTACCACTGCCTACCACCCACAGACAGACGGTCAGTCAGAGAGGACCATCCAGACCCTAGAGGACATGTTGCGGGCATGTGTGCTAGATTGGGGACAGGTATGGCCAGATCACCTCCCACTAGTAGAGTTTTCATATAATAACAACTGTCATGCGTCTATTGTGATGGCACCTTATGAGGCTTTGTACGGACGGAGATGTCGTACACCGCTATGTTGGGATGAGCCTAGCAAGGCTGATGGAGTAATACCAGATCAGATACAGGACAACATCGCCCGGATTGCCTTAGTCCGGGAAAGGATGTTAGCAGCTCAGAGTCGTCAGAAGTCCTACGCCGACAAAAGGCGTCGACCTTTGGAGTTTAGAGTAGGTGCACAGGTGTGGTTGAGAGTGTCACCTACGAGAGGAGTTAGACGTTTCGGCATTAAGGGGAAGCTGAGTCCCCGGTATGTCGGCCCATTTGAGATCGTAGAGAGAGTCGGAGAGGTTGCCTACCGACTAGCACTGCCACCGAGATTAGAGGGAGTACACCCAGTTTTTCATGTATCTCAGCTGCGAGAGTACATACCGGACCCTAGACACATCATCAGTCATGAGGATTTGATAGTTGAGCCAGACCACACTTTTGTGGAGTATCCAGTAGCCGTCCTAGAGCGTAGCATTAGGCGCCTGCGTTCTAAGGAGATACCGATGCTGAGGATTCAGTGGTCTAGACGAGGAGTTGATGAGGCTACCTGGGAGACAGAGGAGAGCATTAGACGTAACTACCCTGAGTTCTTTGCGGAGTTAGCCGCTACCTCAGTACCGACGGGATAGTACTAAGACGAGACCTTATATGACTTCTGTGATTATATGTTTACATAATTGTTTGTCTATGTGCTTGATGACGTGAGTAGTTGCTTGCTAGAATATATTTCTCGAGGGGAAATGTATGGGGTAGGTATCTTATTCCAAGTTTCGGGACGAAACTTAATTTAAGGGGGTACTGATGTAAAATCCGGAATTTTTATTCCGTCTATTTCCGTTATAAAATAGATCTCGATCAGCTGACCATATCCGTCTACTTAGTTAGACATATTATTATAGGATTTATCATTTTATGTAGATTCCTTCACATAAAATGATAGAATCTTTTATATAGTTTATCATTTTATGTAGATTACTTCCGCATAAAATGATAGAATTCTGAGCCGATCTTAAACTATAATAAACTCCCTATCCGCCTAGTCCGTATATTTATATATCGGGATCTTGCCCAGCCAGAAACTCGTTAAATTTAGGAGGCTAGCTGCAGCCATTTTAACCCATCTGTTAACCCATAATTCAGCTCCAACGAATCCAGTTCTGCAGCCAGCTAGCCCAGCCCAACAGCCTCTAGTTTGCTTGTCCAGTCCGCTGCCTTGTCCGCCCCAGCCTATGCGCAGCCCAGCTCTTCAGCAGCAGCACAGCTCCAGCCCAGCTACTAGAGGAGTTAACGAAACAGCCTTCAGCCCAGCCGCCCAGCTGCTTCACGCGTCCAGCCCAGAAGCAGCCACTGCTGCCTTGTCCAGCGCCAACCTTCAGCTGCTCCAGCCCGCTGCCTTGTCCGCTCCAGCCCAGCAGCAGCAGCGTTGCCTTCCAGCCCAGCAGCAGCGCCAACTCCAGCCCGTTACTCCAGCCATTCGGATGTGAAGAGAGAAGCCCAACAAGCTGTAGGAAATAAACCGTTCAGCACTTATACATAATTAATTAGAGAGCAGATCTTTTACCTTAAACGCTTCCTAAAATCAAGGGATACAACTGCTCACCTTCCTTCTCCTCAGCCGTCCAGATTCATCAGCAACCATCGCCGCTTCTGTTTCGTTCCTGCTTGTGAACGTTGGCTTCCACAATCGTACAACCGGTAGAGCAACAACCTCCTCTGGAATCGGACTGAATTCGGGCAGCTTCTGTATATTTCGGTAAGGATCAATATACCATTCATCTTCACCTCTTTAATTAGTCGTTCATGAGTACTCACACCTCCGTACCTGCGATGACAACTCCATCTCGACCACTCCGTGACAGTAGCGAGGCTGGAAGGAGTTGGCCAATCAGTGTAGTAGTAGAGCCAAGCCGAACCTGCTTCTCCTCCTGAACCGTCACGCCAAGGGAACCAGAAGGGCATCCGGAACTGTGTTGAAGACGCCTCAGCCCAGTAGAGGTTGAAGAGGTGAGTCATCGCTTCTGCAGTCCAAATTCTTGCCTCTAGAAGTTAGTGTATAATCTTATGTATGTATACCAATTCCGTAATGCTAGGTTAATGAACTGCTGTAGTCGACCTTAAGCATAGTCAAGATAGTAATAGGTAGCTGCTGAGTTTATAATTTAAATGGTGGAAATAAAGGGCTGTTGTAAAATTGAATTTTATTCCTTCAGCTTCTAGGTTATAAACAGCCTATCTTGTCGGTCAATTATTAAACGTTTGGATAAAGATCCACCGTTGAATTTTGGATATGTTGTAGATGGATATATGTAGTTTAACATATTAAAATTTGGGAAGGAATGAACGGTCGGATTGAAAGTTATGAGCTCCCGAAGTTAGGTAGTTGAGCAGTTTTGGTAAACTTAAGTTTTTGGCTAAGTATAGGAAATTAGAGTGAAGGAACCGACTTTGTGAATTTTTATAAAATTATTGGCTGAACAGTTTAGTGGAATTTTTCCTCCTAAGGTTAGATAGAACCTCATAGATGATCTAGAGATTTAATTCGGAATTATTATAAGTTGTTAAGAATTTTATATTTAGAACCGAAGTTAAACCTTTACGATTCTTCCGGAAAATAGAAACATAGGAAAAATGTCAGTTTGGAACCAAATAAAATTTTAGGAATTAGAATATAACTTTATAACCTCAAATAGGAGTTTAGACATGAATTTTAGGGTTTTCGAGAAAATCGGAACCAAGGGTAAAATGGTCATTTTACCCTAAACTAATATTGTAACTAGTTATGTCTTAATACATCATTCGATCTTAGAAGTTTTAGACTTCTAACTACGTGAGAGTGTGCTAATACACTTATCGCCTTGACAGGCAACTGAGTTGCTACAGTTTACAGAACGAGTGGTTTACAAAGAGTCGAGCTGTATATCAGGTAAGTCCTTTGGGCTTACTTAGCTGACTTTTAAATATGAGTATAAATGATGATGGTGGTGTGTGATTGAAATGTTAGAGAGATAGGTTGTGATATATAATTACCGACCTATATTTTGGCCTAAGAGTAACGGGCGGTGGCATTCTACTCAGTAGCTCGCGGAGCGCTGGGGGTTTCTTCCGGGACTAGTCCATACATGGTTTGTAGTGATGCTACTAGTGAAAGTCAGCTAGACCTACACCAGTTGGATAAGGAACGGAGACGAGAACTAATAATAGTTCTCGTGCCACAACTTAAATTGAATAATGTGAATCACTTAAATAATAGATAATAAACGGTTGAGTGCCAGCATGATGTTTGTTTATTTTCGTTTCTGCGTGTGCTTGTGCTGTTATCATTTTGCTTATATTTGGATAGTTAGCTAACTGTTGATATGTTGTTTAGATTTGACACAGGTTAGAGCAGATGCCGAGTGATCCAGACGGTAGTGGTCAGCCGGGGTGTCGTACTTTAGGACGTTTTACAGTTTTTGCATTTGTGGGTTTTACAGTTGAACATTGTTTCCTTTCGTACTTTGTTATATTTCGTTTTCCGGCTGTAGTCGATCTGGTCACATTCATGCATTATCAAGAACTATTTTATGATTTCTGATTTTCCTTATCTGTGCCTTGTTGTAAGATCTCGTTAAGTTGTTGTCAAACTAAGGTCGGGACCCACTGTGCGGTCCTAACCAGTAACTCCCTAAGTTGTAAAACTTGGGGTGTTACACTCCCCTTGTACCTTTAAAACAACCTATATGCAGTAACCTCGTTTTCGTCCCAACAAAGCAGCAGCCGGATCGTCTCGCTACCTCGCAACCGCACAACGCAACTCACAACCATTGGATCCAGAATGCAGACTGATAGCATGTATTATAGTCTATATTTTGGGGCTGGTTTAGACGTTTTATCTTCATAAATCTGCATGTATGGATGTATATTCTTTGATTATATTGTTGTTTCATCTACCTTTACGGGAATCGAGGTCTACACCTAGTTTCATTGTAATTGTAGGTAAAATGGCACGTTTTGGACTAAAATGGAGCTAATGAGCTAATGAGTCATTGGAGCTACATTCTGGAGCTTTAGGAAGAACTCAGGAAACATGGAAATAATAAAGAAGATTGATTTTGGAGCAGATTTTAGAGATTTCACATTCAGTTGAGATTCACCTCGGTTAGCTATAATGTCACCTCGACCGAGGTGATCTTGAAGAGTGTCCCGACCGAGGCGAATACCCTGCCGCCGGCGAGATATATATTTTTGGCTGAGATCTTTTAATTTTGAAAAGAAGATATCTTATATTTTTGGGCTGAATTTCTGGAAGGAAGATATTATTTTTGGGAGATCTATTTTAGAGATATGGATATATTTTCTAGGAAATTATCATTTTAAGATATTATTATCTTTGTAAGATAATTCTCCTATATAAAAGGTTGAATTTTCCACAATTCAGCCATCCAAGAAGCTGCGGATCAAAGATATTTCTGGAGCATTTTCTGAAGGTTTGAAGGAAGGATTGAAGGACTGAAGATCAAGGAAGGAAGGATTCATAGTTTGGAGTTAGCTTTTGAGGGAGTTTGTAAGACTTTCTTAGATTTCCTTATGGTTTGTTGTCTTAGCTGATTTGTGATTTAAGGAATGCTGATTTATTGTTATTTAATTCAGTTATTGAGACCTTTTTCTTAAGGTTTTTTTGTTCGAATATTGATTCCCTTCCCATATATTTGATTATTGTTAACATGATGATTGTTGGCTAAGTTTCTTATGCGATTCTAGGGTGATTGGCTGAAAGTTGTGGGAAAGACGATGATAGAATGATCTTAATCCCAGCAGGACCCTGAAAGCTCGAGTCTTTAACCTTAACACTAGAACACCTCGCTCAGTCGATGAACATCTCGGCCGGGGTGGAACTTGACTGAACAAGGTGAACCTTTTCTGACCTGAAACTGAAGTTAAGTGTTCTAGTATGCCAAATCCTATCCTTATTACACCTTTCCTGGTTCAATGCAAGCCTAGGATGAGACTTACCCGGTAATTCCTTTGTGTGTTTACCTAAGATCATGAGTGTAGGTAATAAAGGTTTGTCCTTTATTGGGGTTTGAGTGTGCTTTCATCCCATCTTTGTTAGTTAGCCTGAGACTTACTCGGTAAAGGTTGATTCTATTCCCTGGGTGGTGTGTTGGTTTGAGATTATAGTTCCTTTCCTTAGTACCTTGAGACTTACCCGGTAATAGGAGCTTGGGTTTGGGATAGTGAGTAGCGAGACTTACCCGGTGATCTATTCCCGCCTTAGAAACACCTTCTCTTTGCAAACCTTAGCTTTGTCCGCGTTATCCTTTGAGATCTTGAGTCGGAACCACAACTATATGCTTTAATCCCTAGAATCCGCATTTCCTCTTACTTGACTTTTACATCATCTTTGATTGCTTTAATTGCTTTTGGTTAATTGCAATACTTGACAACCTATTTTGTGCTTTGTTTCACCTAAGTCCCTGTGATCGACCCCTGAAATTCTTGCTTTTATTACAATTAACCCGTACACTACGGGTTCGCATATTTGTTCAAGCATACTTCTTGGGTTATAAATTTAAAGCTTGCACACACCGTTTTTGGAGCGAACACAGACCCCTCCTTGGAGCGTCACTAGTGTTTTGCGATCGACGTGTCGTCCATAGCGGTAAGCCTCTATACCTTGTCAAGCTTAAATCGTGGTGGTATATATGATGGTTGGGACGGGTAGTTGACGGGCATATGAGGAAGCTACATATGTTTTGATTTGCAATTGAAACTTAATGGGTTAGGGCGTTTTGAGCGTAGCGGCAATAGGGTATGCGAGAGATAGCTGGCGCAAGTTGATCATAGGCTAGGTCAGTGTAACCTGCTAAAGAAGGAATGATGTTAAGGAGGGTTGTAGCACAATGGTGTCTTCCCTAGGAATCAATCTTGTGACTCTTGCATACATAGATTAGAGTAGTGGATTTTGCTGCTCTAGGGAGTCGAACCTGGGATTTGTAGTGAAGGGAAAATTAGGAAATGTTGGCAGCGGGTTTCGAACTATAGACCTATTGCTTATCCTTATAACTTTTGGCAGATGTTATGTCTCGAACAGCTGACTCCAGAGATAAGTTTCGATGCTTTAGAATGATCATCCACCGTTGAATTTTTGATATGTTATAGGTGTATACGTGTAGTTGGATGTATTAAAAGTTAAGACTGATCCAACGGTTGGATCTAAATCTATAAGGACTAAAAGAAGGCTGGTTGTGTTGTTTGTTAGATCCCCTAATTTTGGCTAAGTATAGAAATTCTGGATGTTGGAACCATCTTTGGAGATTTGTGTAGGAGTTGTTGTTTAGTGTTTTTGAGAGTTCTTTGCTCTTATAAGTAGCATGCATAATATAGAAGACCTAGATAATTTTCTTGGAATTTTAATATATTTATTTGAGCTTCATATCTTAAGCCAAAGTTGGACCCTAGTGACTTTGCTTGAAAGTCAAGAATTTTGGTAATCTCCTAGTTTCTACCTAAACTTCCTTTTGAGAGTTAAATTGTGGTTTTGAGTTCCAAAGAATAGTTTGGAACTTTGTTATAGAATTTTCTAGAGTTTCGGGACCAGGGGTAAAATGGTCATTTACCCTTATAAAGGTGTTTTTGGTAATTTCTTTATGATCGATTGAAAATCTTAGAAGTTGGAAACTTCTAAGAAAGTGAGACACATTATTGATCCACTTGCCTTGTATAACAAGCGGTTGAGTTTTTGTGGTTACAAACCGAGTCGAGATAACGAGATTTGAGTTTGATTCAGGTAAGTCTTTGCGACTTACTTAGGTGGTTTCTATATGTTAGTTGATGATGATGATAGTGGTGTGTGTTGATTGTTTAATAATTATAACATGCATATGACGGCCTTTATTATTTTTATGGCCCAAGTGTATGTATAACGGGCGGTGACATCACTGCCCAGCTCTAAGAGAAGACTGGGAGGTTCTCTATACCCAGACCATACAGGTACAAGGTGAGGTGCATTGGATCCATTCCTGATGGTTACACGGGGCCGGAGGCGAGGTTTGAGAATCCCTCGTGTCACAAAATAAGTATCATTAGTAAGAGTGAATGACCTAAATAAAGATAATAAAAATGGATTTTCTGAAAGCATGATGTGTGTTTAGTTTTGCTATTGTGTGTGTGTGTGTTATTCTCATTTATCTAACGTTTAGATAGCTAGCTAACGGTTGATTTATTTTGTTGTTTAGATTTACCACAGGTTAGAGCAACAGTTGAGTGATCCGGAAGTAGTGGTCAGCCGAGTCTCCGTACTCCCTAGAATTGGGTTGGGTTTTATATTGATGTTTCCTTTATAGTATGATGACAGTTAGACTTTTAATTTCTTAAGTATTATTTGGTTGTTAGACGTTTGTAATACATTCATGTCATTTAAACCATCGTTTTTATGAATTTCGGTTTTCTTTATTTGCGTCTTGTTGTAAGATCCTAGTAAAATTGTTGTCAAACTGAGGTCGAGACCCATTGTGAGGTCCTAACCAGTAACTTCCCGAGTTTTGAGAATTCGGGGTGTTACAACATGGTATCAGAGCTCTAGGTTGACAACAATGACACTTGAAATCTTCTAAAGGACCGAATAAGTAAATAAACAGAACCCGAAAGGGGTCTGAACTTTTCATAGAAACTTTTGAATTTCAAAGTACATGCATAAGTCGGGATGGGATAGAAAGTACGGATGACCACCACTACCTCCGCGGATCTCGGAAGCTTAGTACTTTTAGAAATGTATGTTGACTTATTAGCTTGATTATATAGATATGTAATGTAGATAAGCATATACCGAATGTTGGTAACATTTATAGTTGTATTATGCCCTTAACGGAGATAACATAATGATATCCTCACTCCGTTGACACATCTAGGTAGATTTTGAAGGTGTCAACACGAGGATAAGTATGCTCAGCTTATGAGCATTAAGTTAGGCGAACATCCGGTCAACTCCTTTGAACTCGCGGAGGAACGTCGAGACGGGAGAGGGAAGACTACAAGACAACACCCACGACAATGGCAAGAAGGAGAACCCGAGTCAACTCAACACGATCAAATAAAGAATCTACATGAGAGTAGTTCTAGAGAAGCGTTGGATGATCGACAATTATGCGAATTGGGAACGGCAGCCTAGAGGCTCTTTCAAGTGTTGTGTGACAAAGTGGATGCCTCCGGAAACAGTCATAGTCACCAAAGTTAAAGTAGGATATAGAACCAATCTAGACAAGAGACATTAAATTTAAGCTTATTGACGGTCCAGAAGATGAAGATTGTTGTCAAAAGTAGGGCGGAATATGGCCACTATTGGCAAAGTAAGTCAGCATCCTAATAAAGAGGGAACACCTAAATATTCATAAGCCTTAGAGTTAAGAATTGAGATATGTTGTCGACCCAACTATGGAGACTTCAGGAGCCGCAAAACTGAAGTTTACGGATTGCTAGAAAGTGGAAGGCAGATTTGACCAACATGGAAGTGGAGTGACCTCCTAGAACACACGAGAATTACAACAATGATTGGGATACAACAAAGACCGGATTTATATAAAGGCGGCATTACAAAGCAACACCAACCAGGGAGGAAGAATGTGTGAGAATGAACTTGGTGGACCCGAGTGTCCATAATACCTCCTCACTCTAACTCCTCAATCACAAAGAGAAAAAAGTTACCAACACTGACGATTCATACCAGAGGATTGCAAACCAACCATGACTAGGATAAAAATAATCATAGAGACACACCTGCAAGTTATCATGGAAAACTATTGGGTAAGTCCGTTGACGGAAAAGGAATGATATAGTTGGACTCGTAAGAGCATAACGATCTTATAGAGAGAAAGAGAAGTGTAGATTGTAGAAGGAGTTAAAGGAGTAGAGACGGGAAAACTAGAGGAGATAGATTTTCACCAGGTATATCAAACTTCAAAAGAGATAGAAGAAAATTAAGTCTATGATCTTGTAGAAGTTCAACTACAAACTACTTGGTAACAACTAATACTTTACACGTGCGGGTGAACGAGTGGTGACTGATTGTCAAATAAGAAGAATAACCACAGAGTTACAAAAGAATTTTATCGACATCTGCAAAAATCCTTAAAAGGATCGACTGCGACAATTGTGAATATAAATCGATACAAGTACTAGTATCATGGATAGTAACATGAAAAGAGTCCAAAATAGTAACTGTAGTTAAGAACTTATGACGGCCGGAAATGACCCCCTTATGTCATTAATGATATCAAGGAAATTGTGTGAGTGGTTGCTTATCTACTGGATAAGGAAAATTTTATATATCACAGTTAGTACATATGGATTTGTATAAGAAGAACAAAAGGAGTAAGAAGAAGCCGATGATTTTGATTGGATCATACGTCAATCCAGACAGAGGGTACTCTACATTTGACACAAATGAGACTGATGGGGCTCTTCCGCGTAAAAGTTGCGGTCAGTTTTCTAGATTGACAGAGGAAGCCCTTATGACTAAAGATGCGACACAAAATAATTGGAAGTATAGAGGCGGCACAAACATAGAAAGTATGATCTAATGCCTTGACGAAATGTCTTATCGAGTTGTGAGGTGATTGTAGATGGGATCTACATCTTTGCTGGAATAGACATGAGAAAGAGTAAAGTTGAATGACTGAAGGTTATTATACGGATCCTGTATCACCCAAATAAGATGATTACCGAAAAGTGTTTATACAAAAGTTTAATGATAAGTCGTGGTACTCCAATGAAAATTCAAGCTAACCTTGATAACCAATAATTTGTAGATGGAGGAGTAGAAGTGATACTGCATACAAAGGGTGTTCTATAAGTCCATTCTTGACTGATGACATAAGAGTTGATGAAAGTTATAAGACCAATCAACATGGTTCGTAAAGCGTGTACGAGAAAACTCAAAGGGATTTAACTATCTTACGGAGTGTAAAGATTTAAAGAAGGTAAAACAATGTGAGTATAAGGACAATATAATATTTGCGAGTCGAGAAATTTAATTTTTGAGAAAATCATATACATATGATGTTTCTTATACACATGGTACTGATAGATGTTTAATAAGTCATATTATCGGACCGATAACACTATGATTGATAAAGTGTATACCAAGCAAATAACTTAACCAGTGAGAAGGAAAGTCATGTATCAAAAGACGGGTCTGGCTAGATTTAAATGATGTATTGAGATGATGATGCCTTTATGGAATCTATGCAAGAGTACAACATAAAAGAGGTTCCACCACAAAATGGGTAGTAATGATCAATTGTCAGTTAGAGACCGATTCAAAGAAGAAAAAGGTTATAAGTTGGGTCACCTAGAAGAAGAGTTTACAAGGCAAACATGAGAGACCATCATGTGGTTGGTATTCTCGTCTCTATGCAGACTTGTTACCACACCTCGAGAATTTGGAGCTAAATAGAGAACTCCATGACCAGATGGTAAATAGGTCAGGGTAATGACTTATAGGTCAACGTGATGTACTCCTAAGTTGGAGGTCAAAAGAATTGTGGAAGGATAACCACATTGAATAGTCCTCATGAGTAGTAAGTCGAGTTTTGATGAGACATAAGGAATTCTCGGAATGTCTAAAGACGTATGTTCCAATTCTTCAAAGGAGACGTGACCGATGAGTTATTTTGTTGAGGAGTTATCTAGACCGATTGTGAAACTCCATGGGTCGAGGACCATAGTTTCGACAAATATGGGCGGTTATCCCGAGGTTTTTTGACAGCCAGTACTCACGGCTAGAGTACAAGCCTTCTATATACTCTAGTAAATCATCTCTGGACTGACGGTGGGTTTGAGAGGATCTTGCTATTATTAAAAGGGAAGTTACAGGGAGAGAGGTAAATCATCCGTACTCATGGAGAACACCATTAGGATTAAGGGGTGGCAACATATTGATTAGAGTATCGAAGTGGAAGCGCGGAGAGGCTATAACCCACAAAACATGAAACTCAATGTTAGGTTAACTAGGACCTCAAGTTAAGGAACTATAGATCGATGTAAAAATCTCCACATGGAGTGTGATTTGTAGGTTATAGCAAGTTGAAAGCTTGACCAAAGGCAAGTGATAGTTCATTAATAGATAGACGTCCGACTGAATCATATGAGGGAAACAAGACCAAGTGAGTGGTCTTACAAAGAGTATTAAGCACTTAGTAAAGTGCTAGAATATGTCTAAGATCATTGTTTCAGAATTTATAGTGGGGACCTCCTGAAAGGTCAAAAAGCAAGTGAGCTCAACGGAAGGAATAAAGTTTTACAAGTTATTTCGGTAAAATCACCAAGAGAGTTAAAAGTGAGTTTAGAAAGACAATCATGGACATCTTAAAGCGGATCGAGGAGTCATCTATCGACTAGCACTCCTAACCATATTGGAGGGTGTCCACCCAGTGTTCACGTGTAATAGTTAAAGGAATACATACGGGACCCGGGACATGTCTTCAACTATAAGGATCTCATAGTTGGGCCGGATCATACTTTTGTAGAGTTTCCAGAGGACTAGACGAGGAGACGATGAGGGCATTAGACGTAGTTATCCGAGTTCTTTGCGGAGTTAGTCGTTACTTCTGTACCGCCGAGTTAGTGCTCGGATGTTGTTCTGTGTGACTTTTGTGAATATACATCGGATCGAATGGTTGTGTTTTATTTATTGCCTGATTAAGATGATTGAGTAGTTCTTGCATGTTAGGAAGTGGGAGTGAAAATTTAGTAGAGACAAAATTAGATACTTCTATTTATGGAAGTCGTGCTTTATTCTAAGTTTCGGGACGAAACTTATTTTAAGGGGATACTAATGTAATATCCGGATTTTTAATCCCGTTTATCTCACTTGCAATCTTGCTCACACAATTTCTTGCCTCTTCCTTTTCTTCATCCAACCTTCTTTGAATTTTAAGACAAAGAGCATCATAATTCTTGTTCTTCATAAGAAGACTGTTTTTTTTACAACATCTCCATCATTTGTAGCCTTAAATCTTCAAGCATGTAGATGATTGGTTTCCCTCTTGCTTCTAGTATAAAGCCGCTAGAAGTCTCTGCCAAATTGTTTGCAATTACTTCAGATCTAGTCCATGTTTTCAAGTGAGATCTACAAAAGTGTCTTGGGTCCTTTTGAAGAAAGTCTTCAACAACATTCTTTCTCACCATTCTCATCTCATTAAGCGCATCTTCAAAATATGCCAGTGTGAAAGCTTTTGTTTCCCTCCAAAAATGCATAAGTTCAGTCCCTCTACGTTTCTTTTGCCAATTAACATATATATGTCTTGCACAGTTCTTATATACTACATCAGACCAATGCTCTTTCACAACATTACAAAGTCCTTGCACAACACCTTATACATACAAGTAAGTAATTTAGATATATGAACTAGAATAGTAAACTATTAAGTGTTGTAAACAATTTTACCTTTTGCTGATAAGAAGACATTGTAGAATTTTTACCACCAAATCCTAACAAATCCTTTTTCAGAAGATCTATAAATCAACTCCATGAACTATTGTTCTCAACCTCTACTACAACCCATGCAATTGAAAACATCTAATTATTTCCATCTCTGCCTATTGCACATAATAACATGCCTCATAGGAAGGTTTTCAAGAAGCAACCATCCATACATATTATCGGCCTACAACCTTGAAGAAATATTTGTCTTGTTGCAGGAAAGCTGATGTAAAATCTTTCAAATAAAGGTGGTCCTCTTGAAATTCCTCTTTTGTAAGCAATTCTATAGTTTTATTCTTCTCAACTCTGTGCATTTCATCTAAGTATGATCCTATCTTGTTGTAGTGAGTTGCAAATGAGCCATACAAAATCTCATGGGCATATTTTTTCACCTTATAACAAGCATATCTTTTTATTCTGACACCAAATCTCTCCATTACTTCAACTTGTAGTGCTTTCCTTGGCCAACATGGATTTTTTCTATATCGAGACAATACTCCTTTGCTAAGAATCTTGACTTCACTTGAATATTCTCATAATCTTGTCTGTGATATGTGTGATTAGGGTTACATGACTTTACTGTAAATGATTCCTTTTTCATCCCATGAAGCATATACCCTCAAATCACATCCTTTCTTGCACTTTGCACCAAGTTTCTTGTTCGCCTCACTCTTGTACCATTTAATACTATATCCAACAATCGCACCATACCTACAAACTTTTTCCTTGAAAGTATCAGGTGCAACAAACCTCATACCAACCCTCCATACAAACTTCTTCAAATTGGCATTACTTTCAACTTTATAAGAAACTCTGTCTTTTGTAGAAGCATCCTCATCCTCATCACTTCCAACAGGTTTATGAATATATTCATCGTCACTGTTAGAAAAGGATTGTGGTGCATCTTTTGTCAAGATAGGATGTGTAAGTTTAAGAACATCATGATCAACCTTCTTCATCTCAAAATATTTTTGCCTACTTTCATGTCATTCCTCATCTTCATCACTTGAAATCCCAACCAAACTTATATCACTATCTATAAATGATTCATTCTCACTATCTTCATCATTAGAATCATTCTCACTATCTTCAGTAAAGTCATTCTCACTATCCTCACTGGAGACACTACCTTCATACTCATAGAGCATATCATCATTTTCTTTTGTAGACACAATCACAAACAATTTAATTATTCCACTTTTCAAACCAAAGACATCCATATCCATTACATGTCGGTCTAAATTTATGTTTTTTAACCTTTTACTCAAAGACATTCCAAGCACACAGTAAAAAACCTTCATGACTTTAACTTTTTCAAACACAGGGTCAAGATCTCTAATCATGTCAAGTAACTCAAATAATCCACATCAAATATATTAATTGTGACCCCCCTGTACGACAACTCAAAATCTTTGGCAAATAATCCACCATACCTTACTACAATTTTGAATTTGTCATACATTTGCACCTACTTAGTTAACCAAAAATCAATTAATGGAGATACAAACAACAAAAAATCCCTTTTCGAAACAAAAGGAAAAGTGTATACATACCAATTTGATGATGAAGAGCGAATCGATTGAACGAGGAAGGAAGTAACCACTATTTCGAACCCTTTTTGGTCGACGGTATTTTGAACGAAGAAGAAGGAAGTAACCCCTACTTTGAACGAGGAAGAATCAATACTGACTTGTTTTGTGGATCAGTTGCCCTAATCGAAGAAATTCCCAATTTGGTCGACGGTATGGAGAAATCCCTAATCGTATCGCACTTCTGATCGATGAATCGATGGTGAATTGTAAATTATTGAAAGAATTTGGTGAAGTAAACTCTTTTTTTTATTACCTTTTGTTTTGTAGATCCCTCTAATTTTTACACTCTAATTGACTTACCACTATTACTCTAGTAGGGTACATTTACTTAATGTGCTGATGCTACGAGCCTACTTAATTGATCAATATTTGTAAAAGACCAAATTAGTGAATTTGACCTTTTTTATTTTAATTTAATTTTTTTTAATTTTAGAAAAACTAAATAACATGCCACTAGGATGACACCATATTTATACTGAATATTGTGTTATTTTTATTCATATTATAAGTTTATGACACCGTGTTACTTACTTACTTACTTCCCTTTTAGTTTAGGGTATTTTTATTAATTTTACCCTTTATATTTCTTTTCAATCTCTACAATAACAAGGATTTGAATTTCAAAGTGGTTAAGTGGGCTAGGAATGGCCAACGCAAGAAGCGCCAAGAGGCAAGAACCAACAACGGGAGCCTGGATTCGCATGTTTCCCTGTTTTTAGACAGGGAACAGGCCAACAGGGTTCTTCTCTTTGACGCGCCACTTTCAACTTGCAAGTTTGAAACCTTCAGGCCGTTCTAAAATCGCCCTCTCATCCATGGCAGAACGGCCTACACCTCCATCACCATTGGAGCTCACAGAGGAGCAAAGGCTAAGGGCCGAAGCCAATCGATTAAGAGCCCTGGCCAAACGCAAAACACTTCTTGACCATCAACAGCAACAACAATCATCCAAACACCCAGAATTTGAATCTCGAATCCAAAACCCTACTTGGGAAGTTTTTAAATGCCGTAAACTATCTCATCTCCGCCCTTTTCCTTCTCTTTCCTCCGAACCGGTTCCAAACCCGGCACCGATCCTATGCTCAGATCCTGTTCAAAACCCAGATGCCCGTTTATCCGAAAGATTCCGTGTGAGGCTTGAAATTTGCTCGCCTGATACCTTCTCCATCACCCCGGAAGCCGTTGGCGGGTTTTCTTATCCGGGTCAAGAAGCGTGCTTCGCTAAATTGGACCAATGGCTATCTAATGTATGGTGTTTAATCCCTCTTGATACTTTTATAATCACCGTTTTTTTCCCCTTAAATTGTTTTTTAGGGGTTTGTGAGATTGCTTACTGATTGAAAAGGTCTGTTAGAAGATTAGGACACCAGTGATAACACTTTTGAAACTCCAGTAATTAGGGAAATAAACAACTTTAAAGTAAAAAATCAAGGTGATATCAAACCAGCATTACGTTGTTTAAATGCTGTGTAGTAGCTGTCGGAGAAGTTGAAAATGTTTCCCAAAAGTACTAGTGAACATTTATCGTAAGCTGCTACAGCGTTCCTTTGTTGTGCAGCGCCATCGAGATTTGCTTGTGGATTGAGAGTTCTTGCAAACAAAATAAGTAACCTATTTGTGAGCTGTACATTAGACAAATTGAGGTGGTGATGAACGGCAATTTGTAGAAATGTAATTGGTACTTGGAGATTTTCTTGTGAGTTGGGATGTCAAGCTCTCTTATGCTAGAATACTTCTCTTCAAGTGTAATTTAAAATCATCTTTTCTTCTTGACAGGTCATGACAACACATTTTACACAGAACCATGGAGGCGGAAAGGCTTCTGTTTATAAGCTTGGGGACTATGAAGCTACTCTTAAATGTTTGAAGAACTACAAGGATATTGAGATTGAAGAAATACCCTGGACAACATATAATGTTTTGGAGAAGTTTTCTCATTCATATGATTCACAACGATGGATACCATGCAGGCCAGAGCATTTGCCTGATGAAAAAGTTGAAGAGTTGACTAGTAAACTACCCCAAAAGTTACTGGATAGGCTGATGCCTTTCCAGCTTGATGGCTTAAAATTTGGTTTGCAGAGGGGTGGAAGGTGTCTCATTGCAGATGAAATGGGGCTCGGTAAGACCCTTCAGGTAGTATGTGGTCTGGTGTAATCTTATTATGCTGATTCTGTATCCAATTACTAGGCTAATGTGTTTTATGGTAAAACTAGCAGTACTTTCTTTTGTCTTGTTTCAATGTGCAAAGTTGTTTGGAATGTCTCTTATCAGGTTCCCTTTTCATGATTTTATCTGGTTTCAGGCCATTGCCATTGCTAGCTGTTTTGCTGATGAAGGACCAATACTAGTAGTTTGCCCTGCTATCCTGCGATATGCATGGGCTGAAGAACTAGAACATTGGCTCCCCTCTTGTCTGCCATCTGATATTCATCTTGGTAATTGTTTTCAAGATAATACTTGGTGTTTCTTCATCCTTGTATTTTTTCTGTCTTGTAGGGGAGGGAGGCAAACATGTTTATTTTGGAAAAAATAAAAAAATATCCTTATATGACGGTATCTTTGTGCTTTGTAAGTTGCCATCTTCTTAGAAAGTTTTTAATAACCTGAAGCTCATGAATGACAGTAGTGGCTATTTTTATAATCATATTCTACTAATTTCATTGAAGTTACACTGTATATGTGAACAACAAAGAATTTGAAACCTTTCAAGTCAATATTTAACAAGCCTTATCTTGGGTTTAGAACATAAGTTGCAGATAATGCATCAGGCATGTATGAATCCTAAGAACTGAATCTGTCTTCTTTTCAGTCATGTAGCCTCAGCTTATTTAAAAGAAGGTTTCAACAAAACCGTTCCTAAACTTCAGTGTTTTGCTTGTTATTTAATGAAATTTATTAAGTTTCAAAATACTTGACATACTTCGTTTTGGAGCGTTGTTACAGTACTATAGTACTATCTTAATAAGTAGCTTCCTTTTTCCTAACCAGACTGTAAGATTATCTGAGGTTATGTTGAATTAAATGCAAATATCTATACGAATGCAGATGGCAATATCTAAGTATCATCCACATCGGTTTAAGGACCTCATCATTTTCTGTCACATGTCAACTACCCACCCAAAGAATATTGACACTCTCTTAATGTCAAATTATATTGAAGATAAAGTTAATTACAAATGGTGTAAACCATATACTGTCTATGTGTGGATGGTTGAAAAAATGGTTTCTACTTTCAGGATTTGTTTTATTGTTTGTAGTAGCATTCATTACCTGTTATTTATTTTAGTCTGTGGGCATACAAACAATCCTGCAAACTTGACAAGATTTCCAAGAGTTGTGGTGACATCGTACACAATGCTTAATCGATTACGAAAGAGTATGGTGGAAATGCAGTGGGCTGTCATGATAGTTGATGAGTCACATCATGTCCGATGTACAAAGAAGAAAGTAGAAACTGGAGAGGTAAATTGTGTGTCCTGATTAACTTTTGTGTTTAAGTTGATGAAATGTCCTATTTTTCCTTGGAATGTTTTGTGTAAAATCATAAGTTGTGCACTTCCGTGTAAATAAATTGATTATATCAACTAATTATATTAATATGGTTAACATATAAATACTGAATGCTTTACTCTTTTGCCAGTTCCACTTTCTACTATTCCATCCTGCACCTTTTATGAGGCTGGATCATTTTAGCAATGAAATTATAAGCATTCTGGTGTGTATCCATGTTCTAGCAAGGATGGCCTTGGCTTTTTGAAACGAGTTACTGCTGCATGTATGAATCTTGCTTTGAAATTGATGGAAATGCCCTTTAAAGACGTGTTTTTGCCTTTCAATTCTCAGGGGGGCATTATTTAGGAATATTTATTTGGGTTGCTTGACTTGGCTACAAATTATTGAAATTAACTAGTCATATTATCCTAAGATTTTGTTGTCACATCCTGATAATTATTAACAGTTAAATAGTTATGTATTATTATCAACAATTCTTTTGCACTTTGTTAGGTATAAATGTTATTTGTTCTTGAGCAAGTAGTATATGGAAGAGTATAGAGTATTCTAAGCAATCCCTTTCTGGCCCTCACCCCGCCCAGACTCCAATTGCAATTTTTAAGCATATGATTGGGCTAATTGTGTTAGATAGTCAAGTGATTTTTTCCTACATATCCTTTAATGTTGGTTCCCTTAAGGTGTTTTTTTTGGCACATTCTTGTCTTGTCTTCATCTAGAAAATTGGTACTTTCTCATTTAGCTCGAACACGTGCTAGCTCAGCCTTTAGTGAATGCATTGAATTTGACACGAGATAGGTTTAAGGTCCATGATGTGAGCCACATCCCATATCAGATAGGAGGACCATCCAACCTTTAGCATAGGTTTAGCGGCTACCCCACATAGTTCCACTTGGTTTTGGATGGGTTGAAAACGCAGTCGGGCTTTCACATTGACTTGTCCTTTCAGCATCCCCGCCCCCACTCCCTTACACAATCATCATCCACATCATTTCTTTCTGTTGCAAAGTTTTTAGTGGCTCTTTCATGTCTTCTAAAGATAATTGTTGAATGCGTTCTACCTTAATTACTTTCCTTTATTCTCTTGACAGATACAAGCTGTCCTTGACATTGCAGCCAAGGTCAAACGTCTTATTCTACTTTCAGGAACCCCTTCCTTGTCAAGGTCGTAATATAAGCATTATTTCTAAATTCTAATAGTAAACTGATGCTTGACCTCCTTTGTAATTTGAACCTTAGGAAACTACTATATTTGAGTCGGTCCTAGATGCTAATGTTGATGATGTTCTTGCTAGGTGATTATAGGCCATTTGACATATACCATCAGATAAATATGTTATGGTGAGTTCTATCCAGAATCTCATATGTTTAACCATACATCTACTAGACTACATGTGGTTAGGGACATCCTTTTGACTATTTTTTTTTTTATTGTTTAGGCCTGGTTTGTTGGGGAAGGCCAAGTATGAGTTTGCCAAAACTTATTGCTCAATGAAATTGGTTGAAGGTTCTCAAGGGAAAATTTACTGGGTAAGACCTTCCTTTTATATAAGTGATACAATGAAGGCATATGTTTAATTTCAGAATTTGTTTTCCTCTTTGCATATGAACTTGATCTTTCAAGGCAGGTATACGTGTTCATTTGATGTCGTACTTTGATGGTGTGGTTAGTATTTTGGTTAGTCAGCTATGAGTTATTTTCACCTTATCATAGTTGCGAGAACTAGACCAAACTATAAGTCATCATATGTAGGCAATATAGCTGAACCAGTTTTGAACTGCTGCAGCTTAAAGCTAACGGGCTGTACATATTTTTTAAAATTCAATGTTCATGGGTGTTTGAGACACAAACTATTGAAGAAACCCATTGCTTTCAATTCAATGTTCATGAGTGTTTGAGACACAAACTATTGAAGAAACCCATTGCTATTACTTCAGATCTTATATTCTCATCATAATACATCAGATTTTGCTTGCTATCTCTTAGGGCTGTGCAAAATTGGCCTGGACCGGAAACCTAGACCGGGACCGGATCCGGTCCTGTCCATTGTTTTTGGAAATTCCGGTCCCGGTCCAGGACCGGAATATTTATTTTAATTTTAATTTTTTACAAGATTAATTTTATATATTTATAAAAAAATCATATAACTTTTGTACATTATATATATATATATATATATATATATATATATATATATATATATATATATAAATGTGATTATTTTTTTTAGCTATCGCAAAAATATATATAATTTTTATTTTATTCTGGTCCCCGGTCCAAGTTTTTGAAAATTTCGGTCCCGACCGGATGCACAGCCCTACTATTTCTTGCACTATTGTATTAAATGGATTAGATACAACTAGCAAAATATTTTGCCTTCTGTTGTGTTTTCGTTACTAGTTTGTTGTTAACATGTTCAAGAGAGTATTGAAGGCTGATTTATCATATAATTAAAATTACTTGTTTACTATATATGCTATAAAATCCTAACAAGGTTCACTTATTACAGGACATCTCTCGAGGCTGCCGTTTACAGGAGTTGAATGTCTTACTTCGTCAGACTGTTATGGTTTGTTCTTGTCTTGCACAACAATTTTGGCGTTAATGCTTCCCTGGCCAGAGCTAACATGATCGAACTCCTAAGCCTAGTTGTGCTTCTTACTATAAAACCAAATGTTTACAGAAGGCTAATTAATTATCTATCATCAGAAAGAGTAAAATAAGCTGTCAACTATAGTTTTCACAGTCCACAATATTTGAAGTTGCAACTAGAAATCCATGCTGGCATTTTAAAAACTAGTCAACATTACTGTAGAACTACGTCGACCATGGTCAAGTTAAAAAATTGTGTTGTAATTAAATACCTAAATAGGCAATTTTTTAACTTGAAGATGTTTACTGTATATGGAGGACATATTCATATATTCTACTAAGATGATTATATTTCAAGTGTTGTATAATCATATAAACTTTAATATATTGAGTTGACATGATCTTGCCTAATAGTTACTTGCCTGCTTCATGTAGATCAGACGCTTGAAAGAGAATCTGCTTGTTCAATTGCCCCCCAAACGTAGGCAAGTTATCAGACTATCATTAAAAAAATCAGATATTATATTAGCAAAGGATGCCATTGCAATGCATGGTGGTTTGGCTGGGATTGATGATGGCAAACAAGATAAGCCTTCGGATATTTCTGATCAAGCAGATGGTATATTTTGGCTTTCAACATGGAACAGCAGATAACATATCTATATACCTGTTCTTTTCATGTTAAACTTCATGTGAACTAAGCAATATGATGTCTGAGTGAAATTGCAAGCTTGAGTTTGTTACTATGTGTTCCTTCCATGTGAACTAAGATAAATTGTCATCCCAAAGCTGAACATTCAAGAATGCTGCATGCCAAATTTTCACATTGATTGTTTATTTGTTGGAACTAACCAGTAACCACAAATGTTGCATTTGGCATGACTGAGTAACATCTGATTCCAAATGTATATAAACAGCATTATATGCAATCACAGTCTGATTCTTTTTTATTTTTGTCTTCATATTCTTTAGCACAGTTTTATATCTGTCCGTTTATAAACTTAGCTTACATGAAGAACCTTCCGTTTTACCGGAGAAAAAAGAGATGAACCAAACATTCTTAGTCATTGGACAAATCATTGAAAGTTAAATGCAGAATCAGGATGGTTTTCTTAACATCGCAATGTAAGGCAGGTGCACGCAGAAGTGCACTTTCCTGTACATTTTTTACGTGTGGACATGCAATTTTATAAGTGTGATACACCAATACTGTGATGCCATTGGAATCTAAATGAAATGATGCAAGAAGAGCATTTAATCTAAAGAAGTGCAATTTAAACATGTGATTCAATGTGGATGCAAATAGGTAGATGAAAATGCATTGATCAGTGCTTTCATCTTCTGAAATTTGATTACGACAAATTGTCGCAGATACGAACACTGTATATATTCTATAAGGTTGATTGTTTGCCTTGTTGTATGAGCATGTGGCTTCTAATTTTGGTTGCATTGTGTTATCCTTTTCTCAGATACTGGAGACTGCACATCTTTTAAGAAACTTTCTTCTCAAGAGCTTGGTATTGCAAAGGTTCCTGGGTTTCTTCAGTGGCTTGCCCTTCACCCAATTATTACTGAAGTTGATGAAATGGGAAATGCTGAGATAAATTCCAGTGGTCATAAAATGATAGTATTTGCACATCACCACATTGTTCTTGATAAAATACAGGTGAGAATAATTTATTGACCTTCCGTTAATGACTGTCAAGTATAGATCTATCCAAAAGGTCTGTTTTCACAATTTGACATGGATGTTTAAGTGCTTTGATAAATATGTGCTTTGGTCATAATCCATGTGTTATCATTGCCTGCTAAGGAGTGAATGTAATTATTTGCGACCTTTGCCTTTTAACTGATGGTACTTCTTTAGGTATACTTTTAAGTTCATTATCATTTTCTTATAGAGTATGCTTTTGTAAAACTAGGTTTTGAAAACAAAAAAGAGAGGAGATAGGATAAAGGAAGAGATGAGACAACTATAGGGAGTATGAAGAAAGAAAAGAATGGTGTAATCATTAACTTTCTAATGAATTTATATTTCGAACCTCCAGATTTTTCCAAATTCTTCAGTTTGATTATTCATTACATTCAAATCAAAATAAAAATTGTACTTCTGTCAGAAGAAGTTGAACCCTACTTATCCTCTGCAGTTTCTTTTGCTTCATTATCTTTTCAATTTTCTGACTTTTAGAGTTTTGCTTTGAAGGTCGTTATTGGCATTCTTCCTTAATCATCAGAACTAATGTAAAATTTATCTCTAGGAATTTTTTTGTGACAAAGGCATTGGATTTGTCCGCATAGATGGAAAGACACTTGATGGGGATCGGCAAACCGCGGTCAAGGCTTTTCAATCATCAAATGAGGCATGTAGTTTCTCTTTGGTTTTTACATGTATGTCAAGGATGTTGTTCCCATTTTACCAACAGAATATAGTTACTTCAGTCCCTTCACTTAATAAACTGAATGCAAATGTTATTGTTCATTTCACTTTCTGTGCCTGTTCTTGTAGTCATACTGGACAACTTCATTTCCTTATCATATTCCTTTTGACCTTGAAAATGATAGAATTAAATATTCGAAGTTATGACCAATATAAGAAATTATAGCTATCTGAAACACAAAACAATATAGAGCTAATCTTTTCTTGAATTATAACTATATGACATTGTAAATGGAGAACTCTCTTTTACATGGTATTGGCTTTTCTCTTTGTGATTTTTGACCAACTTCAAGACAGATACCGATAGAATATAAATATGGGAGTGTGCTACAGTTATTCGTGTTTTAATTTAAGCTCTTACTTTGTCATTACGTTGCCTTTTGTTTCTTGCCTATAATATTTCTATTTTGTGTCCATCAGGTAAAGGTTGCAATGATCGGAATTAAAGTTGGATATGCAGGACTTAATCTCTCTGTGGCCCAAAGTGTTGTTTTTGTTGAGCTCCCCAAGGAACCAACTTCATTGCTTCAGGTCTATTTGAGAATCTGTTTTCTATTCTTGTTCATGACTAGAGTAAAAGTTATATGAAGCGTATGCTGTTGCTAAGTGAATTTTGTTACTGTGTTTACTTTTCCCTGTTCTTTTAACAAAACTTTAACAGATTCATTTCCTGTTTTTGTGAAGCACTCTTTTCTGTATAATTTTGTATGATTTATCTAGAAAGATACACATGATCTTGGAATGAAGAGAACATTTTTAGTACAAAATCAAATGGTTGATCTCCATATGTGTAAAGACTCTTCTGGAGCCCCATGCTGCTTAATGATCTTGTTATCTGGTCTCTGACATCTTCAGGCTGAAGATAGATCGCATAGGCGAGGCCAGACAAAAGCAGTCAATGTTTATATTTTCTGTGCAATGGTTTGTGTTTCGCCTTTTCTCTCACCTTATATGTTTTTCTTTCCTTTTGAATACTTTTGAGGTCTCATTTTCTATGTTCTTACATTTTAGGAAACATCCGATGAATCATGTTGGCAAAAGTTAAACAAAAGTATCTTTCGTGTGTCATCAACAACTAATGGAAAATATGATGCAATACCGGCACTAGAGGTACTTTTTCTGTCCATTTTTCTCTATAAAGATTTTTGAGCAAAATTTAGTGCGGGCCTCAGCATATCATGGAAAAGTTATTTCAACATCCTCTTCTTAGGCATTTGACTATTGACTCCCATGACTTTGTATGCTCTAAATATTTTACAGTATATATTCTGAAATCCAAATTCTTACTATTGATCTGATAAAATGAATTTCGTAGTTTCCTTATAAAGCGTCTGTTCTAGTTTGGCCAAAAGTAGTGGTTTGATTAGGCCTGATTTCAAGGCTGTTTGATTAGATTCGAGTGACCTAACTACATCTTGATGTTTTCTGAGCACCTTTTGGTACATCTCCTATAATTTTTTGCAGTGTTTATCCTTTTTGAAATTGCATGCTTCTTTGTGTGAACTTGCAGGTTGACAGCGTTTCTTATTTAAATGAGATGGACAAAAGTGCATATGGAGTTCCAAGTTTTGCTGCTGGGATAGAAGTAATTGAGGAAAAATCTCCACAGGGCTTCATGCCGGAGAGTGAAGCAAACAATGAACCTGACAAGGTAAATAGAATTGAACTTAATACCAAGCGAGGGTGTTGTTTACCAATTAAAAATAAAACTTAATAAGCATTCCTGAACTCAGGTTTTTCCCTTTTTCATATTTTTTTGTAATGCATAACACAGGCTGATGAAGAAATAGTGCATGGAACACAAAAGGAACTTGATCGCAAGCCTGACGAACCATCTGAAGCAGGTAGCTCCATGCAAGCTAATCATCTTCGTTTTGAGGTAAGATATGGATAGTGCCCATGCTTCCATCATTACCCCTTCCTGTCTGGTGTTGTTTTACTTACTAATATATTAATGCAAAATGGCCTACCAAGTTTGTATGGATGACTACTGGGTGAAAATAGTAGCAAAATCTTGTAATAATTAACTACTGATTTCCGCAGCCCTTGTTTCTGATATGGTTCTGCAGTAGCCTATAATTAACTACTGATTTGTTAATTACTGATGTGTTTTTTTTCTTTAACTACTGATTTGTAAATTGCTGAGGATTCCTCTAACAATTGATCGATCCGACATGGTAACTGCCACTTATCCTTCACTCCACCACCACCACCACCACCATCTACCTTAACGATCTTCCAGCACCTGGTCCAACGACTCTTTTGATGTTAGGTCCCAACAACTAGCATAATTACCCCTCGTATGTGCTAAGAGCTGAAATTTCAGTTCTTTTGGTGCATTACAGTAAATTACAGTCATTTAACGCCCCTTCATCATCTTCTCCTAATCCCCATTCCAAGGAAGGAAACCCACCTCTCCTAAGCATGTCCACGGGTCACGGGTCCGGGAAGGGCGACCCGGACCCTGACCCGCCATATTGGACGACCCGCCGGGTCACGGGTCAGACCCGACGGGTCTGGCGGGTTGGCGTATTTTTTAAACCCGAAATTTTTTAAAGAAAAAAAGGGTCGACCCGCCGTTGGGTTTGAAATAGCGGTTGGGTTTGATTTTTTTTTTTTTTTTCAAAATCTGAACGTTGACGGGTCGACCCGCCGGGTCACAGGTAAGGATCACCTCGACCCTTACCCGCACCCGTAACCCGGCGGAACCCGGACCTGTCGTGACCCGGACCCGCCGGGTCGAAACCCGCCGAGTCACGGGTAACCCGTGGACATGTTTTGCAGCTGCATATCAGTAAACATAGGCAGATAAGTGACGAACCCCAACAGATCTGTAAGTCACAAACGAAGAGCAAACCCCTGCAGATCAGGAAACGCCAGAAGAACAACAAATACCGGATCAGAGAGCCCCGGGAAAAGAGCAAACACCGGAAACAACAAGGTCCTTCGACCGCATTGACCTGTCCCTTGGTGGTTGCATGCTATTGGGTCATGACAATGAAACTACTTCGGCGCAAGTTGGTCTACACCCTACTGATGGTTCCATCCTCAATTTTGGCTTCGATATAACACGTTGAGGACAAGGAGAGTTTTCATGGAGGTGTATTGATTCAGTTCCGCGGTAGCCTATAATTAACTACTGATTTGTCAATTACTGATGTATTTTATTTCTTTAATTTGCTATTTAGTTTGGTCAGATAGTGTGTCAAGTAGTGGGTGAATTAGCGGGTCAATTAGTTCTGTATATTTCTTTATAAGAAGGCACAAGGTCAGATTGTCAATCGTACTTGAATATTGAATTGAATAGAAAACTGAGGAACTGAATTAATACACCTCCTCAGTTTTGTATTCAACAGTTTTACTCTTAACATAGATGAACAACTTTAGATTAGAAGCTTAAATATGATAGAAATGCTTGAAGACTATAATACCCTTTGTGTTCCTCTCAGGAAGCTCACAAGCCTAACTCCTTAAAGACTAGAATACGCACCTTACTCCTAGGCAATGTGTCAACACTCAACAAGGGTGTTGTCCCAGGGTTGCTAAGACACACATGGTGTCAGAGACAATGCCCTTGGCCTCAAGACCTTCCACAGTGGAAAGAAACTCGATCTTGTAATAAACTCAATTCATTCCATGAAAGAAAAACCTCTATATATGCTGAAGTCTTTACACTCAAAATGTGTGGGATTGAGTCTCTAACTACCACTATCAAGTTTTTGGAGTTTGTTCATTCAAAATGTTTTCTGAATCGAAGTAATATTGCTATTATATTTCCTTAGGTGAGCCAATATACTGGTAGAATCCACCTATGGAGTTGCATCCCAGGGATGGACTCGAGGCCAAGACCGCTTTCTGAGAATTTTCAGCCCGAGGAGCTTATTTCTGAATGTAGCAAAGATGCTTCTAGATTCATCAAGGAAAATCCAGCTTGTCGGGATGCTCTTCTGGTCTTCATTGATGAGTGGAATAACCTGAGAAATGTAGACAAAAGGAAATTGTTTGGAAAGCCTCTTCAGCTTCCTTTATCTGTTGAACTTTCATATTTGTCTGAAAGTGCCAACCACGATAATAAGGTTAGTACATCGCTTTTACAGTCTTATACTCGATGCAATGTCACTACAGATAAATTCCTTACCACCTTAAAATCATAAATAGGGATTGCTGAAAGGTGGAAGCACTAGGCGGACCACACCCTTGTGTGAAATAAGCCTTCCTTTACCACCAGGTGCAGTGTGGAAGCAGGTGTCGCTTGTTGGTAACAAGAAAAAAGAAAAAGTATACACGCAGGCTTGGTCCACTATGGAGGAACCCCTTTGTAAACTTTGTCAAAATTCCTGCAAGTAAGCACACCATTTTTTTTCTTAATCATGCAAGCAAGTAGAAATTTAAGTAATGGTGATATTATGCTAAAGCATATAACTTGAATGTTTATCTGGAAGAAGTTCAAGTTAACTGCATGCTTATGTCTCCTGATATCCCCCTATATTTAGGAGCTCCAATGCCAAGAAACCGGAATTCTTTGAGGATCTTTTCTGTAACTTGAGCTGTTCTGAGGAATACCGCTTACGGACTAGCAACAGATTCCTCCGTCATGTAAGGACCTGAAGCAAATTGTGTAACATATTATCAATATAGCTATTTATTTTGTCGAGTTAGGCCTCAATCTTATAAAGAACTATGCCTAAAAATTCGTCCTCACATTCGTTACCAGGAATTGTTTAAACTTGAGCGTGGCGTTTGCACAAACTGCCAGTTGGACTGCCACAAACTTGTCTTGCACTTACGACCCTTAACACTTGAAAAACGAGCAGAGTATGTCAAAAGAGTAGCACCGAAGTTGGCCATGCATAAGAAATGGTGAGTCTTGTCCGTCATTTTTACCATTTACAATCATAACACTGTCGACGATTGTCACAATCTCTTCACATTTTCTGCCAGGTTTTATGCTCAAGCATAAGAAACAGTGGATGCATTGCCAGAATCATCACTGTTTTTTACATTTACTTTCTGAATTTCATTTATCAGAGTTATGATGTATATAATTCTTTTCTTATTCTTCTTAGAGATATTTAATGTTGATATTTGTAGGTTGGATAAGATTGTTGCTGAACCCACTGAAGGCAATGCTTGGCACGCTGACCATTATGTAGCTGTCTACCGAGGAGGAGGTTTGCTGCTTCTCCAATAATACCTTCGCTATTCTTGGATGGAATTATATATATGCATTCATCAATGGGTTTTCTTTGTTTCTTTTGCTGCACATTCTGTCATCTCTTACCCTATGTCTCACTTTGCACTAGATATATCTATCCGTACAATATTATAAATTCTACCAACAAGATATAGGAGCCCTCGGATGTATCAACATCAAAAGTGGAGCTCTCAGATTCATGTTTTTGACTTTTCAGGTGAGTGTAAGATAGAAAACCTGAGAACATTGTGTGTTGCATGTCACGCTGATGTAACTTCTGCACAATGTGCCGAAAGGAAAGTCGCCAGGAAACACCTTAAAGAGGCTATGGCTAAGCTCAAGGGTGGTACTCATCGCAATGGAAAACGAGCCCGTGCCAAGTCTAAGGTTATCCTTCTCATTCCCTTTTTTCTTAACCTTCATGATCTCGACATCCAAGATCAACTGTCCATTTCCAATATACCTGAGAAAACATCGTCTTATTAGCAACATAGTGTCTCATTCGTATTATTTGAGTATATCTCTGTAGTCACTGATGTAGGCAGATCATTGCTTACAGGGCCAAACGTCGTCAAGTGATAAAGCAATAGCAAATCTTGATGATGACGATGATTTCCTACTAGTCAAAGTTCCTGGTAGTGCATACACATCAAATTCCTAGTGTTCAGGTGAGTTGCGAATTATAGAACCGAGAATTATCGGATGCTCAATGGTATGATCGCCGTCCAGCGTCCAAACAAGGGTGTCGAGGCTTTTGGTGGTTCAGGGATAAAGAACGAGAATTGTTGGTTGCATACACCTAAAGCATGGAACCAGAGATCTGTTTCTTGTATCTTTGGTTCGTGCAAGTGTTTAACATGGATGCTGATCTGATTATATGATTAGCCTACAGACGACTGTTTGTAAAATGTTGTGTTGTACAAGTTCAGGGAACAACTTGGACACTCTGAACTGGCTTATCATAGTCTCATAGGTACAGTTAGCTCTTAGAATTATGGAAGTTAATGTGGATTTTTTTTTTTGATAAACTTTGAAGAGTTCTCAGTGTAAATGGCACTTGATAATATACTGAACATTTTACTAAACTTAGCCCGACACCTAGGAAATAACTCAGATATTGTCATACGGACATAAAATTTGCAGCATTAAAAAATGAAATTCGCATTATAACTTTTACCCAATTACAAAATAAGATTTGAAAATTTTATTTTAATTTTCTCTATTTTCTTACTAGTAATTACAACCCATTAAAATCAAAAGTTGTAAATTTAATTGAAAATTGTGAAATATGTTCAAAATCTTTTTCTTTTTTTTTTTTTTTTACTTTCATCACAATTTGTCATCTCCATGTTATTTTTTGTTTCAAATCTCTCAATATTCAATTTCATATTTCTAACTCAAAAATTACTTGAAATGAGAATATTCGTGATTAGTTTGACGTTTCTTGCTATAATAGTTATTGATTTTATGCAATTGAAAATGAATAAGGTTTGTTTCGTGTGTAAGGCTTGATATATTTATTTTTCAATTGTTCGGAGTCCTTTTCATGGTGGTTACAATAGTTGGAAAGTGGTGTGATCTGCATGATGTACATTCTATCCAGATGTTAGTACTTGTGGATCTTATCAAAGTTATCCAACCTTAGACCTTTGATGAGTTCAATACTATGCATTTAAAAAAAAACACTTTTACATCATGATAACTTTTAAAAAAATATTAACGCTTTCATATTTAAGATTTTTATAATTATTTTTAAATGCTCATACAACCCTAAAAACACCAAATTGACAAAATAAAATTTTTGTTACACAACTACGATACAAGATGACTCAAATAAATAGACATCATCGTCAAAGGAAAGGAAATTTGAAATACAATAGAGCTATCAAAAGTAGTTGTTAGATGGTAGAATATCCCGTTAACAACAAACCAAATCATTTTCAACAAGAAAAAAATATCTTACCTCAAGATATTAATCATATAACCAAAAACATATTAGAGATTGGGATGAGGCTACCTAAAAAGATCTAGCATTTTAGAAGGACCTTCGAAACAAAGACTGAAAACAAATATTAAATGGAAGAGATCTAGATTCAATGAGGTGAAAATTAATTTTGATGCCTCTAAAAACTCAAGTGATTAATTTTTTTTGATTCATTATTCGAAATCACAATGTCGTAACATTTGCCACGGGAAGGGATATATGTGAAGCAAGTAACTTCTTTCAAGCGAAAACTTTCCCTCTAAGAGAGGGCATCCAAAATTTCATGAGTTTGGGATTCAACAATTTTGAGATCGAATGGGATAACATTGAGCTTATTAACTCATAAATCATATTTGAAAACTACCAAGACAAGCAAACATGATCATTTATAACATCTCCATTTTTATTGCAAGGTCTTCGCACGTTCGAGTTTGACATGTTTTTAGGAAAATCAATGTTGTTGCAAATAAACTTGCATCTCTGGAACAAAGTTTAGATCCGGATGATGGGAACCTACCACCCGAGGTTGAAGACCTCCTCCGAAAGGATGCTTTGAAACGGCCAACTTTTAGATATTGACCCTCCTTGTTCCAGTTACCCTTGTTTCAAAAAACAAACATTTTGTAGTCATCAGTTGTATTGTCATCATATACATTGTCATTCGTCTATGATGTCAATTATCATGCTATCGTCAACCCACTATCATGAATTGTATTGTCATTAATTATACTAAAATTGTATTATCATAACTATGTTATCAACTACGCTTTGTTGTCAACTGTGTTGTCATCAATAATACTATCACGGATTATTATGTCAACAATTGTATTGTCACTGTCTATATTATCATCAATTATGTTGTCACCAACTATATTGTCTTAAAGGTTAGAGTCAACCACAATATTGCTAATAATTTTATTGTTATCAATTATATTTTCACAAACCATGCAATCACCCTTGTGCTATAATCAACTTATTGTAAAAAAAAATAAGGGCAATTTTGGTAACTAGGCCTTTTTGAGAAAGTAGAGTAGTAACTAGGTTTTTTAATGTTTCAATTAAATAAATATATCCAACATTTTGTATTTATTCTCAAACTCTACACACTCTTCTCTCAAGGGGTACATTTACTAAACACAAAAATAGAAAAAGCCTAGTAAACTAAATTGTTTAAAAAAAAAACTAGACAAATATTTTATTAAAATAAAATTATATTTTTATAAAACAAGTAACTAATTTAAAAAATATAAAGAAAGAATATTGAGGTTTTTTTTTAATGTATTTTTTTAATTAGGGGACCAAAAACTAAAATATAAAATTAAAAAATTTGAATTTTATAACTCAATGTTATTTAAAAAAGTTTCGCCCATCAATTAATGGGTATAGTACTAGAATAATCTAGTGTTGGTTTTATTATATCTTTATCAATTGTTATATTCTGTAGTTATGTGTATTAGATTGTAGATAGTTTATTAAATTTATAAAATAATGAAAGCTTGAAAAAGGTAAAGTTCAGTGAGTGAAGTTATACTGCGCCGACAAAGCCAGGGTTTTGGTGAAGCTTAGCTTTCTGTTTAAGACAAAAATAGTACGGCTTTATCCTCCTTGGGATCTGTATATCCTATAATTCAAAACATCTGTCGTCGTCTTCACTCCTATAGTTGCCGTACCCACTTTCCCAAAATCATTTCTTGCTTCCCTCTCACACTTTCCTCACCCAATATTCCCAGATCTCACCTATACCCATTTCATCTCTTTGTACAATTTCACAATTTCTTCGCATCATATGCTTTCTAGTGTTTCATCTGCAATTTCCTGGGAAAGTTCTGGTGCTCTGGACGCATACCAAGTGTTTGAATTAATGTGAGTTCTTTCGATGGTTTTGCTTTGTTTGTTTGCGATTGCTGTTGTATCTACTGTCATAGAAAGGTGGCATTTTTTCTTTGTATTTTAAGCAATTAATCATGTTTCTGGTAAATGGTAAAGGACTGAAGGGGCAATTCTAGTTGATTTTAGGATTGCATGTTTGGCCTATCTTTGTGTTTATTAGTGTTTCGTGTACAATGATGATCGAATAGGGCAACTTTTTTTCAAGAACAGTACTTCGACCCCAGATGCTTCTGTGCTCGAATCAACGGATTATAATTAGAGAATATGTGTTGTATATGATTTATTTTTCCCAAAGTAATCAAGGAAAGGAAGTTAGGGTATTTACAACTTACAACACATTTAACACAGTCAAAATTCGTCAACCAAGGAAGTTAAGTCTCAGTTGAATCATGATAGCACCAAATGGCGGATGATTTATCTTATTACGTACATTTCTTGTTGAAATTGGATATTTACATTATAGCTTCAGCTCGTTTTACTGCTCTGTTCTTTTTATTTGATCCTAGTGTGCTCTTCTGTTGAATTTGCTAGCTAACTATCAAGTGTTTTCGAGGGTTGAAGTTTTTGTCATTCCCTCTAATTTGTTTTTGTGTTTTCTGTATGATTTCTTACTGTTATCCAAAATTAACATGAAAACTAATGCAGAACTTAATAACTAATTTTGGCCAAGCTAAATACTCTATCTCTGTGAATCCTATTATTATATTTTTGTTCATACTTGAAACGCTGCCTGTAGTATGTAGAACTGGTTTCGTTCTTCCACTTTCCAGAAATTCATTGATAGAAATCTCTTAATACACATGTATATGATCCCGAAACATTATATGACACATTTGAATAATTTTCTTTTAAGATTTGCATGCAACTGTGGTTTCTTTCTCCCTTCAATTTATCAATCAAACGTTGGTTGAGCGGGTTATCCAATGTACAATATCATGGGATGGTCTAACTGTAAGAATTTCTCCCTTATTCTGGATTGAGTCTTATTGTATATGATATTGGAGGTGTCCGTTTTTTTATGCCTTTTCCAGACGTAATATTTTCTTTTGCTTATTTTATAACTTTATATGATGCTGCATCAGAAATTTTCAACTTCCAGTTGGTTTCCATCCTAGCTTGAGATAAAGAACAAAGTTCAGTGTTATCTTATCTTAATCAGCCAGGACTACAACATTTAACCCACTTGTCGAAATTCTGTCTAACACCAGGACAATGGTCTGCGTCTGTTTTCGTATTGTTAACTAAACCCTGTTCTATATTTTCTGCAAGTTTTAAAATTCTAATGATTATGATCATGTCAATTGTAGCTACTGTTGTTCAGACTTCTGATATTTTAAGCGGCTATAAATCACCAGGTCATGGGATACATGAAGATTTTCTTATTATTGTTATTGGCATTTCATCCATCAACTTCAGCTCAAGAGATTTCAAGGGGCACAGTGGTTGTCGATGGAGGCAAATCCATTGCTGAAACTAGTGAAAACTTTATATGCGCTACTATTGATTGGTGGCCTCATGACAAGTGTAATTATAACCAATGTCCATGGGGATATTCCTCTATAATAAATCTGGTATGGCTCCACTAAGATGATTCTCCTCCAATTCCATCAACTTTCTTTATAATTGCTACTATTGATTGCACGTTCTTTATTGATTGTTTTGATCTGATTTTTACAGAATTTGACTCATCCTCTCCTAGGAAAGGCAGTCAAAGGTCCGTATCTGTATTTTTGTCATGGTGGATTTAGTGAAGGCTCTTAGAAATTGTGGCAGGGGATTCATATTTTTCTTTTTCCGATTTAATTTATATATATGGATTTCATACTATAACATTGGTTGTGTTGCAGCTTTTGGACATTTGAGAATAAGGATTGGAGGGTCTCTGCAGGATTAGATATTATATGATGTGCCAAGTTTGAAAGCTTCATGTCATCCTTTCTTCAAGAAGTCTGATGGACTATTTGGATTCTCAAACGGATGTCTGCGTATGCAGAGGTGGGATGCTGTCAACCATTTCTTTGATGAGAATGGGTGAGATATTAAATTTTAGATCTCACAAAATTTTCAAGCCCTGTGATTTCAAGTCGGTTCAGCTTACTTTTCAAGCCCTGTGATTTCAAGTCGGTTCAGCTTACGTGCTCGGCCAATACAATTTATGTAGAGTCCTTACATTTGGATTAAATGCTCTATACGGGAGACACAAAAGACAAAATACTGATTGGGTTGGAGCTTGGGATTGGTCTCATTAAATACACCATCTCAAAAAGATTCAAGGTTGATTCACGGGAATTAGGTAATGATCCATTGCACCTAATTTTATCATCCTAAATGCTTTGGAGTAGTGTACCCACCATCATGTTCTCCTTTTCAGGAAATGAATTGTCTGGAAGCGGTGTTGGTGCTCGTGTTGACCCTGTGCAGTATGGGAAAGATTTAATCGAACTTAGAAGAATCGTTAATCAGCTCTATGGGAGGTCAGAATTTAAGCCTGCAGTTTTAGCTCCAGGAGGATTCTATGATAAAGACTGGTTTATTAAGATGCTTCAGGCTACAGAGCCTGGCGTAGTAAATGGATTGACGCATCATATATACAATCTGGGTCCAGGTAGGTTACCTGATTTGGTCTGTTAATACTTACTTGAATGAAATTTTCTTAGACTTGACTCAGTTCAATCCTTCAACACCAACACGAAGTTCTGACATTAAACCCCCGTTTGGTTATAACTCCGGAATCAAAAACGGAATGTAAACGAATCTAGTCCATATGCACACCTTGTTTGTGAAATTTTTTGGAATCATTCATTGTGGTTTCATGCGAAATGCACTTGCTTCCCTCCACTTTGTTTCCTATAGGGTATCAAAACTAATCAAATTCTACTACAATTACCTCAAACCACAAGGAATAGTTCCAAAAAATTTCATGAACAAAGATATACGTATGGAGTAGATTCGTTTCCATTCCGTTTCCGTGTCCGGAATTAAAACCAAACGGACCCTAAAAATATCAATTGTAGTTCAGAAATATGTCTTCTTTCCTGAAGTAGTTTTCGTTCTTCTGTAGGGAATGATCCAAATCTTGAGAACAAAATTCAGGATCCTCATGTCTTGGATAATACGGCGGGCACATTCGATAGTCTCCGTGGAGTCATTAAACAGTATGGTCCATGGACTTCAGCTTGGGTTGGAGAATCTGGTGGTGCCTATAACAGTGGTGGCCGCCATATTTCTGACTCTTTCATTAACAGCTTTTGGTAATTTTTAACTGACTTTGGTATAGCACACAACTGCCTTCCTCACTTTGCATCAAACTCTAACCTCTTGGTATTGTATTTATGCTCTCGGATGGAATATAAGGTATTTGGATCAGCTCGGGATGTCAGCTACTTACAACACGAAAGTATATTGCAGACAGACATTGATTGGTGGGAATTATGGTCTCATTGACAAAGACACATTTGTACCAAATCCAGACTTCACAGGCAATGAATTATAGAAACACTTTCAAAGCTTCTCTGTTTCACGAGCCTGAACTCATTTTATCTACTCTTGTATCATATGCAGTGCACTTCTATGGGATAAATTGATGGGGAGGACAGTCCTTTCTGTTGCTAGTGATGCATCTCCTTTTCTACGTTCTTATGCTCATTGTTTAAAAGGGCGGGTAAGTATTTTTTTCTTCTCTTTATTTGTTTTGTTAAGTCTCCTATTACGTGAGGAGATACATTATATAACGAAATGCTAAGCAACGAACTAAAATGTGAATGATGATGGTCATAGATCATAGATTTCTTGATAGGATGGATAACCAACATATGGTGACCATTCCTAAATTTCTTACCCGCTTTAGTCAAAAAAAAAAAAAGATTTCCTGACATCCAAACCCGAGTGAAGTTGCTCCACTATGCAACATAAACCCGGAATGTCTCTATCGTAAGATATCATTCTAGCTTTCGAATATATAGACAATGAGTAAACTAAAAGTGAAGTTAGCTGTGCTGATGCTGTGGAATGCTTGTCACTGGTTAAATTTAGCCTATAGCTTATGAGCTTTGGGTACCGATTTCTGTCCTTTGTCTATTAGCTTATCGAGTAACTTATAAGCTAAGGTAGCTGATTTTTTTATAAGCCATGAGTAATAGCTCATCCCCTATTTTCATCTAATTTTGATAAGCTTGTCATGCCAAACATATCTGGCCCTTATTGTGTTTTGATATTAATCAGTAATTAGCTTTCCATTCTGATAGCTTAATACTAAAAAACAAGTTCATATTTTTCCTTGTCACAGGAAGGCATAACTTTGCTTTTCATCAACCTAAGCAACCAAACAAGCTTAACACTCAACGTCCACAGCTCAACAATCGAGAACTCGCCCATAGAAGACGGCAAAACCCGCAAAAAAATCACCTTCACGCACAGACTCCGAAAGACGTTTTCCTGGACAGGAAACCAAGTCGGTATCCAGAGAGAAGAGTATCACTTAACCCCACAAAATTATAGGGACATGGGCAACAACTTACGAGTCGATTGCGAGCAGAGTGGTTGAACAAATTATAGGGACATGGGCAAAGCTTGGTGTTTTGAAACTTTGCAGGCAAAGTAGCGGGAATATTTTTCTCGTTACCAGAGTACCGAGAAGAGAATTAACCCATTCAAAATGTTCTATGGAGCTGTGAAATTCTGATGGGGTTCGTCACATGTCCGAGCATTGGACCTGAACCCAGTGATGATGTTTTGAAACTTTAATTTGTTTTTATTTCTTTTTCTATTGGACATTAATATATGTTATCGTCCGTTACCAATTTAGACGTATTTGAGCGTCTTTTGGACACCGCAAAAGTATAAGTACGCCACTCAGACAAACAAAAATGTTTGGGGAAAATCCGGAGAACCAAAATCACATGAACATAATCTATATCAGTTTCCTTTTCATTTCTGTATTCATAATTACAACCAAACAACCCCAAATTATCCAAATACAGATTTAACATGTCAGTAAACCAAACTTAGGATGGGCATAATAAAAGGTTTGGTATGTACTCTGCTGAACATAAAGCTGACAAAATATAAGATTTGGTACTCTCGTTATGATAAAAACGTGAAATCCTCGGCTTTGTGGTTAGTATTTACACCAACATGAAGGGGAGTATTTAGAAAGCAAATAAAGCATCATAGCTCATCACGCATTGCAATGTCAATACCACCACCACCAGCATTTTTACCCATACCTGCCTTCATCAATGCCACGAACTTTCGCTGAAGCATCAACAAACCAATACGCTTGGAGACAACATAAAGGACAACGCCAGTAAACAGTAAAAATCCCACAGCAAATATTATCCTGTGCAAGAAATAAATGAGATACCTTTCAATTTCAGTTTTTTTTTTTTGAAGAACAAGGAAAACAAGAAAAATATGAACATGATAATTTTTTTAAACAGGTTGTAAGTGCTTCACCTGTCCATAATATCTTGACGCTGCATGGTGGTAAGAAGGTTACGAGTGCGCATCAGTAACGAGCGATGTCCCATGTATTCTGATTCAGCCTTTTTCAGCACTCCAGTTGACTCCTCTACAAAAATCCAGTGAATAACTCTTAGTGTCTGTTTCATGTCATGGGAGCATGCACTGTCTGGCTTTCAAATTTAACTGTGTAGAATTTAGTGTAAATAAGTACAATATACGGTTTGTAAGTGGTGTTTGTCAATACTACACTACAATGCAACGCATCCAAACAACACTTTTGCTGACATGCATACAATTTGCACTATGCATCCAAACAAGCCCTTATTGTATATGACCATTGAGACTTACAATAGGAAAGAAGGTAACCATCGAGATCAGGTTAGTTTGCTCATTGCTGAAGGGAATTTATAAGTCACATTGGCTTCATTACTGTAAAGGCAAAAGGGTTTGACGTACCAACTGTCATCAAGGTGCTTCCACTCCTCTCCACCTCCTATAGAAATAGTCATACATATCAAAGCAAAATTAGTGAACACATTCAAGGATTTTCGTTATAGAACCGTCTCTGGAATTAAGTATAACCAAACACAGACCTGGACCATCATTTGACGAGTGCGTCTGAGGCTCTCGGTGATGCTTTCTGCAGCAGATGTCATTCCAGCCTTTGTCCTTCACAAGAAAGATAGAAAAAGAAGAAAATCGTATTTCTAAAAAGAAACATATTCCCCCAAAAAAATCAAGTTCACACGTCTCAGAGAATGATGCCGCAGATAACATACTGCAAATTCCGTCGGCGAGCTGTGCACTCACTTCCACCGCCTAGGAGCAGTTCCCTCTACGAGAAAAAAATTATACTCTTAGGCCAAGTTTACTGACCTCTCTTACAAAGAGAGTAAGGAACACTGACTAGTTGCCTTAGCATGCTTTGTTATCAGGATTAGTTAAAAGCAACCACATAAAAGAAGAGCAAGGTATTAAATTATGACAATATGTTTGGTAACGGCAAATCAAAACTTTTACTAGAGAAATAATCAGACAATGGAAAAAGGATAAAGAAGCCTAGGCAATCTTTCGACGGCATAAATTTCAGGGCAACTTTATATATGTAGAATAAGCAACTGCATTACCTCTTCTTGAGCAGCCTTCTTCAAGTTTGCCTTGGCTTGCAAATTTGCCTTCCTCAAAGCAAGTCGTAAACTATAGAACAAAGAATGATGTATTACAAGTCTACGACAATCTCATCGTTACAGCATAGTTACATTTACGGAAATGTAAATGCGGCCGGTGGGCAACTCACCTATGAGACTGTTGCTTCCAACTCTCAAGCAAGGACTGAGCGGACTCGACCTCATCATAGGTTGGAAGTTGCGGTGCCAACACATCCAGCTTAAACTGCAAAGAATCCAACATTGCTAATCCATCTTGAGCCAAAGCATTCAATCTTGGAAGAGAGCTCTTCTCTTCATCTGCACTTCTTGATTTGCCATACTGTTCTACTGCCTTAACATGCTCTTGAGTGTTGACCCATGTGTCACCCCATTCTTTCTTAACCTCTTCAACAGCCTTGACCACCTCATCCATGCTAAGACGTGCACTTATTATGAATCACTATCAGACAGTATATGTTCGAAGGCATTAGAAGACAGAAATATCAGATGTTACCACAGAGTGGCAGAATATACAAACCAAAATTTTCGACTGACAAAAACAAAGGAGCTGATCTACAACATTATGGAAAAGGTCTTCTACACCCAAAATTTTCGACTGACAAAAACAAAGGGAATTATGGTCCGTACCCGTCCGCCACGCCGGGTTGTCCGGCGGGTACCCGGAACCATTTTTGTCCTATTAAAAAATGCTAAAAATACCGCTTTATTTATTATTGAAAAGGTTAAATTAACATACTGAAAAACAAAATAGAAAAGTATTTAGAAGACATAGCACCAAATTTAACGACAATTCACAACAAAAAGTGATATTTTAAGCTTCCAATACCGATTCACAATACCGATTCACGATTCAGATGAGAGCGAGATCTGTAGAGGATAGTTGGAGGCTTCCAACCCCACGCTTTAGATAAGCATGAGGAGAGGCGACTCGGCGATGAGAGGCGACGAGGGGCGACTCGGCGAGGGGCGAGGAGAGGCGACTCGGCGAGGGGCGAGGAGAGGCGACTCGGCGAGGGGCGAGGAGATCCACGATGGTTCAGAGAGGTACCGATTCAGAGAGCTACCGATGCGGGGATAGGAGAGCCGATGAGATGTTCGAGACTCGAGTGCTACCGATTCAGAGAGGAGATATACCGATTTAAAGACTTGATCGCGATTCAAAGGACTCGATTTGGAGAGGAGGGTTGCTTCAAGCTTCAAGCTTCAAACTTCAGAGGAGAGTGTTTTTTGCGGCACTTCTTGTCGCCGAAAATGTTGAGCTTCTTAGGGTTTTTTTGGATTTAAATGGAGTAACCTAATTCACAATTGGGCCAAATTATATTTGGGCCCATCTATTTTTTCACCTTACAACTTACATGTATGAAAAATAGAATAAATAAAAAATTCATGATCAGGGCCGGACAAGCCGCCCGACCGGGCTTTGGCCTATGTCCGGATTCGGCCCGTTTGTCCGTCCGGGCCGGGCTGAGCAGCCCGTTCGGGCTTTTTATTGTGTCCATATCCGCCCGTTTTTCCGGGCGGTCGGGCCGGGCCGAACGGGACGGCCCGGGGATGATCAGCTCTATCTAGGACTTCATAGAAAGAAATGATCGTAGTGGAACATATGTCGAGCCTCTTTTGGACATTTTATGATCAATGTCACCCTATGATGCACAGACCAGACCTTCTTTTTTTTTGATTACTAGGGAGGCTGCGCGTGCTACGCACGCGCGCCGGTGATTTGACCGGAGAATTTTTGTTGTAGCTTAAATTGAAAAATCGATCGTTCAATATAAACTTGGTACTAATTCTTCCTTGCCTTTGATCTATATAAGTTGTTTGAAGTACCATGCAAAATATTAGATTAAGGGTAACCTCAAATGTGAGTTGAGAATTATTTTATAAGAATACAATTTGGTGCTCAAAAGCAAGCTTGTGAAGGAACTACTCCACAGACACTTAGATCAATTAAGCTGAGAACTTCCTGAACATGATTTTGCTGCCTTTACTGCAAATTCTAAATCCTTTTCATTGACGATGGCATTCATAGGGTAAAGATTACAAAGACCAACATGAGGATTCCTTTAGAAAGATTATGCATCTGACGTTAAACATCTAACATTTAAATTGTGTGTATTGCCTCAGCAAAGCATTCAAAAGCAGGCATTCCTAAATTTTGTATCTGCAAACAAATTCCTTTTCAAGTAGAGATTCTACATTTTCCTTACCCTTTCCTAGTACTCTCTCATATATTGTAAGGGCCTCCACAAACTTATTCCTACTACAAAGAATGCTTGTGTAATTGATGTCATCCTTTGTATCCCTGAGTATCAGGTTTTTGCTGCCAGAAGAGCCACCTTGAACAGATGGTGACCGTGGAGCATTAGCAAGTTCATCAGATGATTCAAGCTCCCGAATTATAGATGCACGGAATGCAATTATATAATAAAGCAAATGATATGTGATCGATATAAGAGTAAAATTGATAAGAACCTTTTGAGACTTAATGCAATAAAATCGATAAGAAACTTTGGAGCTAGTTAATGACTCCCTACTATATCTGAAAAAGTATCAATTGTAGACAATAGCAAAGATTAACACCACATAAGCCAACAAATGCATCATGTAACCGTTAGGAAACTTGTGAACTCATAAGATATTGGCTGTGTTTGGCACGACACTTAAACTAGTGTATATAAGTGTTTACGAGTGTTTTGATATTTAATAAGCGTTTGGTTGACACAATTACACTAGTGTAATGGTATTTTTCGAGTGTTTTTGAAACCGTAAAAAATTAAGGGTTTGTGTTTGTGGGGGAGTGTTTTCATAAACAAAAATACAATTTTGACCCTACTGTTGTTGTTATTTACTTTCTTCTACCGGGTATATTAAGAACACTCTCTCACCTGGATCCCAAGTTTTGGCCCCGGCAACCAGTAGAGAGTAGCAGCAGTTCCTCTTCCATCCATTCCGGCGTCACCTTCGTCTTCACTCTCACTCTGGTTCCCACTCCGGCGTCGGCGTCTTCCTCGACAGGTTCGTTTGCATCTTCTTCTACTCTTCATCCTTCCTAGTAATTTTCAATCTTCAACTTAGGGTTGCTGAATGTTTTGTGATAATCGCCACCATACCTCAAATTTGTGGTTGCTGAGTGGTATATGGGTTGTCATCAGTATATTATTATAACCAGATTTTAGTTTCTTAATTTAGGGTTAGTTGATTTTAATTTCTTAAGTTAGGGTTAACTGATTTTTTTGACTCTACCTGGTTGTGGGGGCAATAAGTGTGGATTTCGTCGAGAGTTTAAGTTGGGTGGATAGTTTCTATATGTCTGTGACGTATGCCAACTGCAGAGTACGGAGACTACGCGTTCAAGACGGTGCAAGGCAGCAAGGGAGGTGTTTTGCGGTCGTTGGGTTGTTGCTCAACACATTTTGTATCTTACTGAGTTCAGGATCGATAAGAGGAACCGAAGGATGGCCAAATGGGTTCTTCATACCAAGATGACTCTTGGCGATCTTGTTGTTGTAGATTGGGACAATGATGGCTCCATTAGGTATGCTTTTGGTTTCTGTATTCCTGTTTTGGATTAGGTTAATTATTTAGATATATTGTCCCACACAACAATGGTTGCAATCAATGAGTTACAGACAGATTTAGGTAAGCGGTTAATAATCTGTTGAAGTTAACTTTGGTATTTGATAAGATGAATCTTTCTATGTTGCAGTAAATCTGAATACATGATTTACAAGCTCAAAGAGATGGGAAAATAGCAGATAAAGACATTTTGCCCATATATAGGCAGTTTGATAGTTTGGAGCACAGTCACAGCGGAAAACTCACATTTGCGAATATCCGAGAAGAAGAGAGTGAATGATCTCGTCTCTAGAGTATGTTTGTCCTTGATAGAGAAGGAATACATTATACAGAATGTACATGAGGCATTTGTAATGACATTTTAGCATAATATATGCTTACAAGTTACCAATTGCATGTTTTTGTGCATCGTTGTTATATGTAAGCGGGTAGGGAACTGAGCAGCAACAACAACAATTGGCAATACTATGCTTACAATGATTGGCAGTACCATCTGCCGATGAATATCCATATATAAGTTGATCACATCTATTCTGCATCAAAGTATCAGCTTATTTTAGACTTCCCACATGCATTTCCATCAAACTATCATGGTGAAAGATGTCTATATTCTTGTCTTAAAAATGAAAAAGGGAGTTTTATCTAGGAACTAAAAATAGCTTTATTAGCCAAGGAATGAGTTTTACGGGTACCACCCAACAAACAAGAATTTAGGTAGTGATCTCTCTTACTGTGAAGAATGAGCAGCATAAAAGTGCAAATATATGTCATAATGTGCATATTGAAGCAATCATTAAGCTCATCAGCAATTTTAAGTTCAATTGACAAATTTGAATGCAGCTTCACACATGAACAGAAGAATGGAGGCGAACAAATACATATCAAGTTTTAGGCTAGAGGTGTTACCTGGAGTCGAAGTGATTTTGGAACGCAGGAAGGAAGAAGACGAGTTCGAAGCAACCGATGAAGACGAGTTGGTTCAGCGGTGTTGAAGCAGCGTTGCCCGGTTGAGCTTCGGTAAGGTTGAGCGTTGGCGTCCTTTTCGCAAGGCATGGCAAAGTGAGGTTGTGAGAGGGCATCAAATACCGGGTAAGTAATGTAATTTGGATGAAAAGTAAGGACAAAATAGTATTTTTGTACAAAAAACACTCTGTAAAAAAACACTAGCCATACCAAACACGTACGAGTGTTTTAAAATACTCAAACACTACCAAAAACACTAAAAAACACATACACTAGTGTTTTATTTTTTTTGTGCCAAACACACCCATTGTACAAGATCAATAGCAGCTGACATATATGCCATAGGACCTTAAGACTTCTTGAACTCTACAATATAATTTGGTCATCTAGAAGATAGTTTTGATACTTCTTCCCTCTGATGACCTTGCATAATTTACAAGGACCTACAAGAAAGTATATACAGTCACATAGCCTAACATACTTATGAGTTTGCAATCTGGGCAAAGACGAGCTTTTTTTTTATCAGTAAACAACATACGAAACTGGAAGCTATAGCGCAGCGCAAACCTCTTTGTTTCGGTCTTCTCAATTGAAGTCATTGGAAATCTATTCAGCTAATTCTCAGGTGGTGTGCCAAACTGAGCAATAGGTTCACCATCAAACACATAGAAAAAAGCACAACTGAATAGTTTAGCAAGTCTATAGTGTAAATTCTCTTAATGTGGGTGATTATTGCAATTAAGCTTGTAGAGAAGTATGCTCCTGTAAGTATTCTTAACTGAGTGTAGTCCTACAAGTTTAAGCCTTCTTAAGCTAACCATTGTTAACCTATAACAAACATAATGAAAAAACAACTTGATTATAAAGGCGAAAAACGAATTGCATATAGATGTTGATGTATATAACAACAAGTAGCACACGGATATAATTAAGGAATCAAATCCTGAAATCATGATTCGAGTTCAGAAACACAAGCGGTGACAAAGATCGTACCTTTATAAGTTCAAATCAGAAGTTATCTACTGCTTCAAAATTATTTTTGACTGTTCAACTAAAAATCATGGACAATTTTGATATGTAGCTTTATGGCTCTAAATCCCGCCCTGTTGTGCTTTCTTTGTTTGTCTAGTTTTTCTTCTTTTTTTTTGGGTGAAGGTGAGGTGTGTGCAGCAATACAGAAGGTTAAGAAAAAATGACTTTTTTATATATTAAAAAAATATGATCAATATATATCAAACAAAAAGTAGTTCCTACAACATAAACTCACTATTTTTACTGAAAGTGACTAAGAAACAGTTCAGCTGAGGTTGGTATGGACTACTGTTGTCATCAGACAAATTAGTACTTTACTGATAAGTTTTCCTATTTCATGACAGTCATTAAACTCTTATTTCAAATAACATAGATTCTCATGCAATAAGTAAGCTTAAGGACATTTTCTCACTAGTCGTAGGAAGCTTAAGGCATGATGCTTAGCATCTTGTGAAGCAATAGCTTGAGTTAAATCACCGTCTCGTTTGGTACTAAACAATTCATGCAAATAACACTATGTTTAGTATCTATTTAAATTACAATGTTTGCAAATTAGTACTTTGCTGATAAGTTTTCCTATTTCTTGTGCACATTAATACTCTTAAGCAACCTCAGTTCCTTAAGTAAATCAAAGCCATCAAGAAGCTCAAAAAGGACGAATCTAAATGGTATAAACTAAAGCAAGAAATATCAAATTGATTATAACAACTGCAAGAGGTATTAAAAAAATTTAATGGAAAAGACAACCTTATCCAACAACCCAAAGTAGTAAACAAATCTAAACATGCCAAACACCTTAGCAAGTTAGCAACACTGCAATAATGAGAATAACTAATTCAATGACTTCAACTTAGATACACAGAAACAAAATTACCTGGGGCTTTTGGTTTGGGTTTCTACTTTGTGGAGTGTGAAGATAGCAAGAAAAGTGAGGCTCGTTCCCGTTGGGTTGCACGACCTGAAGATGACGGGTACTGTAAAGTGAGCCCAAAGAAAGAAAAACAAAATAATTAGCAAAAATTCAGTTCCACACAATAAAAGCGAGATCCCAACAGAACAATTAGCAAAAAAATTCACCATTGTTTTGGGTCATTGTCAAACAAGTAACATGAGAGAGCACAACCACAATTGGAATCATATATTAATTAAGCAACAACAACATTTAGATAGAATTACATACAACTTTCTCAGCCAATTCGATGGATTCATATCCACAAATGCATGCACCTACGGAATGCAATTCAATCGATAAACACATAAATGTATGCGATTACAAACCGAGCCAATTGCCTCGCTTGTATGCGATTACAAACCGAGCCAAATCAATGGTAAATTTTTTTATATTGGCTCTTCTTAAAAATTACCTTTCCATGGAATCTGATTCTAATAAGATGCAAAGTAAATATGCTAAATTGAAGCTCACCTTTTCAGCAAGATCAACATCTAGACGACTCATGGCAAAGTAATCAAGGAAAAACAAAGGTTTAGCTCCAAAAGTAATTATATCATTAACACTCATTGCAACCTGAATAAACCAAAAGCTTGTTAGCAAAAACAAACCATAACTCTTCATGGATTCAGAAAATGTATCAGGAGCATAAAAATATACCGGGGCAATGCCAATAGTGTCACACCATCTGTACCAGCAACAAGATACGAATCCCCTAAAATCAAAGATAGAACAGTTGCACGAATCAATCCAAAGTATACACAAAATCAACATCCCCGGAAAGAAATCTCAAACAAAACGCTATAGCATGATTAGGGTCGTAATAAACATAGACTTGGTCCGGGAATCTTAAGTGAAAGTGTAAATTACGAGATTCTTATGTAATCCAGACAAATCCTTAAATAGCCTAAACAAGATAACTTTTCATGAGATTAGAGAGATGCAGAAAAACAAAATATAAAGATTAAGCAATCCAATTATTCAAAGCAATCTGTAATTAAGGATAAAAATCGGTTCTTAGAATCATTTCGTCGAACACCTTGAGCACACCAACAAATCAACAATGCAATCAAAGAGAAACCAATTAGGAGATTCGGATGGAGGAGGATTTTGGATCACCTTTTATCTTTTTTATCTTTAACATCGCGCTTAGACAAACGAATCTCGTAATCTTCCAGCAAGTCCTCTACAACATCGTCACCATAAATATGACATCAGGAAAATATTAAATCATACCTGTTTCCAAATTGAAAGGTAAACAAACAAGACTGATGAAAAGAAGAAGAGATTGAGAGATTAACAAGAAGTGAACACCTGTCGAGAAGAAGCGAATGGATCTTTCAAATGCATACCTGAGAAAATATTAAATCAACAAAATTTATTAACACTTGAGCTATGAAACCTCATATGTAGACGTGACAAAAAATCCGAAAACAATCAAGATCCAAACCTCATCGAAGCTAAGAAGGACGATTGCGCACAAATCGATTGATCTTCGGGAGGCGAAATATGGCAAACCATCGATCTACAAACAATATATGGCTAGAATAGGTGCTACTGAAACTCCGACACAATCCGCAAGAATACTAAAGCAATTCCATAGAAAAAAAACTCAGATCTGAAACAGATCGGAGTAGGATTCAAAGAAAGCGAAAAAATAATTAGGATTCTTAAAAAATGTGAGGACGTTATACTGAGGAACACACCTTCAATCATCGAACGACATGAGGAATCATCTATTCTTGCGAAGGGCATGCTATCGACTCAATCAAATTGATCGAGTTTAGGGTTCGGAAAGTTTAGAAAGACCGGAGAACGAACTCGCGGCTAGATTGAATCAGATGAAGATTAAGAAAGCGAGAGAAGAGGAAGGAACAACGGAAGCTTTGTCGGCAAGCATCAAACACTACAAAAAATAATTCAATTGGCCATGCTTGCCGTCGCCATTGGTCTTTATTTGGCGACGGCAACATCAGCGTTGCAAAAAATACAAATTATTTGCGTCGGCGGTATGTGACCGTCGCTAATAGTCATGTAATTGGCGTCGGCTAATCTTTACCGTGGCTAATAAAAGGTAACGTTGGCGAGGGCTATGTCGCCGACGCCAACAACCAAATTATTTGGCGCCATATCAATTATTTGGGTAAAAAAAAATAAAAAAAATATAATTAATTTCCTTTTTCTTTCAAAATAATTAAAAATCCCCATAAATTTTAAAAAAAATTCTCCAAAAACCTTCCATCAATAAAAATTTTAAAATGTTATCCAACAATGACCGCCTATTAAAAATCCTTACAAAAAAACCTAACAAAATTCATATCATCGAAGAGATGATGAACTCTCTTCCTTATTTGTCTCCAAGAACCCTTGCCTAAAATATCGATTACGGACGAAATTAAAGTTAGAATCGATTGACACCGTCCTATACTCTCCTCCTTGTTGATTCGTTCTCTACTCTTCTCCAAAAACCTCGCCTAAAGTATCGATTACGAAATTATAGTTGGAATCGATTGACACCGTCCTCTACTCGCCACCATCTTCTACTCTCCTCCGTGTTGTTTTTATTCTCCGTCGTCGTTACCAAGAAGCCGACAATCACTTCTAGGAATTTCTAGTTTCATGTACATCTCGTTCTTCCCGGTAAGCTTGCTAAACACACCATTTTTAGGGTACGAGACTGATGTCCGACTTAATCTCCTTTGATATTCTCTTTAACAACCTTTTGTACTTGTTTTTCATTATACTTGTCCATCTTTTTCTTCTCGACTCGGGCTAGGCTCACCAAAAGCTCGTATTCGGCTCGTTCATATTATAAAACGACCCGAATACGAGTCTAGTATTGAGCTCGTAACGAGCCCGAGCCAAATACGAGCGGCTCGCAAAAGCTCAAATAATAATAATAATAATAATAATAATAATAATAATAATAATAATAATAATTTTGAAAAAAGCCCACTCAACCCCCGATACTCTTGTGACCATTAGGTTTTGGCAATTGGTATTTGGGAACAAGACACCTCGGCGACTAGCAATTGGCGCGGACTAGCGAGCATTAGCCATCGGCCGACGAAGACGGCGCCTCCGACTCCAAGCAGTTTTCGGTCTCTCTCAGCCTCAGGTACGCTCCCTCTCTCGCAGTCTCGAGTATCATACCATGCTATATTCCTCTATATTTATCTAATAATAGGATTCGACTATGGCAGTCTCGCAATCTCGCAGTGTCGAGTAGCCAACGAAGACTGGCAACAAGACGACGCCTCCGACTCCGAGCAGTCTCCGGTCTCTCTCTCAGTCTCAGGTACGCTCTCTGTCTCTCTGTCTCTCTCTCTTTCTCTCGTAATATCTGGTATATTTCTACTCCTTTGTATCTATCTGAGTCATCTTCTTCTGATTTGCTGAACTTTGTGTATGATTTACTAGTCATAGATGAACTTTGTGTATGATATAATGAGTTAGCTATTAAGGTTCCATTATGAGTTAAAGTTCCATTATGATTTACTGAAGTTGAACAACTTGTATATATATCATGATCTTGTAATTGTTTTTTATAATTTGTAATTAGTTTGTATGTAGTCATAACTAGATGACATTGATCCCTTACACAGAATAAACAAATCAATAAAGGAAGATTCACACAAGTTTACATTGATGATTAAAACTTTGGCAATAACACTCTGAAACTTGTTGATGGAAGATTCATACAAGTGTTAGCTGAGCAATTCTGTAGAACAGACATGAGACAGATTAACCCAGCTTGTCCAAATACATAAACTCGACATAGTTGAAGAACCAATGGATTTATATATAAATTACATTTACAGGCTGTGTCTATTTGACTTGACAGTCAAATGAAAGACGAGAGAGCAAATGGCACTTACAAAAGCCGTGATGTTAAACATTGTCCTCCAATCGAATGACATAGCCAAATATCATTGTAAAAGTCATACATATCCAATATTAATCCTCGTACTCCATTCTACAAATGATAAAAGACATATTAAAATAATTATCATGAGAATGAAAGAAGGCATAAATTATGTCAAGGAGAACAAATTTAATTACTGCTAGCTGATTGGTCACAATAACTTCTTGGTTGTAAAATGTGATCCTTTGGACACCAGGTAAAGGAGGAGCATTTATGTTCGAGAAGGCATTATGGGTCAGCAACCATGAGTACTAGTTAAAGGGCAAGTCACCAATCTACCCGCAACACAACAATGATAGTGACACATAACATCAGTAAACATACATCACAAAAATATGACAAAAACCTTGAAAATTCTTCAAAACTGTAGAGCACCTTAGGAGCAACAACTCTTGAGTCTTGACATAATAACACAACTACTGTAAGCATTCTAGGCACTTAAACTCTAATTAATGTCACAATATCAAACTAAAACTCTTATTAACATAGTACTAAGCCAAAAGCAATGCTACAAACCTTCGCATGAAAACAAGGCAACTGAGTCACTTACAGGCTCTTAAGTCAAAGCATTCCCTAAATTCTCTTTGGTATGTTTACAACTATTAAGTATAAAAAGAACATATAAAATCAGACCTAAAAGCTTACAACTCTTAATTATAATTGAACCAATTGATTTATATATATATAACTTACACTTACAGGCTCTTTAGATTGGTCAGACTCCCTATATTTTCAGGCAGTATTCCGTTGAGGGACTGGTTATTGGATATGTCACTATAAGATCCATTTTAGTTAGTTTTCACAGGTTTATATTATCATTACATAAATAAACAGAAGCTTTAGTGTATTATACATACAAGGTTTCCAATTCAGATAGTGATGGCATCCTTGGTGGTAGAGAATTCGCAAATTTACACCGGATAGTTTACTGGAAATTGAACAAAGAAGGATTAAGATGGAAGAGTAATATATGTGTTTGTATATATTAAATATTTCACAAGGTTATCAACTCACATTGAGGTTATACAGAGGAATCCACTCACTGTGTCAACATAGTTTCTGGTCAGTAAAATGAATTTTAGATGCTGGAGTTGCAAAGTTGTGTGTCACCAGCCAACTTAGGGTTATTTTGGTTCTTATTTGAAAATAAAAAATGAAGCTTTTAGTCATTTCAAGAATGGATTAATTGTAAAAGATGAAAGATTTGGTTATGTCATTCTTAATTGAAATCTAATTATCGTTTCTAAGTCAGTTCCCTAAATATACCAAACTAGCCCTTAAAGCACTCACATTTTGTAAATGTCCTACAACATCAGTTTTTAAAATTTAATCAAACACTAGTGCAGTGGTACTGACTACTGATAAAGTGGTAAGGTCAATACGCTTGGCTGACTATTAGATTCTTGCACTAGTACACTGCCAACGGTTACCCGCTTCCATTTTTGGATTGTTTTGTTATTTTGGTCTTTACGACTGTTTTCTTCCTCTCCCTAAATCTTTCTCTAGATTTTCTTCTTGATTTTTCTGCTTCTCACGTGACTTCCCATCACTTCCTTCTCATTTAATGCCCATTTACGTACGGCTCGGCTACCCTCTTCACCAGCCGGTTACCCGCTTCTTTCTCACTTCAATGTCCTACTTCATATTCGCATCAAACTGTCAAATTAATACTATGTATAACTAATCAACCATTAATAAGTACTACGTACTGTAGCCTGTATAGATTGATATCCATCTTTATAACTTTAGATCGATGATCGAGAGCGAGATATAGAGACATAAAAGCTAGCAAAAGGGAAGGAGTTATTGTGACTATTCCATAACATTCCACATCATTATTACTAACCCGAGTCGTATTGAATGTTGAGATAAATGAAGCTACAGTAAAATCTGACACGAAATTTCATTTTTTTACAGTGAGGTGAGTAAAGGCAAAAACATTTTTAACGATCAAATCCTGTGTGGAAAATGGATCCAAGAATTTGACCTACATATAAACAAAGCTTCACTCTTTACCCTCTACTGTACTAATTAAAAAGATTAATCTTTGATTACCCTCTCAGAGAGATAATGCAGAAAACAGATGAATCCAATATAGACCTAATTTATTTGATTGTTTCCCACTAGAGACTTGAAATATGAAAAACAAGTCACGTTGTTTTGGAAGTAAGCTTGATTTGAAACGAATCGGGGCCATGCAATGCAGCTTGCACTGTTTCAGTGTCAATGGTGACTGAATATATATATATATATATATATATATATATATATATATATATATATATATATATATATATATATATATATATATATATATATATATATATATATATATATATATATATATATATATATATATATATATTGATCTTTGATATGACTCATGATTTTTGGAGCATCATATAACCAGAAGTGGATCTAATGCCTCCCGATGGAAGGCTGCATCATAACTACAACAATTTTTTTAGCCTTAGTGATTTTATTGTTGCATATACTCATCATCCTTTACTGGTTTTTGTTCATCAAATGAAGGGAGAAGCTTGCATTCACTTACACAGGTTAGTTTTAGTAATCTAGAACTTTAAATTCTATAAAAATTCCATATTTAATAAGTAAATGCTCATCTATGTGCATAAGACTTCGTTACCGTAAATTTTCTCCACCTAAACTATTGTTATTATTTCATATTTCATAGGTTGCAACTAGTGCACATCGAAAAGAGTCTATTGGAGATGGAGATCATGTAGCATCAGAAAAGGAACCAATTAGCGAAAATGATGTAGTTGATGAAGAATTTGTCCAAGTAGAAGATGTTTAGATCGTGGAAGTGTTTGATTGTGAAATTTATTACCACTTTGTTAAAGATGAAGAACATCTAGGTTTTGTAGTTTCAGATTGTGAACTTATTTACACTTCGAATCGTGCTATTTTGATTGTTTTGAATATTAAATACACTCTTTTGGTTTATGAAAATTGTTGTTGCAGCTTGATGCAATCATTTAGATGTTTTCAAATAATACAGGTTGTGGTATAGTTTTACAAGATGTGGTAAAATTTTCCCACCAAATTTACAATTTGTCACGGCAGGTTACCGTTGCCAAAAATTAATATTTAAACACATTTTAAAAAATTTGCGACGGCTCTTTGCCGTTTCCAAAAATACAAATTTTTCCACCAAATTTACATTTTTGCGACGGCTCTCTGCCGTTGCCAAAAATACAAAATTTCCCACCAAATTTACATTTTGCGACGGCTCCTTGCCGTTGCCAACAATACAAAATTTCCCACCAAATTTACATTTTACGACGGCTACTACCGACGTAAAATTTAAAATTCGCAACAAATTTCAAAGTTTGCGACACACTGAACGGCGACGGCTATAGCCGACGCGAAAATTTGGCGACGGAAGACATCCGTCGCCAACAGGCGACGCTAATTTTTAGCGACGGTAACATCCGTCGCAAAAAACTTTTGCGTCGCCTGTTTTGGCTACGCCCCGTTTGCCGTCGCCAAGCCGTTGATTATTGGCGACGGCAAATGGCTTTTTTTCCATCGCCAACAGCCGTCGCCAATTGAATTATTTTTTGTAGTGAAACCTTCAATTAGGGTTGTTGAATCATCCTCATGAAGCTGCAGAGAAGAGGGCAAGCGGAAGTCAGAGCAATCGACACGTAGCATTTTACAAAGATTAGTCATCAAATAAGGGTAAAAACGGAAATGCCCTATTCATTTGAGAAACTCTCACATTTAGTATAGTAAGGATTTTCATGTATTTTACCCCTAAACTTGTTTAAAACATTCATATAATGCAAATGAACATTCACAAGAAGATCCATCGTTCAAGAGAAAACTAAAAAAATCAGTATGTATTCTGCATAACGCCATAACACTATACAGTAAACAGGGACCTGAAAAAATGAGATGGAGAACTGAAAAATGAGATTCATAACGCCATATCAGTAAACGCGTTTACTGATAACACGATTTATTGCTTAGTTTTAGGAAATCATTTAGATAGAATTCTCACTCATTCATGCATGGTTTAACACTAGTTTACGACGTTTGTACTCAATTCACGTACTTTGTCGAGATAGACGTCTACACGGACTTGTGCGTTGCTTTGTAGGTATTTCGGGAGATTTAGGAGCTAAAACGATACGTTTGAGGATCGTTCATCTAGATGACACACCCTCGGACTCATTAGGACACAAGCTAAAGGCTAAGGAGGACTCATGGAACCTTGCCAACACAAGCCATGCACCAAACCATGGCTTAACGAGCCTAGAAGAAGCTTCTGGAGCAAACCACGGTCTAGACCAAGACCACGACCGTGGTTCTACCCGTGGATTTTGCCAGATTCTTGTGACAGCTGTGCCACGACTCTCATGGCCAGTTCATGCAAAATTTGTTATAAAAGTGGTCCTTCATTGGCTGAGAAGAGTATCTTGGAGCAGCTCTCCATTATCCATTATCCTCTAACAAAAATATTCTCTCAACAAGAAGTCTTTCTAGGAAGGAAAGTGTCAAAAAGGAAGAAGAAGAGCTCCATTGAAGAAGAGAAGAAGAACACACACCATTACCACACCTTGATAGTTTTTGTAGTGAAGAATTCCGGATTCTATTTCTAGAGTTGTAAGAACCATTGAACCTTCTTTGAGAAGGATTGTGAGTCACTCTAATTCTATTTTCAGCTTGGTTTTGTTTTAGTTCACTTGTTCATCTCTTTTGCTTCATCATCTTGCAAATGGATGTCATGATTTTGTGTTTGCTTGTTTCGATTTCTATTATGAACGTTGTAGGCTAAATAGATGTGATTCTAGGGTAAGGAAAGGATGGTTATGGCTAGGGTTATGATAGGACGGACTTAGATTTATCTTTGGGTGACTTGTGAGCATAAACGTAGCCTCTGCTAGGAATCACGGGTAGTTCTTGGCAAACCACGGCCGTGGTTTAGGTAGAACAAACCGTGATTTTCCCTGGTTCGGTGGATCTAGTCTTAGATTGATAGAATGTTGAAATCCTAAGTGTTTGTTGAGTTAAATCTATCCTAGGGTGACCTAGTGTTAGCAACTAAGTGTTAGGAGAGACTTACCCGGTAATCCTTACTCTTAGAGTCCAAAGATAACAAACCTTAGGTAGTGGTGAGCCTAATAAGCCGCCATTGGATTAAGTGTGCTGGATGGTAGCTTAGGACTAGCCCTTCCGAGACTTACCCGGTGAGGATAGGTTGGATCTCTAGATAACAATCCGGTTTGAGTAGAATTCCGTCCTTTAGGTTCTTAGAGACTTACCCGGTAATGAGACCTACCCGGTGAATGATCCCAATCTAGAAACACTTAACTCCAACATGGTTAATCCAAGGAATGAATAGATAACTTGAGTCCTATGCCATAACCGGAACTTCCAACCCCTAGAATCCATCTTTTCTTTCTTTGATCTATATCTTGTTTAGCTTGTTTATTTGTGTTGATTCATAGTTTAGTTGATTGTTTACTTTGCATGAATTGTGATCTTTGATTGATCACCAAAAACCAACCAAAAACATTTGAGATTTTCATTTCTTTCTTTCTTTCTTTTCTTTCAACCTAGGTCTTTACTAAACTCAATCACAAATCGAATCAATTTCACCTTAGTCTTTGTGTTCGACCTCGGAATACTATCCCTACTACAAACGTCCCGTACACTGCGGGTTTCGCTAGGTAGTTTAGGATTTAGTTCGAGTTATAAATTTAAAACCCATTTGCGCATCACGATCTTAGCGTAACAAGTTTTTGGCGCCGTTGTCGGGGACTAGGTCTAGATTGAGTTTATTTTGTGATTGTTTATTAGTGTAGATCTTTCTTGTTGCTTTTGATCTCTCTTTGGTTTGTGTCTTTGCTTTTCAGGACATCTCTTACTCTTTAGGTGTATGCGAAAATCTCGTGGCAAGGATTTAGCTCCATTCGATCCCGAACCGGAGAAAACCCTTAGATCTAGATCCAAGAGCATCACAAAGGGAAAAGAGATGGCCGGAAGAGATCTCCAAGCTGAATTGGATGAAGCCTTAGAGCAAATAAGACTAAGAGATGAGCTCTTGGAGGAAGAAAGGAGACTTGCCAATGAGAGGCAAGAAGCGACTAGGAGGGAGATTGATGAGATTAGGCAAGCCCTTGTACAAGGGGAGCTTAATCGTCAACAACCTCCACCTCCTCCACCACCGGTGGTACAACCGCAGCCGGCGGCTAACGTTAGGGTTGTTCCCATTGCATTTGAGGAGCCACAAACCCTAGGGAGACGTATGGATCCGGCACAAAGAGCACACCGTCCGGGTGTGAACTTAGGAGATCCCGTAACCCACAACTATGAGCTACGCCCTCAAGTTCTACAAATGATCCGGCATAATCAATTTGGAGGGATGGAAGGAGAGTCTCCTCATCAACACTTGATGAATTATGAGATCTTGATGGAGACTCTTAGACCGCCTAGATTGGAGAGCAACAACCATAAGCTTAGGGCTTTTTCCTTCTCTCTTAAGGATAAAGCCTTAGCTTGGTATCAATCTATTCCACAAGGGCGAGTTGGTACTTGGGAGGAGATGACAACCGAGTTTTTGACTAAGTTCTTCTCACCTTCCAAGACTACCGAATTAAGAGGGAAGATCAATGCCTTCGTGATGAAGGATAGAGAGAGTTTATTCAAGTCTTGGGAGAGGTTCAAAGATCTTCTCCTAGATTGTCCACACCATGGCATACCGAAAATTGAGCTATTAGAAATCTACTTCAAGGGACTTGATGAAGATAGCCAATTCAAGCTCCAATCTCTTTCCGGTGGGACTTTTATGGAGAAGCATGTAGATGAAGCTTGGGAGTTTGTGGAGAAACAAGCTCTAGTGATTGAGAAGTACTCCCATAGGAAGAGTGAAGGAAGAAAGGCGGGAGCATATGAGGTGAGTGAAGTCACCATGAACAATTTCAAGTTTGACGCCATCAACAATGAATTGAAGTCCTTGAGGGAGTTGTGTGCTACAACTTTGAAGAACCAAGCAACTTCTCAAGTGCTTCCACAAGCCAACTTGTCTTCCAAGGAGGAGGATGTGAATTATATGGGAAGGGGCAACTTCAACAATTACCAAGGCCCAAGGAGTTTCAACAACAACCGGCAATTCAACAATTACCGGCCCAACCACAACCATCCCGGGTTTTCCTACTCTAACCCGGATGGAGCCTTGAACCCTACCACTTCCACAAGCACAACTCCACCACCAAGAGCTTCACAAGAACCTCCACCCGGATTTACTCAACCTCCCAAGGATAGAACCGAAATAATGTTTGAGCAATTGCTTGGAAGGTTGAGTGGTCTTGAGAGCACCGTGACTTCAATCTCTAAAGCTCAAAAGGTTTTGGAAGCACAAGTGTTCCAAAAAGCGGGTGAAGCCCATAGAGATCCGGGAAAACTTTCCGAAAGAACCGAAGACAACCCAAGAGGCCAAGTGTTGGCTATCACAACGAGGAGTGGGTTGAGCATGAAAGATCCTTTGTCCAAGGACAATGCTAAGGGAAAGCAAGTAGTGGTAGAAGAGAGAAAGTTGCAAGAAGATGGAGGCAAGAGCAAGGATGTAGAGCCAACCTATGTGGCACCGCCTCCATACAAGCCACCACTACCGTTCCCACAATCAAGAGCAAGAGCTCGTTTGGACAATCACTTTGGTAAGTTCCTTGAACTAATGTCCAAATTACATATTAACATTCCGTTCATGGATGCCATTTTAGGAATGCCGGCATATGGCAAGTTTTTGAAAGAAATACTCTCCAACAAAAGGAAGTTGGAGGAGTATGGGGAGATAAGAATGACCAAGAGATCCTCGGAATTGATCCAAACAATGAAGGAGGAGATGCTTCCCAAGCTAAGAGATCCGGGTTCTTTTTGTGTCCCAATAGGAGTGGGAGATGTAAAGTACGAGGCCCTTTGTGATCTTGGAGCGAGTGTAAGCATCATACCGCTTGCACTTTGCAACAAGGTGGGGCTAGGAGAGCCAAAACCGGTCAAGATGACCCTCTATATGGCGGACCGTTCTATCACTCATCCGGTTGGGATTTTAGAGGACATTCCGGTGCAGCTAGGAGGATTCTATGTGCCAATTGATTTTGTAGTCTTGGACATCCCGGCGGATTATCCGGTTCCCATCATCTTAGGAAGACCTTTCCTAGCCACCTCCGGATGCCTAGTGGATTGCAAGAATGGGACTCTCTCCTTCAACATTGGAGAAGAGAACGTCAAGTTCAAGTTGTCCACAATGATGAAAGGGCCAACCCTTGATGAGGATATCTTCAACATAGTCGAGCAAGAGGAATCTAGGGAAGTTGTAAGCTCGATCTTGATCAAGGATCCCTTAGAGAAGGTTCTTACCTTAAGTATGATGGAGGAAGGTGTTGAGGGGGCTTGCAATGAAGAGATCAAGGCCTTTGAAGCATTGGAAGAGGAGCCAAGAGTTGGATTTGAAGGCCACGAAGAGGTGTTGAACAGCTGCAAGTTCCATGGTCGAGATTTATGTTCCACGGCCGTCAAACTCTCTAGACAACTCCGAGAAGCAGGCTTGGCAAGAACCACGGCCGTGGAAGATGAGCAAACCGTGGTTTCAGCCGTGGTTTTCCCTGGATCAGCCCTTGATGGTGATCAAGCTTCTAGGAGCCTTGGAGGGTCTTCATTTGCTTTGGATTCATCTCATCCAACATTGTTTGGATCGTCTCCAACCGATAAAGGTCCTCCTTCACTTGAACTTAAACCCCTCCCCTCTCATTTGAAGTATCCATTCCTTGGTGATAACTCTACATATCCTGTGATTGTTAATGCATGCTTAAGTGATGATGAACTTGCTAAGTTGTTGCATGAACTAAGATTGCATAGGAAGGCCATTGGCTATACTATTGATGATTTGGTTGGCATAAAACCTTCTTTGTGCATGCATAAGATAATGATGGAAGATAATCATAAACCCTCTATTGAACATCAAAGGAGATTGAATCCTATAATGAAAGAGGTAGTCAAAAAGGAAATCATTAAGTTGCTAGATGCGGGAATTATCTACCATATCTCGGATAGTAAGTGGGTTAGTCCCGTTCATGTAGTTCCTAAGAAGGGTGGGATGACCGTAGTGACTAATGAGAACAATGAACTAATCCCAACTAGGACGGTTACGGGGTGGAGGATGTGCATTGATTATAGGAAATTGAACACGGCCTCTAGGAAAGATCACTTCCCTCTCCCCTTCATTGACCAAATGCTAGAAAGGTTAGCTCAACACTCTCATTTTTGCTACCTAGATGGCTATAGTGGATTCTTCCAAATCCCTATCCACCCCGATGACCAAGAGAAAACAACCTTTACATGTCCATGGGGTACTTTTGCATATAGGAGAATGCCATTTGGGTTGTGTAATGCACCCGCCACCTTCCAAAGGTGTATGATGACTATCTTTTCGGAATACATAGAAAATATCATGGAAGTGTTCATGGATGATTTCTCTGTTTATGGTTCGTCTTTCGATAATTGCTTGGCTAACTTGTCCTTAGTATTGCAAAGATGTGAGGAGACAAATCTTGTCTTAAATTGGGAAAAATGCCACTTCATGGTAAGTGAAGGCATTGTGTTAGGACACTTGGTGTCTAACCGCGGCATTGAGGTTGATAGGGCCAAGATTGAAACGATAGAGAAGTTGCCACCACCTACCTCGGTGAAAGGGGTAAGGAGTTTCTTAGGGCATGCCGATTTCTACCGGAGGTTTATTCAAGACTTCTCTAAAATTTCTAAGCCCCTCACTAACCTACTAATGAAGGATGTTGATTTTGTCTTTTCCAAAGATTGTCTTGAAGCCTTTTGTAGGTTGAAGAACGCCTTGATCTCCGCACCTATCATGCAACCTCCGGATTGGAGTCTACCATTTGAGATCATGTGTGATGCGAGCGATGTAGCCGTTGGGGCTGTTTTGGGGCAAAGGAAAGAAGGGCGCACTCATGCCATTTATTATGCTAGCAAAACGCTAGATGATGCCCAACTCAATTATGCTACCACCGAGAAAGAGTTGTTAGCGGTGGTGTATGCATTTGAGAAGTTCCGCTCATACCTTGTTGAAGCGAAGGTCATAGTTTATACGGATCATGCTGCGATCCGTTATCTACTTACAAAGAAGGATGCCAAACCAAGGTTGATTCGGTGGATCCTTCTTCTTCAAGAGTTTGATTTGGAAATACGGGATAAGAAGGGATCCGAGAGCTCCGTGGCGGATCACCTTAGTAGACTCCCACCATTGGAGCTTGAAAGAGATGACATCCCGATGGATGACTCATTCTGGGACGAGCAATTGCAAATGGTGGAGGAATGCTTGTTCCAAGTGTCTAGAGGAAATGAGCCATGGTATGCCGACATTGTGAACTACTTAGTGTGTGAGGAAGTGCCTCTCGGATTGACATATGCACAAAGAAAGAAGTTCTTCAACGATGTGAGGCACTACTATTGGAGTGAACCACTTCTATTCAAGAGAGGGCCGGATGAGATGTTTAGAAGATGCATACCGGAAGATGAAGTGGAGAGTGTGATCCGGCATTGTCACTCCTTACCATGTGGAGGCCATGCTAGCTCACACAAAACGTGTGCGAAGGTATTGCAATCCGGTTTTTATTGGCCTAACTTGTTTAGAGATGTGCAAGGGTTTGTAGCGGCATGTGATGCTTGCCAAAGGACGGGCAACATCTCAAGGAGAAATGAAATGCCCTTGAACAACATCCAAGAAGTCGAAATATTTGATGTGTGGGGTGTGGACTTCATGGGACCATTCCCTTCTTCGTGTGGAAATCTCTACATCCTATTGGCGGTGGACTATGTGTCAAGATGGGTGGAGGCAATCGCCTCTGCTACAAATGGCGCCAAGGTTGTGGTGCGGTTCTTCAACCGGGTGATCTTCCCTAGGTTTGGAACACCAAGGGTGATCATTAGTGATGGAGGAAAGCACTTCACCAATAGGAATTTTGGGGCGCTTTTGGCCAAGTATGGGGTAACTCATAAGGTGGCAACACCTTACCATCCCCAAACTAGCGGCCAAGTGGAGATATCCAACCGGGAGATCAAGGCCATCCTTGAGAAGACGGTGTCTAGGACTAGAAAGGATTGGGCTATGAAGCTCAATGACGCATTGTGGGCATATAGGACCGCCTTCAAGATACCAATTGGAACCACTCCCTACAAGTTGGTCTATGGAAAGTCTTGCCATCTTCCGGTAGAAATGGAGCATAGAGCTTATTGGGCCATTAAGTGGCTAAATTTTGACCTCAAAGAGGCGGGAGAAAAGAGATTGCTTGAATTGAATGCCCTCGAGGAGATCCGGTTGGATGCTTATGAGAATGCCCGGATCTACAAGGAGAGAACCAAAAGATGGCATGACAAGAGGATCGTCCCCAAGGAGTTGAGTGAAGGAGATCTTGTCCTTCTATTCAACTCAAGGCTAAGGCTCTTTCCCGGAAAGCTCAAATCAAGATGGACCGGGCAATATGTGGTGGAGAAGATCTTTCCCATGGAGCTATTGAAATTGGAGGGGATCATTGTGAAAACTTTAAGGTGAATGGGCACCGGTTGAAAAAGTATATCCCGGGAGCTCCGGTAGATACGATTGCCCCACTTTACCTTGAGTAGAAGCCCCGAGTTTGGTCAAGCTAATGACCTTAAAGAAGCGCTTGGTGGGAGGCAACCCATTGGTAACATTTTCCCTTTCTTGTTTTGCTTTCGTTTTTAGATTTTTCTATCTTTGTGTGTGTTTTGTCTACTTTGTGTGTGTGCTAGAGCCTTAGTAGCATTGGAAGCCTTGCTTGGCATGTGAATGATGATGATGAACCCCTCACCAATTATGGGTGGAGCGGACGCGGAACTTGAACGGCTAGCGGTGCCTAGCGCGGGTCCCGAAGCTTTGATGGATGCTTAGAGCTCTCTACCATGAATGATAGGATCATCCAACATCAATTCACTTGAGAAATCCCAAATACCATAGCAAACCATTTTTACATTGTGAGAACCTTCTTTCACTCTCTTTACTTGTATACCACATTGGGGACAATGTGTTTCTAAGTATGGGGTGGGGTTTGCACGATCTTTTGCATGATGAGCATCTAGGATAGTTTAAAATCTTCACATGTCTTGCATTGTTATATGCATTTCCAAAATCCCATAAAAATTCAGAAAATTTAAAAAATTTTGTGCTTTCTAGGCTTGGATATGACCCTAATGATGAATCTTGTCTTGTGAATTGGCTATGGATGGCCTCATGTGTTAGGATTGATGAACGCATATGTGGACTTGGAAGTACTTCTCTTGAAATTCTATGAATGATTTGTGATCATGAAGTTTGCCTAGAAATGATTGAGTATTGAAGATCGAAATTACATGATAGTTCTTGCATACCATCTAGGAATGAATGAGGCAATTCATCTTTTTTCTACTTCTCATCTTAATCATGATTGCTTGAGCACCTCAATTGAGATAAATTTGACCTCTTTTAACCCATCCGGGAATAGGAGCATGCTAGTGTGTTGATGTGTGTGAAAAGCAAGTGTGGGGTGAAGTTGTTGATGAAAAGAATATCATGAATAAATGCTGAAATTGTTGTGAAAGTGTAGCTAAAAATATAGGTTTGGGGGCATTGGTTTAAATGACAAGTAACTCGGTACACTTCACATAATCGGGTGTTGGTGCCTTGCCAAAGTCAAATAAACCAATAGCCCTAACGAGCTTTGGTATGTGTGCCCGGTGTGGATGCACCTCGAAAAATAGAAAAAGCCCGAGGATGGCTAATCACCAAGGTTTCGGCTTTTGTACACCAATGCCATTGCCTAAAAAATAAGTCAAAGAAAAAGAAAAGAAAGAAAAGATAGAGGAAAATATACACTTGAAGGAAGTTGATCGAGGACAAGATTGTGGAGTTAGTTCCGTTCCCGGATTAGCATCACATAACCTAGAAATCCCCACCCAATCACTACATTTCTTGGCCCTTTTATTTCACAAGACCTTATGACCTATTTGCATGTTTGTAAGACTTAGTGATTTAGATTGGATGTACTCTTGATCTTCTTGACTTCTTCATCTTTACATTTCATGCATACTTTTGAGTTAAGTACAATTGTCTTTCCATGCCTTCATTTGTTTGATGCATGATTGCTTATCCTTTGCCATGAAACATGACTTTGAAGGTGATCCAATAATAGAAGCACAAACCCTAAAAGATTTTGCCATTTTTCTGCATACATAAATCATGTTATCTCGTGTTCTATAATTGAGAATTTGCTCGGGGACGAGCAAACCTTAAGTATGGGGTATTTTGATAACACGATTTATTGCTTAGTTTTAGGAAATCATTTAGATAGAATTCTCACTCATTCATGCATGGTTTAGCACTAGTTTACAACGTTTGCACTCAATTCACGTACTTTGTCGAGATAGACGTCTACACGGACTTGTGCGTTGCTTTGTAGGTATTTCGGGAGATTTAGGAGCTAAAACGATACGTTTGAGGATCGTTCATCTAGATGACACACCCTCGGACTCATTAGGACACAAGCTAAAGGCTAAGGAGGACTCATGGAACCTTGCCAACACAAGCCATGCACCAAACCATGGCTTAACGAGCCTAGAAGAAGCTTCTGGAGCAAACCACGGTCTAGACCACGACCACGACCGTGGTTCTACCCGTGGATTTTGCCAGATTCTTGTGACAGCTGTGCCACGACTCTCATGGCCAGCTCATGCAAAATTTGTTATAAAAGTGGTCCTTCATTGGCTGAGAAGAGTATCTTGGAGCAGCTCTCCATTATCCATTATCCTCTAACAAAAATATTCTCTCAACAAGAAGTCTTTCTAGGAAGGAAAGTGTCAAAAAGGAAGAAGAAGAGCTCCATTGAAGAAGAGAAGAAGAACACACACCATTACCACACCTTGATAGTTTTTATAGTGAAGAATTCCGAATTCTATTTCTAGAGTTGTAAGAACCATTGAACCTCCTTTTATAAGGATTGTGAGTCACTCTAATTCGATTTTCAGCTTGGTTTTGTTTTAGTTCACTTGTTCATCTCTTTTCCTTCATCATCTTGCAAATGGATGTCATGATTTTGTGTTTGCTTGTTTCGATTTCTATTATGAACGTTGTAGGTTAAATAGATGTGATTCTAGGGTAAGGAAAGGATGGTTATGGCTAGGGTTATGATAGGACGGACTTAGATTTATCTTTGGGTGACTTGTGAGCATAAACGTAGCCTCTGCTAGGAATCACGGGTAGTTCTTGGCAAACCACGGCCGTGGTTTAGGTAGAACAAACCGTGATTTTCCCTGGTTCGGTGGATCTAGTCTTAGATTGATAGAATGTTGAAATCCTAAGTGTTTGTTGAGTTAAATCTATCCTAGGGTGACCTAGTGTTAGCAACTAAGTGTTAGGAGAGACTTACCCGGTAATTCTTACTCTTAGAGTCCAAAGATAACAAACCTTAGGTAGTGGTGAGCCTAATAAGCCGTCATTGGATTAAGTGTGCTGGATGGTAGCTTAGGACTAGCCCTTCCGAGACTTACCCGGTGAGGATAGGTTGGATCTCTAGATAACAATCCGGTTTGAGTAGAATTCCGTCCTTTAGGTTCTTAGAGACTTACCCGGTAATGAGACCTAGGGAATGGACTAGTGGATCATGAGACCTACCCGGTGAATGATCCCAATCTAGAAACACTTAACTCCAACATGGTTAATCCAAGGAATGAATAGATAACTTGAGTCCTATGCCATAACCGGAACTTCCAACCCCTAGAATCCATCTTTTCTTTCTTTGATCTATATCTTGTTTAGCTTGTTTATTTGTGTTGATTCATAGTTTAGTTGATTGTTTACTTTGCATGAATTGTGATCTTTGATTGATCACCAAAAACCAACCAAAAACATTTGAGATTTTCATTTCTTTCTTTCTTTTCTTTCAACCTAGGTCTTTACTAAACTCAATCACAAATCGAATCAATTTCACCTTAGTCTTTGTGTTCGACCTCGGAATACTATCCCTACTACAAACGTCCCGTACACTGCGGGTTTCGCTAGGTAGTTTAGGATTTAGTTCGAGTTATAAATTTAAAACCCATTTGCGCATCACGATCTTAGCGTAACATTTACCTTTAACAATGACAATTGACAATCAGAAGAAGATTTGTCATTCAAGAGGAAGCATAAAAATCAGAGACAAACTTTATAGATACTTAGATAGAAAATCGGAGGAGAAGCTAAAGTATGAGAAGGTTCAGTAATCAGTACTCGTAGGACGGGTCTGGACGTTGGACAGTCGCCGACCGTCCCGTTTTAGGCCAAAACGGTGATGGTTGGACGGGTTTTGAAGAAAACGGGTTCGATACGGCCATTATATTGGCGGGACGGGTTTTTGGACAGACAAGACGGGGTGGGACGGGTTAGACAGGGTGAGATGGGTTAGACAAGGTTTTGGTGAAACCCAGTAGTACCAACTCGGCGACTTTCTACTCTAGTCTTCTCTCCCCAACGTGAGATAATCCGACTCTTGCTTAGTCCCTCCGGCAACCTCGCTCTCTCCCTCCGGCAAGTTCTGATTGTTTTTTCTTCTTTACATCTTCTCTTCCATGAGTCCTCTGTATTTGTTGTTGAGATTGACAAAAGCAGCGGCGGAGTGATGTAGTAGGAGAGGGAAGAGTATACTAGGGTTTTATGATTTTAGTTTTATTATTAAATAACACCCTACTTTATTAAAAATATCAATAATATCCCAAATAAAACCTATTTTACATAAATCAACCTAATTAATTACCAATTATTACCCTAATTTATTAAAATTGTCCATATTGTGGCATATTTAATGTATTTTACCACAATACGTCTTGTCCGTCTAGACGGTGCCCCTCCGTCTCGTCCCCGTTTTCCGTATTTTGGAACATTGGTTCGAAGATGATTAAATTAAATAATTCCCCTTTGAACAGGTTGGCTAAGCACAACTCTATTGATCCTCCAATTTCAAGAGGGAAAAGCTCAAACCCATTTAACTCTGATGATGAGGATGATGATAAGAAAACCCACTTGTTATTAAAGAGGACCACCTTTGAACCCCTACCGAGTTTTAAAAACTCTAACACCAATCCATTTGACTCTGATAAGTAAATCCATTTGTCCTCAAAGAGGATCACTTTTGAACCTCTGCCGAATGTTCAAAACTCTATGATCAATCCATTTGACGACTCTGATACTTACGGGGTCAAGTGATGTCATTATCTTCCTCTAACTACTCATACACTTATGCACAACGAAACAAGTACAAGAATGGCTTATGTGACTCGAGTGGATTAGAGACTCAAAAAATGCAACTGATGCAAGAATTGGAGAACTATTATGTATACAAGTCTGAGGAGACCACAAAGACTGAACAGCTGGTTGAGGATAGCAGAAGAGATTCGAGAGGATGCTACCAAGACGTTAATTACCCGTCCTCAGCAGGGAAAGCATATCACTAAAACTCATGCTGCAGCTCCTAACATGGACTGCGATTTGAGTCGGCTACATCTCCTTTAACATTACTCTTAGATCAGTGGGATAATAAATTATCTTAGCAAATACATGAGACAATGACTATGCACTTTATTTTTGCACATTACTAATATTGATGTCTAAAGACTAAATTGTCAAAAGGCTGAAGTTTATCTTTTGAAGTATTCTTTAAGGGATTTTGTCATGTACATATCTGAAAATTTGAAGGTATTCTATGATTGTTTAAGTGAATAATTTTGTACTACTACACTTACCTGACTATATATTCTTTGTAACTACTTTTTTGGGTGTAAAAATTAATTGTCAGTGCTTGAATTCTGTACCCAAAAGTCCTATTAAATTAACTAAGAACATAATATGGTGTTGCTCATATTGAGGGTGATTTGAACTCTTTAATGGATACAAGGGAAACTGTAGCATCAATAAATATTGATTGTTCTACATTTGCACTTTCTGTTATCAGTAGTTTTATGCCAAAATTAATTTAAATAATTGTCTCGCCTCTCATCGTCCATTTCTATGTCTATGCGTAAGAATAGTTGATGTTGATTCTTGAGGTGTTAAAGTGTCAACTATCACATGCCTATAAGGTAATAGGGATATGTAACAACTTGAGTGACGTCATTAGTGTCAAAATCTTGTCGAACAAACAATGTTTTTTTTGCCTTGTGAAGATTTTTGATTTATGGATTTTGGGAGGCAAAATGAATCAGATCTCAACAACATTGCAATATATCATATATAAGATAAAAGCAACATTCAATCAAACCATCGTCGTTGAACATAAAATTCAATCAAACCAACGTCATTCGACATAAAATGTAAAAAATTTAAAGTAACTGCAAGATTGTAAACATAAAGATAGAAATTGTTGAATAAGTTTTACACAACAAATAATTCTATTGGAAGTTGAAGATGACAAAGTTGGACAATGGGCAATTAGCAATTGAAAATAGAACAAGTTTTGACGGGATAAAAGGTCAAATATAACCAACTCAATCCTAGAAATTAAGACTACTTTAAATTACTTTTTGCACTATATCTAGTATCTACACTGGTTTTAATCATCATGAAAACAGCTATTATAGATTTGATGATACACACATCTTCGCTAATCAATTAAAGTTGGACCAAATGAAGCCTGTGGCTGTGGATGAATGCTCTAATTAAAAAGGACAGGAGAATGTAATATCCAGAATTTTCATTTCCGTTTAATTACGTAGTAAACCGGACTTCGAACCGTTGATCCTTATCGGCTTACCTATTTGGACACAACATCTCAAAATTTTATCATTTTATGTAACATCACTTTACGTAAAATGATAAGATTTTTTAGCAAACCCTAATCCACCAAAGCCTAGTTTATATCATGACATGTCTTTGACAAAGTCATGACATCCTTTTTGACGAGAGTTGACGAGGCCATGACGAGATCATGACAAGGCCATGCATGGCTTGACAAAGCCATGACACATTTTGACAAAGCCTTGACAAGCCCACTTTTATTACTTACCTTGCCTCAGCCCATGTACCTTGTTGGATTTATGTCCAGCCCTTGCCTCCATTTATGCTCTACACGGACCTGAGTAGCCCAGAAGATACCAGGCGCCAGCCCAGCGCTGCCTTGCCCCAACCAGTGAAGAGTAGCTGGTGTGCCGGCCCAGTAGGTTGTTCAGCCCAGCAAGGAGAGGAAGAGTGACCGGCCTCAGTCTCTCCCCAGCCCACCTTCTCCTCCTTCCTTACCTGTGACCTTTTCGGACTCTTGTAACCGTCAGCCAGAAGGCCCATAGACGCACCAGCCCACTGAGTAGAAGGCCTACTTCCCACGACGCACGCTGAGCTGGGCGAGGAGGAGATCTTCTGTTTTGCTACTCCCGCAAATCACGCAGCAGAGGACGCTTTCCATCTCCAGCCCTCACAACATTACTCTTAGATCAGTGGGATAATGAATCATCTTAACAAATACATGAGACAATGACTATGCACTTTATTTTTGCACAATACTGATATTGATGTCTAAAGACTAAATTGTCAAAAGGCTGAAGTTTATCGTTTGAAGTATTCTTTAAGGGATTTTGTCATGTATATATCTGAAAATGTGAAGGTATTCTATGATTGTTTAAGTTAATAATTTTGCCTGACTATATATTCTTTGTAACTACTTTTTTGGGTGTTAAAACTAACTGTCAGTGCTTGAATTCTGTACTCAAAAGTCCTATTAAATTAACCAGGGACATAATATGGTGTTGCTCATATTGGGGGTGATTTGAACTCTTTAATGGATACAAGGGAAACTGCAGCATCAATAAATATTGACTGTTCTACATTTGCACTTTCTGTTATCGGTAGTTTTATGCCAAAATTAATTTAAATAATTGCCTCGCCTCTCATCGTCCATTTCCATATCTATGCGTAAGAATAGTCAATGTTGATTCTTGAGGTGTTAAAGTATCAACTATCACATGTCTATAAGGTAATAGGGATATGTAACAACTTGAGTGACGTCATTAGTGTCAAAATCTTGTCGAACAAACAATGTTTTTTTTGCCTTGTGAAGCTTTCTGATTTATGGATTTGGGGAGGCAAAATGAATCAGACCTCAACAACATTGCAATATATCAGATATCAGATAAACGCAACATTCAATCAAACCATCGTCGTTGAACATAAAATTCAATCAAACCACCGTCATTCGACATAAAATGTAAAAAATTTAAAGTAACTGCAAGATTGTCAACATAAAGATAGAAATTGTTGAATAAGTTTTACACAACGAATAATTCTATTGGAAGTTGAAGATGACAAAGTTGGACAATGGGCAATTAGCAATTGAAAATAGAACAAGTTTTGACGGGATAAAAGGTCAAATATAACCAACTCAATCCTAGAAATTAAGACTACTTTAAATTACTTTTTGCACTATATCTAGTATCTACACTGGTTTTAATCATCATGAAAATAGCTATTATAGATTTGATGATACACACATCTTCGCTAATCAATTAAAGTTGGACCAAATGAAGCCTGTGGCTGTGGATGAATGCTCTAATTAAAAAGGATAGGAGAATGTTACCAAGACGATTCCTACTTAGCTTAAAGTCATTTACACTGCAGTACAAATCAATGCTCTAATTAAAAAGGATAGAAGAATGCTCTAATTATAAAGGACAGAAGAATGTTACCACTTAGCTTAATGTCAACAGGTAATTGCATGAGATTGCAACAGATAACTTTTATCACCAAAGTTTTGAAAATAGGAATCAGGAAAGGCAAGCAACGCAAAAAACCCACTTCGCTTAAGTCAACAGATGTGAAAAAAGATCCATAACACGACCCACAATAACTCACAATCACTTCAAGCAATTAAAATAGGAATCAAAAAAATGAAGTATACATACTGAAAACAGGGAGATTCAAATTGACAAAAGAAAAAGGAAGGGGAGAGACATAGAAGATAACGCACATGTAAATCGAAAGCAAAAGCGGCGAAGAAACACCCAATTTGCCCAATTTGTTCAGTTTATAGGTATTTGACCATCTACAACAGTGATTTCGTGAGGAAAGCATGAAAAAACAATTTCAATTCAGCCCCAAATTTGTTCGGTTTATAGGTATATATATACTGCAATACAGATCAATTTCAGCCCCAAATTCAATACAATTGAAAAGGTCGATGAGGAGGAGGTAGTGCGGGTGAAATAATCAATTTCAATTCATCCCCAATTGCCGATAAACAGAAATGTCGAGAGTGAAGGAAACATACCTTTGGTAAACAAAAATGTCGACAGTAGCAGGGCTCGGTGGCTCCTTACTCCGGTCGGCGAGAGTAGCACCAGGATCGGTGGTTGGGTTCGGGTTTGCACCGGCAGGTGGAGGGAGAAAGGAAGGAACTTCGGGAGAGAAGAATTGTCGAGATACCAAACTACCCTTGTGTTTCAATCCACTGTGACAATTTACATAACTGTTGCGATGCAAAGTGAAGTTTCAATTGATTATACTTTTCTTCTATTTTGTTGTCATAATTTGGTAAGTCTCGTGATTTCAAGCAATAAGGCTAAGTAGAAGATTAACCATCGGTCTAGTATCATGCAATAGTCTCTCACGGGATACTTATTAACAACACCACCAAAACGTTTCAGAAACTATAACCACTAGAAAAAAAATTTCAAAATTTTAAAACGATTTTAACACCTAATTTACAAATACGAATAATGAAGTTGACATATTCACATATCAATAACAACAAATATGAGAACACTCAATCTTTATATCAACTAGTTTACAACCTGCATTTTGTGCGAATATATTTATATATTGAATTTTTGAGTAATATGTCATGACCTTGTATATGTATATACTATTAATATATTTGCGAAAAATTGTAATAGTCATTCAATTATTCTCATGATGATAAAATATTTGCGAATAAATAAGTGTCTCATTATTTAGACTTTAGTTTAATTCTTATACAACATACCCTTTAGAAGCTTATAAACAAATTACCCTAATTATACTCATGTATATTAGTTTTGTTGTCAACAAAAAAATTGTAAGAAAAATTCAAATCTCTAACATATTTATTTAGAAGTTATAAGAAAAAATGCAACTGATGCAAGAATTGGAGAACTATTATGTATACAAGTCTGAGGAGACCACAAAGACTGAACAGCTCGTTGAGGATAGCAGAAGAGATTCGAGAGGATGCTACCAAGACGTTAATTACCCGTCCTCAGTAGGGAAAGCAGATCACTAGAACTCATGCTGCAGCTCCAGACATGGACTGCGATTTGAGTCGGCTACATCTCCTTTAACATTACTCTTAGATCAGTGGGATAATGAATCATCTTAGCAAATACATGAGACAATGACTATGCACTTTATTTTTGCACATTACTAATATTGATGTCTAAAGACTAAATTGTCAAAAGGCTGAAGTTTATCTTTTGAAGTATTCTTTAAAGGATTTTGTCATGTACATATCTGAAAATTTGAAGGTATTCTATGATTGTTTAAGTGAATAATTTTGTACTACTACACTTATATGACTATATATTCTTTGTAACTACTTTTTTGGGTGTAAAAATTAATTGTCAGTGCTTGAATTCTGTACCCAAAAGTCCTATTAAATTAACCAGGGACATAATATGGTGTTGCTCATATTGAGGGTGATTTGAACTCTTTAATGGATACAAGGGAAACTGTAGCATCAATAAATATTGATTGTTCTACATTTGCACTTTCTGTTATCAGTAGTTTTATGCCAAAATTAATTTAAATAATTGTCTCGCCTCTCATCGTCCATTTCTATGTCTATGCGTAAGAATAGTTGATGTTGATTCTTGAGGTGTTAAAGTGTCAACTATCACATGCCTATAAGGTAATAGGGATATGTAACAACTTGAGTGACGTCATTAGTGTCAAAATCTTGTCGAACAAACAATGTTTTTTTTGCCTTGTGAAGATTTTTGATTTATGGATTTTGGGAGGCAAAATGAATCAGATCTCAACAACATTGCAATATATCATATATAAGATAAAAGCAACATTCAATCAAACCATCGTCGTTGAACATAAAATTCAATCAAACCAACGTCATTCGACATAAAATGTAAAAAATTTAAAGTAACTGCAAGATTGTAAACATAAAGATAGAAATTGTTGAATAAGTTTTACACAACAAATAATTCTATTGGAAGTTGAAGATGACAAAGTTGGACAATGGGCAATTAGCAATTGAAAATAGAACAAGTTTTGACGGGATAAAAGGTCAAATATAACCAACTCAATCCTAGAAATTAAGACTACTTTAAATTACTTTTTGCACTATATCTAGTATCTACACTGGTTTTAATCATCATGAAAACAGCTATTATAGATTTGATGATACACACATCTTCGCTAATCAATTAAAGTTGGACCAAATGAAGCCTGTGGCTGTGGATGAATGCTCTAATTAAAAAGGACAGGAGAATGTAATATCCAGAATTTTCATTTCCGTTTAATTACGTAGTAAACCGGACTTCGAACCGTTGATCCTTATCGGCTTACCTATTTGGACACAACATCTCAAAATTTTATCATTTTATGTAACATCACTTTACGTAAAATGATAAGATTTTTTAGCAAACCCTAATCCACCAAAGCCTAGTTTATATCATGACATGTCTTTGACAAAGTCATGACATCCTTTTTGACGAGAGTTGACGAGGCCATGACGAGATCATGACAAGGCCATGCATGGCTTGACAAAGCCATGACACATTTTGACAAAGCCTTGACAAGCCCACTTTTATTACTTACCTTGCCTCAGCCCATGTACCTTGTTGGATTTATGTCCAGCCCTTGCCTCCATTTATGCTCTACACGGACCTGAGTAGCCCAGAAGATACCAGGCGCCAGCCCAGCGCTGCCTTGCCCCAACCAGTGAAGAGTAGCTGGTGTGCCGGCCCAGTAGGTTGTTCAGCCCAGCAAGGAGAGGAAGAGTGACCGGCCTCAGTCTCTCCCCAGCCCACCTTCTCCTCCTTCCTTACCTGTGACCTTTTCGGACTCTTGTAACCGTCAGCCAGAAGGCCCATAGACGCACCAGCCCACTGAGTAGAAGGCCTACTTCCCACGACGCACGCTGAGCTGGGCGAGGAGGAGATCTTCTGTTTTGCTACTCCCGCAAATCACGCAGCAGAGGACGCTTTCCATCTCCAGCCCTCACAACATTACTCTTAGATCAGTGGGATAATGAATCATCTTAACAAATACATGAGACAATGACTATGCACTTTATTTTTGCACAATACTGATATTGATGTCTAAAGACTAAATTGTCAAAAGGCTGAAGTTTATCGTTTGAAGTATTCTTTAAGGGATTTTGTCATGTATATATCTGAAAATGTGAAGGTATTCTATGATTGTTTAAGTTAATAATTTTGCCTGACTATATATTCTTTGTAACTACTTTTTTGGGTGTTAAAACTAACTGTCAGTGCTTGAATTCTGTACTCAAAAGTCCTATTAAATTAACCAGGGACATAATATGGTGTTGCTCATATTGGGGGTGATTTGAACTCTTTAATGGATACAAGGGAAACTGCAGCATCAATAAATATTGACTGTTCTACATTTGCACTTTCTGTTATCGGTAGTTTTATGCCAAAATTAATTTAAATAATTGCCTCGCCTCTCATCGTCCATTTCCATATCTATGCGTAAGAATAGTCAATGTTGATTCTTGAGGTGTTAAAGTATCAACTATCACATGTCTATAAGGTAATAGGGATATGTAACAACTTGAGTGACGTCATTAGTGTCAAAATCTTGTCGAACAAACAATGTTTTTTTTGCCTTGTGAAGCTTTCTGATTTATGGATTTGGGGAGGCAAAATGAATCAGACCTCAACAACATTGCAATATATCAGATATCAGATAAACGCAACATTCAATCAAACCATCGTCGTTGAACATAAAATTCAATCAAACCACCGTCATTCGACATAAAATGTAAAAAATTTAAAGTAACTGCAAGATTGTCAACATAAAGATAGAAATTGTTGAATAAGTTTTACACAACGAATAATTCTATTGGAAGTTGAAGATGACAAAGTTGGACAATGGGCAATTAGCAATTGAAAATAGAACAAGTTTTGACGGGATAAAAGGTCAAATATAACCAACTCAATCCTAGAAATTAAGACTACTTTAAATTACTTTTTGCACTATATCTAGTATCTACACTGGTTTTAATCATCATGAAAATAGCTATTATAGATTTGATGATACACACATCTTCGCTAATCAATTAAAGTTGGACCAAATGAAGCCTGTGGCTGTGGATGAATGCTCTAATTAAAAAGGATAGGAGAATGTTACCAAGACGATTCCTACTTAGCTTAAAGTCATTTACACTGCAGTACAAATCAATGCTCTAATTAAAAAGGATAGAAGAATGCTCTAATTATAAAGGACAGAAGAATGTTACCACTTAGCTTAATGTCAACAGGTAATTGCATGAGATTGCAACAGATAACTTTTATCACCAAAGTTTTGAAAATAGGAATCAGGAAAGGCAAGCAACGCAAAAAACCCACTTCGCTTAAGTCAACAGATGTGAAAAAAGATCCATAACACGACCCACAATAACTCACAATCACTTCAAGCAATTAAAATAGGAATCAAAAAAATGAAGTATACATACTGAAAACAGGGAGATTCAAATTGACAAAAGAAAAAGGAAGGGGAGAGACATAGAAGATAACGCACATGTAAATCGAAAGCAAAAGCGGCGAAGAAACACCCAATTTTCCCAATTTGTTCAGTTTATAGGTATTTGACCATCTACAACAGTGATTTCGTGAGGAAAGCATGAAAAAACAATTTCAATTCAGCCCCAAATTTGTTCGGTTTATAGGTATATACTGCAGTACAGATCAATTTCAGCCCCAAATTCAATACAATTGAAAAGGTCGACGAGGAGGAGGTAGTGCGGGTGAAATAATCAATTTCAATTCAGCCCCAATTGCCGATAAACAGAAATGTCGAGAGTGAAGGAAACATACCTTTGGTAAACAGAAATGTCGACAGTAGCAGGGCTTGGTGGCTCCTTACTCCGGTCGGCGAGAGTAGCACCAGGATCGGTGGTGGGGTTCGGGATTGCGGCGGCAGGTGGAGGGAGAAGGGAAGGAACGTCGGGAGAGAAGAATTGTCGAGATACTAAACGACCCTTGTGTTTCAATCCACTGTGACAATTTACATAACTGTTGTGATGCAAAGTGAAGTTTCAATTGATTATACTTTTCTTCTATTTTGCTGTCATAATTTGGTAAGTCTCGTGATTTCAAGCAATAAGGCTAAGTAGAAGATTAACCATCGGTCTAGTATCATGCAATAGTCTCTCACGGGATACTTATTAACAACACCACCAACACTTTTCAGAAACTATAACCACTAGAAATTTTTCTTCAAAATTTTAAAACGATTTTAACACCCAATTTACAAATACGAATAATGAAGTTGACATATTCACATATCAATAACAACAAGTATGAGAACACTCAATCTTTATATCAACTAGTTTATAACCTGCATTTTGTGCGAATATATTTATATATTGAATTTTTGAGTAATATGTCATGACCTTGTATATGTATATACTATTAATATATTTGCGAAACATTATAATAGTCATTCAATTATTCTCATGATGATAAAATATTTGCGAATAAATAAGTGTCTCATTATTTAGACTTTAATTTAATTCTTATACAACATACCCTTTAGAAGCTTATAAACAAATTACCCTAATTATACTCATGTATATTAGTTTTGTTGTCAACAAAAAAATTGTAAGAAAAATTCAAATCTCTAACATATTTATTTAGAAATTATAAGAAAAATCTTATTGAACTACCTTATATCTCAATATAAATATAATTTATATCAAGAGATTTTTTGATTTAAAAAATTGATAATATCACCGATTATGAATCGAATATAATACATTTTAAGATCAATTATAACTTGAACATCATTTTTTATTTAAACACAACACAAAAGTAGTAAATTTATTACAATAAAGATATCACAACCCTAAATGAAATGAATGGTGATATCCCCTCCCTCCCACCCTTATACCCCACCCTTATACCAGTGGGACTTTGTGTATTATATTGTAGATACATAGTACTAATACACAATTTCTATTACATAATGTTAATACATAAATTTAATTACACAAGTCCGTCATTTCTCTATTACACAATTCCGTTAATTACACAAGTCCGTCATTTCTCTATTACACAAGTCCGTCATTTACACAAGTCCGTCATTTCTCTATTACACAAGTCCGTCATTTACACAAAGTCCGTCATTTACACAAGTCCGTCACTTAAACAAGTAAGTCACTTACACAAGTACGTCACTTACACAAGTACGTCATTTACACAAGTACGTCATTTACACAAGTACGTCATTTACACAAGTACGTCATTTACACAAAGTACGTCATTTACACAAAGTACGTCATTTACACAATTCAAAGCCAATCGAGTTACACAAGCCCATTATAACTATAAAAAAATGTAGAAAATTGGGCAAATTCTCAAATTAAACAAATTAAGACAATAGGTCAACTTTCAAAACTTGCAAATAAAAAATATGGGTCATTTTTCAAAATTTTCAGTTAGGAACAAATCTGCAAATTTAAAATTTTAGGACAATAGTGTACTACAAAAATTATGGCTCTTTTTTGTAAATTACATAAATTACACGAAACCCTTATCGCAGGTTGCAGACTAGTATGATTCCAAACAGAGCAACTTGTTGGGGCGGGCGACTGCCTCCGACAGGGTGGCTCCACCAACTGCTGCGACGGCCTTCACCTGCGTGGCACCACCAACGCTCATCAAATCTCAATTGTGAGAAGTGTAAATATAATAGTACAGTAGTTGTTCAACAAGGAAAATTATTGGAAACCTGAAGCCATGAAAAATTGATTTCAATCCTTCAAGTGCAATGAAGCCATTCTTCTATTGCGCGAAGTTCGAAGGTCGAAGGGGAGCAAATCAAGGAAGTACGAACTAGTTAGGGCTTCAGATCCAACTCCAACGCAACATCGGTAGCCTCCGCCTGCAACTACTCGCACCGCCATTCTTCTATTGTTGCAACGCTTATTTGATTTCGGCCGGCAATGGCGGATTTCGCTTTCGCTTCGAGTTCAATTCGCTTTCATTGTCGACACGCAGAATTCGATTTCGCTTTCATTGCCGCCGGAATCAAACGCCTTCGTCATCGCCAATTGCTTCTCCGTCAGGCGTCGGGTATCATTGCTCCGTTAGGGTTTCCAGCGGCGTTGCGAACTTTCTTTGATTTGCTAGGGTTCTCCAGATCTGAATGATGAATTATCAATTTATAAATATTTTAAAATTCCTATTTTAACATTCCTATTTTACCCCTTTAATTAAATTATTTATGAATTAATTTTTTTAAATAACTAGAGGGGCCTAGTTTATATTTAGGATACAAAATATACCCTACTAGCTAAATCTTCTCTTATAACTTTTACCCGATTACAAAATAAGATTTGAAAATTTTATTTTAATTTTCACTATTTTCTTACTAGTAATTACAACCCATTAAAATCAAAAGTTGTAAATTTAATTGAAAAATCTGAAATATGTTCAAAATCTTTTTTTTTTACTTTCATCACAATTTGTCATCTCCATGTTATTTTTTTGTTTCAAATCTCTCAATATTCAATTTCTAACTCAAAAATTACTTGAAATGAGAACATTCGTGATTAGTTTGACATTTCTTGCTATAATAGTTATTGATTTTATGCAATTGAAAATGAATAAGGTTTGTTTCGTGTGTGAGGCTTGATATATTTATTTTTCAATTGTTCGGATTCCTTTTCATGGTGGTTACAATAGTTGGAAAGTGATGTAATATGCATGATGTACATTTTATCCAGATGTTAGTACTTGTGGATCTTATCCAAGTTATCCAACCTTAGACCTTTGATGAGTTCAATACTATGCATTTAAAAAAAACACTTTTACATCATGATAACTTTAAAAAAAATATTAACGCTTTCATATTTAAAATTTTTATAATTATTTTTAAATGCTCATACAATCCTAAAAACACCAAATTGATAAAATAAAATTTTGTTACACAACTACGATACAAGAGGACTCAAAGAAATAGACATCATCGTCAAAGGAAAGGATATTTGAAATACAATAGAGCTATCAAAAGTAGTTGTTAGATGGTAGAATATCCCGTTAACAACAAACCGAATCATTTTCAACAAGAAAAAAACATCTTACCTCAAGATATTAATCATATAACAAAAAACAGATTAGAGATTGGGATGAGGCTACCTAAAAAGATCAAGCATTTTAGAAGGACCTTCGAAACAAAGACCGAAAACAACAAATATTAAATGGAAGAGATCTAGATTCAATGAGGTGAAAATTAATTTTGATGCCTCTAGAAACTCAAGTGATCAATTTTTTTTGATTCATTATTCGAAATCACAATGTCGTAACATTTGCCACGGGAAGGGATATATGTGAAGCAAGTAACTTCTTTCAAGCGAAAACTTTCCCTCTAAGAGAGGGCATCCAAAATTTCATGAGTTTGGGATTCAACAATTTTGAGATCGAATGGGATAACATTGAGCTTATTAACTCATTAATCATATTTGAAAACTACCATGACAAGCAAACGTGATCATTTATAACATCTCCATTTTTATTGCAAGGTCTTCGCACGTTCGAGTTTGACATGTTTTAAGGAAAATCAATGTTGTTGCAAATAAACTTGCATCTCTGGAACAAAGTTTAGATCCGGATGATGGGAACCTACCACCCGAGGTTGAAGACTCCTCCGAAAGGATGCTTTGAAACGGCCAACTTTTAGTTATTGACCCTCCTTGTTCCAATTACCTTTGTTTCAAAAAACAAACATTTTGTAGTCATCAGTTGTATTGTCATCATATACATTGTCATTCGCCTATGATGTCAATTATCATGCTATCGTCAACCCACTATCATGAATTGTATTGTAATTAATTATACTAAAATTGTATTATCATAACTATGTTATCAACTACGCTTTGTCGTCAACTGTGTTGTCATCAATAATACTATCACGGATTATTATGTCAATAATTGTATTGTCACTGTCTATATTATCATCAATTATGTTGTCATCAACTATGTTGTCTTAAAGGTTAGAGTCAACCACAATATTGCTAATAATTTTATTGTTATCAATTATATTTTCACAAACCATGCAATCACCCTTGTGCTATAATCAACTTATTGTAAAAAAAAACAAGGGCAATTTTGGTAACTAGGCCTTTTTGAGAAAGTAGAGTAGTAACTAGGCTTGTTAATGTTTCAATTAAATAAATATATCCAATCTTTTGTATTTATTCTCAAACTCTACACACTCTTCTCTCAAGGGGTATATTTACTAAACACAAAAATAGAAAAAGCCTAGTAAACCAAATTGTTTCAAAAAAAAACTAGACAAATATTTTATTAAAAAAAAATTATATTTTTATAAAACAAGTAACTAATTTAAAAAATATAAAGAAAGAATATTGAGGTTTTTTTTAATGTATTTTTTTAATTAGGGGACCAAAAACTAAAATATAAAATTAAGAAATTTGAATTTTATAACTCAATGTTATTTAAAAAAGTTTCGCCCATCAATTAATGGGTATAGTACTAGAATAATCTAGTGTTGGTTTTATTATATCTTTATCAATTGTTATATTCTGTAGTTATGTGTATTAGATTGTAGATAGTTTATTAAATTTATAAAATAATGAAAGCTTGAAAAAGGTAAAGTTCAGTGAGTGAAGTTATACTGCGCCGACAAAGCCAGGGTTTTGGTGAAGCTTAGCTTTCTGTTTAAGACAAAAATAGTACGGCTTTATCCTCCTTGGGATCTGTATATCCTATAATTCAAAACATCTGTCGTCGTCTTCACTCCTATAGTTGCCGTACCCACTTTCCCAAAATCATTTCTTGCTTCCCTCTCACACTTTCCTCACCCAATATTCCCAGATCTCACCTATACCCATTTCATCTCTTTCTACAATCTCACAATTTCTTCGTATCATTTGCTTTCTAGTGTTTCATCTGCAATTTCCTGGGAAAATTCTGGTGTTCTGGACGCATACCAAGTGCTTGAATTAATGTGAGTTCTTTTGATGGGTTTGCTTTGTTTGTTTGCGATTGCTGTTGGTTGTTACTGTCATAGAAAGGTGCCATTTTTTGTATTTTAAGCAATTAATCATGTTTCTGGTAAATGGTATAGGACTGAAGGGGCATTCTATTTGATTTTAGGATTGCATGTTTGGTTTATCTTTGTGTTATTGGTGTTTCGCGTACAATGATGATCGAATAGGGACAACTTTTTTCACGAACAGTACTTCGACCCCAGATGATTCTGTGCTCGAATCAACTGATTATAATTAGAGAATATGTGTTGTATATGATTTATTTTTCCCAAAGTAATCAAGGAAAGGAAGTTAGGGTATTTACAACTTACAACACATTTAACACAGTCAAAATTCGTCAACCAAGGAAGTTAAGTCTCAGTTGAATCATGATAGCACCAAATGGCGGATGATTTATCTTATTACGTACATTTCTTGTTGAAATTGGATATTTACATTATAGCTTCAGCTCGTTTTACTGCTCTGTTCTTTTTATTTGATCCTAGTGTGCTCTTCTGTTGAATTTGCTAGCTAACTATCAAGTGTTTTCGAGGGTTGAAGTTTTTGTCATTCCCTCTAATTTGTTTTTGTGTTTTCTGTATGATTTCTTACTGTTATCCAAAATTAACATGAAAACTAATGCAGAACTTAATAACTAATTTTGGCCAAGCTAAATACTCTATCTCTGTGAATCCTATTATTATATTTTTGTTCATACTTGAAACGCTGCCTGTAGTATGTAGAACTGGTTTCGTTCTTCCACTTTCCAGAAATTCATTGATAGAAATCTCTTAATACACATGTATATGATCCCGAAACATTATATGACACATTTGAATAATTTTCTTTCAAAATTTGCATGCAACTGTGGTTTCTTTCTCCCTTCAATTTATCAATCAAACTTTGGTTGAGCGGGTTATCCAATGTACAATATCATGGGATGGTCTATTGTAAGAATTTCTCCCTTATTCTGGATTGAAGTTTTATTGTATACAATATTGGAGGTGTCCGTTTTTTTATGCCTTTTCCAGACGTAATATTATCTTTTTCTTATTTTATAACTTTATATGATGCTGCATCAGAAATTTTCAACTTCCAGTTGGTTTCCATCCTATGGTAATGTAGCTTGAGATAAAGAACAAAGTTCAGTGTTATCTTTTCTTAATCAGTCAGGACTACAAGATTTAACCCACTTGTCGAAATTCTGTCTAACACCAGGGCAATGGTCTGCATCTGTTTTTGTATTGTTAACTAAACCCTGTTCTATTTTTTATGCAAGTTTTGAAATTCTAACGATTATGATCATGTCAATTGTAGCTACTCTTGTTCTGACTTCTGAAATTTTAAGCGGCTATAAATCACCAGGCCATGGGATACATGAAGATTTTCTTATTCTTGTTATTGGCATTTCATCCATCAACTTCAGCTCAAGAGATTTCAAGGGGCACAGTGGTTGTTGATGGAGGCAAATCCATCGCTGAAACTAGCAAAAACTTTATATGTGCTACTATTGATTGGTGGCCTCATGACAAGTGTAATTATAACCAATGTCCATGGGGATATTCATCTATTATAAATCTGGTATGGCTCCACTAATGATACTCCTCCAATTCCATCAACTTTCTTTATACTTTCTACTATCGATTGCACGTTCTTTATTAATTGTTTTTATCCATTTTTTTACAGAATTTGACTCATCCTCTCTTAGGAAAGGCGGTCAAAGGTCCGTGTCTGTATTTTTGTCGCGGTATCTAGTGAAGGCTCTTAGAAATTGTGGCAGGGGATTCATATCTTTCCTTTCACCGATTTAAATTTATATATGGATTTCATACTATAACATTGGTTGTGTTTGCAGCTTTTGGACATTTGAGAATAAGGATTGGAGGTTCTCTGCAAGATCAGATATTATATGATGTGCCAAGTTTGAAAGCTTCCTGTCATCCTTTCTTCAAGAAGTCTGATGGACTATTTGGATTCTCAAGCGGATGTCTGCGTATGCAGAGGTGGGATGCTGTCAACCATTTCTTTGATGAGAATGGGTGAGATATTAAATTTTAGGTCTCACATATTTTTCAAGCCCTGATTTCAAGTCGGTTCAGCTTACGTGCTCGGCCAATACAATGTATGTAGAGTCCTTCTTACATTTGGATTAAATGCTCTATACGGGAGGCACAAAAGACAAAATACTGATTGGGTTGGAGCTTGGGATCCCAGTAATGCTATTGATCTCATAAAATACACCATCTCAAAAGGATACAAGGTTGATTCATGGGAATTAGGTAATGATCCATTGCACTTATTTTTATCATCTTAAATGCTTTGGAGTAGTGTACCCACCGTCGTTTTCTCCTTTTCAGGAAATGAATTGTCTGGAAGCGGTGTTGGTGCTCGTGTTGACCCAGTGCAGTATGGGAAAGATTTAATCGAACTTAGAAGAATCGTTAATCAACTCTATGGGAGATCAGTATTTAAGCCTGCAGTTTTAGCTCCAGGAGGATTCTATGATAAAGACTGGTTTATTAAGATGCTTCAGGCTACAGAGCCTGGCGTAGTAAATGGATTGACACATCATATATACAATCTGGGTCCTGGTGGGTAACCTGATTTGGTCTGTTAATACTTACTGCAATGAAGTTTTCTTAGACTTGACTCAGATCAATCCTTCAACACCAACACTAGTTTCCGTTCTTCTGTAGGGAATGATCCAAATCTTGAGAACAAAATTCAGGATCCTCATGTCTTGGATAATACGGCAGGCACATTCGATAGTCTCCGTGGAGTCATTGAACAGTATGGTCCATGGACTTCAGCTTGGGTTGGAGAATCTGGTGGTGCTTATAACAGTGGTGGTCGACATATTTCTGACTCTTTCATTAACAGCTTTTGGTAAATTTTAACTGACTTTGGTATAGCACACAACTGCCTTGCTCAGTTTTTGAATCAAACTCTAACCTCTTGGTATTGTATATATGCTCTCGGATGGAATATAAGGTATTTGGATCAGCTCGGGATGTCAGCTACTTACAACACGAAAGTATATTGCAGACAGACATTGATTGGTGGGAATTATGGTCTCATTGACAAAGACACATTTGTACCAAATCCAGACTTCTACAGGCAATGAATTTTAGAAACACTTTCAAAGCTTCTCTGTTTCACGAGCCTGAACTCATTTTATCTACTCTTGTATCATATGCAGTGCACTTCTATGGGATAAATTGATGGGGAGGATAGTCCTTTCTGTCGCTAGTGACTCATCTCCTTTTCTACGTTCTTATGCTCATTGTTTAAAAGGGCGGGTAAGTATTTTGTTTTTATTTTTTTTCTCTTTGTTTTTTTTGTTAAGTCTCCTGTTATCTGATGAGATACATTATATTACGAAATGCTAAGCAACGAACTAAAATGTGAATGATGATGGTCGTAGATCATAGATTTCCTGATATCCAAACCCGAGTGAACTTGCACCACTATGCAACATAAACCCGGAATATCTCTATCATAAGATATCATTTTATCTTTCGAATATTTAGACAATGAGTAATAAAAGCATAGTTAGCTGTGCTGATGCTGTGGAAGGCTTGTCACTGGTTAAATTTAGCCTATGGCTTATGAGCTTTGGTTACCGATTTCTGTCCTTCATTTATTAGCTTGTCTTGTTAAGTCTCCTATTATCTGACGAGATACATTATATTACGAAATGCTAAGCAACGAACTAAAATGTGAATGATGATGATGATGATGATGGTCATGGATCATGGATTTCCTGATATCCAAACCCGAATGAACTTGCTTCACTATGCAGCATAAACTCGGAATATCTCTATCATAAGATATCATTCTATCTTATGAATATTTAGACAATGAGTAAACTAAAAGCGCAGCTAGCTGTGCTGATGCTGTGGAAGGCTTGTCACTGGTTAAATTTAGCCTATAGTTTATGAGCTTTGGGTACCGATTTCTGTCCTTTGTCTATTAGCTTATCGAGTAACTTATAAGCTAAGGTAGCTGATTTTCTTATAAGCCGTGAGTAATAGCTTATCCGCTATTTTCACTAATTTTGATAAGCTTGTCATGCCAAACATATCTGGCCCTTATTATTTTTTGATATTAATCAGTACGTATCTTTCCATTCTGATAGCTTATTACTGAAAAACAAGTTTATACTTTTCCTTGTCACAGGAAGGCATAACTTTGCTTTTCATCAACCTAAGCAACCAAACAAGCTTAACACTCGACATCCACAGCTCAACAATCAAGAACTCGCCCATAGAAGACGGCAAACCCCGCAAAAAAATCACCTTCATGCACAGACTCCGAAAGACCTTTTCCTGGACAGGAAACCAAGTCGATATCCAGAGAGAAGAGTATCACTTAACCCCACAAAATGGTGATCTACGAAGTCAAACCATGATCCTAAATGGTAGAGCACTCAAGCTATCTGATCAAGGAGACATTCCAAAACTCGAACCGGTCTATTTGAATTCTCAGTCTCCTATATACATCTCCCCTTCCTCTATAGCTTTCATAGTTATTCCCAACTTCGACGCTCCTGCGTGCAGCTAAAAATGCCATATACATATACAGATTGCAGCCTCAGCATTCTGTATAGAGTCGGAGTTTCATATGATATACTTAAATTGATTTTTCTTATTTAGAGTAATCAATAAGAAAATTCCATAGTTTGACATGTATGTAGATGCTCATAGTGCAAGTACAGGTTCAGTTAACAATAACCTGTTACTGATTTGCAATGTGTGTAATTATGTATAAATTATGACAGCACTGTGTCATGCAAGACATCAGTAGACTTTGAGACAAGTAAAAGTAAGAATTGTTTTGTTTGCAGTTTCTGATTTCATGCCATGTGGGTTACTTGCAACTGATATGTCTCTTTCATTTTCATCTCCAATGTAACTTTCTCGTGGCTTATAGATCTCATTCTTCCCCATATTTCCGAACCCTTCTTGTCAAGCACAACACTTTTCTCTTGAAGACGTTTCACTTTCGTGCAACCCCTTTCATGGCGATTTCTAATTTTGATCAATTCAGACTCGATGTGCTGCAACATATAATATAACTGTAAGAAGCTTATAGCACATAGATATACCAAAGCTTATAAGCTAGTATAACACAAACTTACTGCAATGCTTCTCTTAGTATCTTTCATTGAATCCCAAAGTCTTTTGAACTCTTCCCTACCAACTTCCACTTGCCGATAGAACTGAGTTCCAAATTCCGCAAGCTCTAGAAGCTTATCACGGGTTTTAGATGTCGGATCAGACCTCTTACTATCTCGAAGAATTTGACTGTACACGTCCTGAATTTTGTCTGTCCAAATCTGTAGGAAAATTAGTAGGATGACAATAGAGTAATATGAGCTAGGAAGGTTTAAAAAATTTGTACGTACCATGATTAATCTTCTTATGTTTTGCGTAGGTGAGAGGTTCACACGTACAAAATGAACTCCGTTATATAACTTATACCTAACCCAGTAATGAGTGCTGTAATGAGGATTAGTAAGAGAATTAGTAAGCTTTTGTTCTAATGAGTCGTCAGCATGATGATCACGTTGCTCCTGCAATTTCCTTTGACGTTGTTGAAGCTCTCTACCAATTCTTCTTTCTGTGGCTAAGTTCATGTCGTTGCGGTGAAGCTGATGATTTATGCTCCTTATTGCTTCCTCTGCTTCTTCTTCTTGCGTCTGTTCATGAAAATAGAGATATATCAATCACAGAAAAAGGTTGAAATGTATATATAAACTAGGTCAAGGTTGTGTTGTAATAATACAACTATGATACATTTGTATTTCAGAAAATTACTATTTAGTGGTAAAGTGAATGACTGCTTACTTTGACAGGTAATTTTCTTGTTATTATTCTATAATAATAAGGTGGGTTGTGAGGAAATTGGTGGAGGGAGACGATCTGGATTCTCAAATGGTCAATCCTCGATAGTAGTTTATCGTCCTGATTTGTATTTATTTCTCTCCAAATCCTGTCGCTTGCCTCCTGATTTTAGATCAATAAATCACATGAATTGAGCTTTTATATATATATAGAGAGAGAGGAGAGAGAGAGTAACGAAATTCTAGCTAGAGTTCCGGATTTGAGACAATATTATTTCAGGACCAACGAGCGAGTAGAACTTCGTCTATCTCGAGTATAATTCTTTCCGTAAAATATGTATGCCTTTATATCTCGAGTAAAATATTGCAAAATATATTAAAGCTTAAATGGTTGGAATTAATTTGTTAAAGATGATAGAATCATTATAAAACAAACGGAACCAAACTAACAATAAAAATAATCTCATCATTTCCATTTCATTTATTTACTCTTATCCGATTCCATTCCATTTTACCACTCCAACCAAACGAGCTCTCAATGTAAATAAAAAAATGCATACGAGATCATAAGTACAATCCACAACCAATATAGACTAAATAATATAGGACAATTTTGGTAACTAGGCCTTTTTGAAAAATTAGAATAGTAACTAGGTTTTTTAATGTTTCAATTAAGTAAATATACCCCAACCTTTTGTATTTAAAAACAAACTCTACACATTCTTCTGTCAAGGGTATATTTACTAAACACAAAACTAGAAAAATCCTATTAAACCAAATTGTTTGAATAATATAATTGTCTAGTGTCTAACTATAAATGAATATCTAAACATATATTAAAATAGTTAAATAGTCATTTTATGACAAATAAATATCTAAACGCCTATGATTATAAATTATAAAAAACAATCGATGGGATGAAGATGAGAATTTGAGGTTGAATACGTACCAGAACGATGTTTCTTTGTCGACCTAAAGATTGTTTAGCATCGCTCAACTTCTGGATCAGCTTTGCAGTTGTGGCAATCTCATCTTCAACATCCATGGCGTTGGGATCAGCTTCAATGGCATCCATTAAGCTGAGGTTGAAGGTGCTCTTATGAATGAAATTCAAGACTGCCGTAAGCTATGAATATATATGGAGATGTCATGGGATTCGACAAGTCAACTCATTAGTTGGGCCTTGCTCTCCAAGGAAGAAAAGCAACATGAGTATTTTTTATATTAAAATAAGATTTCAAACGTAAGATCTTATTTCAAGATTTCATTTCTAGCAGTTATTTGTTTTTTATTGTTTTTTACTTGCCCAAATTTTTTTAACGGTGAATTTGTTATATAGTATTATGTCACTAATATTGCTGGGTATATATTCTTATTATAAATTATAGAAAAATTTCAGTTGGTACCCATGTGGTATGGGGTAATCCGGATTTTGACCAATAATTTTTTCTAGTTTGGTTCGTGCCCTTCAGTTTTGAAAATTTACGGAATATGCCCATTGCACTCAATTTTTACTAACCTTGGTTAAATATCCTACGTTAGGGTTTCAAAAAAAAAAGTTTGCGTCCGCTAAGAGAAAGAGGACTCGAAGAAGCTACCAATGATATTGGGATGAGTTGGTTAAATAGGCAGTTTATGTATAAAGGTGTATAAACTAGGCTCTTTTGTTTATATGTTGATAAACTAGGCCCCTACGTATTTTCATAAAAAGATTTATTAAAAACAAAAATAAAGATACTCAATAAATCATAATTTTTCTCTCTTCTATTTATCTTTAGTTATTTACCAAATTAAGAATGATAATAATTATCAAAAACCGTTAAAATAGGAAACAAATGTTAACAATATCCTTCATTCGTGGACTCTGATTGAACGTCCATTCTTGCTGAAAAAATGATAATTCATACCTCCGTTGTTCCGTTCTTCATTGTTTTGTAGCCTGTAAATCAATAGTTTTAGTCACATTTTTATATGTACGATGTATGTGTACAATGTGTACACAAACATAACATACTGTGTACAAAAATATAAGATAGTTTATGTACATATAGTTGTTGTACATAACAGAGCTATACATAATTAAAACATTAAAATATACATAATTTAAACCATAAAATATACATAATTAAAACATTAAAAAAATTTATTGTACATAACAGAATTATACATAACCTAGTTTGTTACAATGTGTTTGTATACTGTGATACATTAATGTATTCAAAACAAAATAACGTCCATTGCATGTAGTCGGAATATCGTCATCTCCATTGTTAACATCACTGAAGAACTAGGTTGAGAAGTTTCGAATGTTGGAGATTTTACCACGAATAAACTGAAAAGATGAGATCGAATACTTACCTAGTTCGAATTAAACAACAGTCGATGAAGATTAACACCAGGAAACGACATATGCAAGACGGAGAAGACGACGCTCAACGAAGATACGTTCAAATGCCTTCAATGGAGTTGGAGAGAGAGTAGAGCGTATTTGGCTTGGAATATGGGATATTGTTTGTGATTTATAGAAGTAGGAGCTATAAAAAGATTTTAAAAATCTTTTGTTTACGCTTTCATTTTTTCAAAACCGTTTCAAATTTTTTTGGCAGCTTTTTTAATTCGAAAATCAATTAAGTATCTAACCTCTATCCTTAATTATAGTATTAATTCTCTTTTTATCTTTATTTTTTAATTTGATTTTGTTAAAAAGGGGCATATTTCACCAATTATTTCATGATATTGGGCAAAATCGAAGAAGCTTCATTCTTCCTCGATCGAAGAAACTTGTTGTGAAGCCTCGCATGAACTGAAGAATTGAAGCTTCCTTCAATCAACATACTAGGGTTCGGTTATCCTTGCCTTCGAAAGCCTCGGTTTGGTTTGGTAGTTCTCTGCCTTCGAAGCCTCGGTTTTGTTCACCTCTACCTTCGATTGATTAAACTACTTGAAGCCTAGCCACCTAGTTTCTCCTCTTTCATCCAGGTTTGAATCCCAAATCCCTCAATTTTCTATAATTTTGTGGAACCCTAATCGTACTTAATTGTAGTTGGAATTCTAATCCCTCAATGTTTCTAAATGTGCTTAATTGAAACTGGAAATGTAGTAAAGTTGCTGAAACCTATTCCCTCAATTTTCCTCAATTAAAGTTACTGATTTCTATTAATTGAACTGGTATTGAAATTTTCCTTAAGTTTACCACAAAATGAAGTTGGAATTGGAATTGAAATTTTCCTTAATTGAACTAGAATTGTGTGGTAAACCCTAACCAAAAACATCACAATGGATTGTTCAATTTTGGTTTTGAGATTTTACAGATAGTTCAGTATTGTATTTACAGATAGTTCAATTTTGAGATTTTACAGATTGTTCAATTTTGTTAATTTTTAGTTTTGCTGAAGTTGCAGATTTTTTTTTCTAGTTATTAGAATTGCTGATTTTTTTTACTATCTAATGATGATTTTTACTTGGTCTTTCTTCGACGATTGATGCGCCTAGATAGTGGCCGGAAGAGTCATCAAAATGCTCCGGTCTTCAAATGGCGACCACCAATACTTAGGTGGCCGATAACACGCCTATCCACTTTGTCACCGTTCAGATTCAGCCATCCCGGCCGGTTTTGTTCAAGTGCGCACTGAAGACTCTGTGTTTAAGTTGATTTCTAACAAAATGTCTGATGAAGATCGAGTTGAGATTGCGCGTCGTTGTAGAGATGAAGAGCATGCGTGTGTCATATGTACTACTAATGAGATCAAGAAGTGGCGGAGTTCCCATAAGATGCATGTTCTCAAGTATACCACCAACATTGCCTAGTTCGTTGGTTCAAAATGAATCATGTATGTCGCTATCCGCTACCCTTCCAAGAGGATTGATCCATACTCGAGTTAAGTTCAGGTTGTACAATTTGAGAAACTGTGTCTGTACAAACCCATATCTAGTGGGTTATCAATTCTAGTATTTGTTTTCTCGATTCTTTGATTAATTGCGTCCAAATCCTTCTAGTCATCGGATATGTTAGCTTGTACAAGAGTATTTTTAGTTGCTATAGAGCTATAGAATCATCGGATATCGAAATACTCTCAGAATCATATAAATCAATCTTTTATAAATAACCGGATCAAATATCCTAACATTTGCACACCCATGTATAGAGCCAAATTCCTCTATTAGTGAAACTGTGAAAGTATAAAACTTACATTCAATTCAACTTGATGTATGAATGAGAAAGTTGAGCTCATTTATTTAGTGAAATATAAATGAAAGTAAAAAACTACGCTTTAGTGCCATAATTCATCTTCTACTAGATGTATTTCTCAACAATGTCAAGTCCACATAGCTGCTTGACAACGGGCATGGTAGCAGGCACACTTAACTTTCAGTTGCCTTCTTGCCTTTTTCATCGCCTATCGGGTGGCACAGTGAACGGATGTTGCCAACACCACTGAGCAATCTGTAAAAGATCAAAACTGAAAATCAACTTAAACACGGAGTCTTCAGTAGCGCGCTTGAGCAAAACCGGCCAGGAGGGCTGAATCTGAACGGTGACAAAGTGGGTAAGAGTGAATCAGCCACCTAACCATTGGTGGTCGCCGTTTGAAGACCGGAGCATTTTGATGACTCTTCCGGCTAGTGTCTCAGCGCAGCAATCGTCGACAAAAGGCCAACTAATAATCATCATTAGATAGCAAAATAAAAAATCAATTCTAATAACTAGAAAATAAATCAGCAACTTCAGCAAAACTAAAATTCAACAAAATTAAACAATTTGTAAATCTCAAAACTAAACTATCTATAAATACAAAACTGAACTATCTGTAAAATCTCAAAACAAAATTGAACAATCTACTGTGATGTTTCTCGTTAGGGTTTACCACACAATTCCCGTTCAATTAAGGGAGATTTCAATTCCAATTCCAACTTCATTTTGTGGTAAACTTAAAGGGAAATTTCAATACCACTTCAATTAATGAAAATCAGTAACTTCAATTGAGGGATTAAGTTTCAACAACTTTACCACATTTACAGTTTCAATTAAGCACCTTTAAGGAAATTGAGGGATTAGAGTTCCAACTAGGTGTAAAAGCTAGGATTTTCAAATCCTAATAAAGGATGATTAAGAGTGATTAAGTTAATCATCGATAACAATTGACTCATAACTCGCGAATTGTGTGTAGATGACGAGTATGAATTTCACCATTATGATTTTGGCGTAAATTTGGACGTATGGGGGAAATTTTACTTTTTCCTCCGGGGAATAATTTTTACCCTCTGGTATTATTTGGAGCATTTGGGAGCTTCAATTAATAAAATTGCAGTTGAGAGAAATGATCAGGACATTGGATATGTTCTAGATATGAAATAACATGGAAAGGCAAAATGGCCAAAAGAGCCGCTATTTCGTTTCTTAGCGGCTAAGAAAGACGGCTTAGGAATACGCGTTTTCCGAGAAATTTGCGGAATAATTATCCACACAATATGTCAGATTTATTATTTCAATTTCGAGAAGTTTGGAGAAGGGGCTCAAACCGCCTTCGGATCGGTTAAAGGATAATTATCGACTTTGCTAAAGGATAATTATCGACTTTGCTAAAGGATAATTATCGTCTTCGCTATAAATAGCGGAAATTCATTTATTAATTCATTTCCTTTCACGTTTCCTCGTAAAAGCTCTGATTTCTCTCAACCTTCAAATTCAGATCTACTCTTCGTTTGTAATCCGATTTCAATTCCGTTTGAGTTTTCGGATTCCTCTCTTCGTCCTCTTCATTTCGGTACCGAGTTTGTGTTTTTCCGAGCACATAAAGGGCTGGTCGAGCATATTAGTGTTTTGGTCGGTCCCGTCGCTCAGATTCCGGTGAATCTGATGGTGTCCGAACGTAGCCTGCGTCGCTGTGATTCCGAATCTTCTTTCGGATCGTCAATCGGGTTAGTAACGAATAAGTTATGAATTATTCGTTTTCAGTATTGCGATTTGGCCTAAATTGACCTTAGGCTTGTCAAAATGGATAATTGGAAATTCCATTATGCTCGTTACTTTATTATGGTGATTATGGGATATTTGTTTGATGAGATCTGATGACAATTGGGTTCGGAAACTGCCTGCGGGCAAAACGTTATTCTGGTGAAATTTAATTAATTAATTAAAGATTAATTAATTAAATTAGGAATCTAGAAAACGCTATAAGCTAATTAAATTCAAAGGAATGAATTTAATTGATGTTTGAAGCAAGAAGTTTAATACGAGGAATATGATATTCTCGACAGGTGGTGTTGAAGACGGTAGACTAACTATAGCTTAGTTGCTCAGTGAGCGTATCCAGGTAAGTCTTCGGACTTACTTAGCTTCGATCTGCAGAAACCCGTGCCTGGGAGATTTATATCTCACTGTGTTGATATGTGTTGTTGTTTTGAAATGCCTTGTTGTGTTGAAATGTGAATGCTGATATGCATTGCGATGTGTTATGTGTGAAGCATGCTTGATGTGTTTTATGGTGAAAATGATGTTATGAAGTGTAAAGCATGCTTAATGTTGTTGTGATTATTATCATGTCATGGTTATGAGAAATTGTTAAATGAACATGTGTTAGCCTTTTGAGCCGTGCTATTGAATGACATGATAAGCTTGTTGAAACATGATAATGTATGAGATGATGAGCCTTTTGAGGCATGCGATATGATGATGACCTGTAAAGGTCAATAGTATGTAAATTGTTAAGACTCTGAGCTAACCATTAGCCAGGTCACTAGCTATTGCAGTGAATGCCGGAGCTCGGCCAAGCCCGGATCACTTGCGTTTGTATAAGAATGACACCAAGTCTGATGGACTTCAGACTCGGGTCGCACACCTAATGAAAATGGTAAATGTTTGCATTAACATGAATGGCAAAATGTTGCATGTGGTTAGGGGTTAAGACCATAACCCACCACGAGAAAACCTGGCCCGTAGACTTGATCAGTCTGGCTACGACCTAAGAGCAAATGTCTAAATTAACCTAATCTGTGCAATGGTGAGCTCACACCAAAGCCAGAACCGTATAAGAAATGGTTCCGGATTAATGGGTCCGGGATCGCAAATTGTAAATTTCATACTGCATTCACGTGCATCATTCATAAAAGCATGATATCATCTCATGAGCACGGTATATGGTATTTGAATATATTTGTTGTGTTGTGATGTGATGATATAATCTCTCGTGGATAGATTATGATCAGTAGCTAACGGTTTTAAACCGAATCTTTTTAGGTAATGCTGATCATAGGAACGCTTCAGGGATGTCAGCTGCAGGAAGTGGACAGCCGAGGCAGTGTTAACCCAAGGGTTGGTTGAACTACTTTTGAAACTAATCGCTTGCAAGCGAGTCTTTTGTTGGTTGTGTGCAACTATGTACACATGTTGATTTCAGGCTGAAGTTTTAAGACACCTGTTCAGGTGTCATGTTTTAAAGTGTCGTTTTGGGATATACATACTAACTGCATGCACGGTTGTTATGTAAATGTTTTCTAAATGACAGGTTGAATGTTTTCATTATTTCTTCGTGCTTCTTGTTGCAAGGTCCTATTTGTGAAGTTGTTGTCAGACTAACTGATAGGACCCACTGTGTGGTCCTTAGCCTAGTGACGTCTTGGGTTATTTAAAACTCGGGTCGTTACACTAGGGTTATGGTTTCAAACCTGGATGGAAGAGGAGAACCTAGACTTCAAGTAGCTTCTTCCATCGAAGGCAGAGGAGAACCAAACCGAGGCTTTCGAAGGCAGATGCAACTAAACCAAACCGAGGCTTTCGAAGGCAAAGTGCAACCAAACCCTAATATGTTGATCGAAGGCAGCTTCTTCGGTTATGCGAGGCTTCACAACAAGCTTCTTTGATCGAAGAAGAAGAAGGAAGCTTTTTTGATTTTGCGCAACACTGTATTTAGGCGTTCAATGGCAGCTTATTCGATCCTCCTTTTCTAGCGGACGAAAACCTTTTTTTTTAACCATAACATATAAGATTAAAACTTATTTATAATATTATATAAAATTTACATCGAACTAGCAGGAAGACGGGCAACAAGTTGTGCCGCCAATCCTTTCTGGATAGCGAATCCAATCCTCCTAAAAACAACATCAGAAGACCTAGGAGACATAACGTTGCCATACAAAACCCGTTGCATCCTCTTGAGAATTTCAATAGCATCGGGCGCAAGGAAACCAAAGGTGTCAAAAGCGAACGGAAGAAACACATGTTGATTTTCAATACAAGCTTTCTCATGTTTGTCCACCTAAGTAGAAGCCGCACTAAGCGCCGCCTTACCCACCACAATAGTCCCACTACCCAAACAAACAAGTGGGGAAACTCCGGTCAAATCGATTCAAGCATGCTTTTCACCCGCCCATCTAAACACCAAGACATCCGCCGGCCTCAAGGTGGATCTCCGCTCACGTGGGTCAGTCAAGAAGGACACATGCGCCTCCTTCTTAACCGAGACCCCTGCCCTCCACAACACATCATGGATCAGATCATGCCTATATTTGAAGCCAAGAAGCTCTTTATAATGAACCGCATATGCTCCCCAAAGGAATCTAGAATTCTCCGACAATTGGGCATAAGACAGATCTCATCAACCGAGTATAGAGGAATTATATGGCGATACTTAAGAACCGAACAATACTCAATCGGGGACATACATTGCCCAAGTCCATCAATGTGTATGGCAAGAAGGAAATCCTGGCTATGTGTGGATTGAAGACACTTGAAAACCGCGTTTTGAATAAGGGTCAAATAAAAAGAAACTTCCATCTCCTGCACGGTCTTACCAAAAAGAGCACTCGCCAAAGCGTGTTGGGCTTTAGGGGGGACGGTGTTCTTGACAGTAAAGACAGAAAGATCGAAACCAGGAATAGAAGTCTGAAGATTGCCCAAAGCTCCATAAAACTCAAAACCCATTTCAACAACTCCACTGTCTCGCAAATGTGGTCTTGGAGCTCCCAAGACTGGGCCCTAGAGGCAACAAAAGCAAAGGAAGACGTCTTCATAGCAGAATATAAACCAAGCCCCCCAAATCTAATAGGCAAAGAAGCAAGTCGCCACTGAAGATCTCCAAAAAACGGGCCCCTACAAACCACAATATCCTCGACTAATCAACGGAGCCCAACATCAAAATAACCTGTTGTACTCACCCAATGCTTCGGATGACAAGTCCTCAGGCCAAAATACATCTTAGCAACACCCATACAAGAATGAAGCAGAAGAGCTCACTCTGAGGATCCCTCAACTGTGGAAGAAGATGCATCAACTCAACCGCCTTAACAGTTCTCTTCATGACAAGCTCTCTGACAAACTCCTCATCTCTACTCACTGCCCCACCTAGCAACTTAACACCCAATGCCGGCCTTGCAATGTCATGTGGAAATAGTCCATCTCTAACTTTCGACCCATCGCATGAAGGCCAAAAGAGCTCAGTTTTGCGAACATTCAGCATGAGGCCTAAACCCGGACCAAACTCACGAATGATATCAAGAGCTCTAGCAACCTCCTCAGACCGACCAATAATGGTACCATCATCAAGATACCAAGCATGTAGAATAGACTTGCAATTGTCTCTAATCCTATATAGAAGCGGGTGCAAGACAAGAGAGAAGAGGAGGGCCCCCAAAGGGTCTCCTTGTTGCACACCAGTAGCCGACCAGATAAATCTATCTCCAATGTACAACCGGGCGGCCTGAACATACAAGAAATCAACCCATAAGGAGATAGACGGGCATCTCTCTCTAACCTCTTTAAGCAAAATAGTCGTGTCAACCAAGTTGAAGGCATTGCAAAAATCCACTGTCAACATAGCTAGAGAACCATCAGCATATCGGTCACTCAAAACTCTATTAACACTATGTAGAATAGCCTCTACACCACCTGAAACACCAACCCCAAACTGAAGATCTCCCAAATATCCTCCCATATCCTTACACACACCCTTCATAACAACTTTAGACACCAACCGTCTCCATATAAACTGCAATGGGTCGAATCCCATTGTCAAACTTCAGTAGCGGCATAAGAGGAGCCGAAGCCACAAACTCGGCCAAACTCAAGGGACACCTGCCTCTAGAGTTGTCAAAATCTGACCCGACCCGTGAAACCCGTCCGATCCGCCCGACCCGAACCCGACCCGAACCCGACCGACACCCGTTAAAAGGAAAAAATTACGCATATGAGACCGACCCGGTGTTAACCGATTGAACCCGAAACCAAAAATAACTCAAACTCGAAAGTGACCGTAACCCGATTATACCCGAATGAACCAGCCCGACAACACCCGAAACCGAAAGCACCCGACCCGAAATGATCCGATTCCCGAAATAACCCGACCCAACATGCCCGAAATCCGAAAGCCGTTGACCTGGCATGACCTGTGAACCCGTAATGACCTGACCCAAAATAACTAACCCGAATTATTCCAAGAACTAGTAGTAAGTTGTCTCAAAGCAGAATGACATATATGATAATCAAGGCCTCGAATTTAGAAGACCTCCGTTCAATTTTTCATTATATAATATATTTTTACTTTTAAAAATTGTAAACATAAAACCCGAGTAGTTCAGTGGTTGAATGTGCATGTGAACATTGTATTTCATCTGGGTTGTGTTTAGCGTCAACTTTCTATAGATTCATTTTTAAAACTAAATTAGTGGGACCTCTTTCCTCACCTTTTTTTTTACTTTTTTAAAAGTTTTATTTAATTACTTTAATTTTGGGATATTAATGTTATATGATAAATAAATAAAGTTTTTAATGAGAAATTTGATAAAATAAAATAATTTCAAAAATACAAAATAATGTGGATCAAATATATTTATATAAATAAATAAAATACAATCGATTTTTTTGTTACTATATATTATTAAATAAAAAAATTATAAATTATAAAACTAGAATATATAGAAAAATAAAATGATAAAATTATAATCAACATAGTTCACACGTGGCATGTAGATCTTTTTCTTTAATACAAACTAATACATGGGTTATGCACTGTAACGCCCCAATTTTAGGCACGTTTGTGGTAAATTTTTTCCGATATCTATCGATACTTTTATAGCTTAAATATTTTACGAGAATGATTTTTATATCATAAACTATACTTTTACGAGGATATTCGTATAGATGTTATTTATATATATATATATATATATATATATATATATATATATATATATATATATTATTTTTTTTCCGTAAATTATTTTACGGAGAAGTTTGGAAATTTTATTCGATCCGGAAATCCCGTTCCAAGTATACTCTTTCGGGTTATTTATTTATATTTATTTATTTTTTCTTCTTTTCTTTGCTGCTACCGTGTTGGATGAGCCTTGCTGCCCCTACCCTGCTTCACCTATGCCGCTCAAGCTTTTAGCTTGCCTCAAACGCTACCTCCGACCTTTCCTTTTACCATCGCTCCCTTGCGCTGAAGTGACCTCTCTCAACTCTCTGTTGATTTCACCTCAAGTTGAAGCCTCCCTGGGGACCCTCAGCTGCTCCTCCCTCTTCTCTTCTCTTCAGTATCACAACCCCCATCTTCCTGCATCTATATGTGTCTATTGATTTTGAAGTGTCATGTTATGTCCTTGGCTTCACATCTAATATGTTGTTCTCACGGAAGACGGAACAATTTAGCAGTTCATATCTTACCTTATCCTAGCCGATGCAGACAACCTGCAAGAATGAAAATAAGTTCCCTTGGCTCATCATTGATCTCTTGAAAAAGCAAGAAAGAAGAAACTGTATCCAAGTCCAGCACAGAAGCCGAGTATGACTAATAGAAAAGGTTAGGGGGCTGAGAAGAGCTTGCTGTCTACTTCGCGAGCCTTCACTGCCTTGTTCTGTAACTTCCCTTATTTCGTCCGTCCACGAGGCTTTCTCTGAAAGAAAGGGGCGGCTATCTAGCGGGAGTCGTTTCGGTTGTATGCCACGAGGTCCCTATGGACAAGGGGACAAGTGAATTATCGCTTTTGGGCGCAGGCAGCCTTCTACCATCCATCCCATTGCATTCTATCGTCTCCTATTGTACTGTACCGTATCAGACCAGATACATCTATTGAGTGAGAGAAAGGTAGTGTAACGAATTATATATTCTTCATTTTTTGTCAAGCTTTTCAAAGAATGTGCATGGTCAATCTCTAAATAAAGGAGCTAGGCCAACTATTCAAATTAATTGCCTGCTCACACCCTCCTCTTTCATCACCCCGGGACATCAGCCCTTCGATGAGCAACCTCTTAACCTCACTGTGCCACGCCTGGACTTCTCTGCAGCACTCACCTTCGAGCCTTGTCAGTCATGCCTCACCAACAACACTCTCATCCTTCTCAGTTGGTTTAGTGAGCGGCCACCATTTTTGGCCTCCCATCTGGAAGAGCAACCTCTCTCAGCCGCCTCTACACCTTGGATTCGATTCCAGTATCTCTCTTCTCTTCCCTCCGACCTCCTCTGCCCTCCTCGCCTCCTCTGCTGAAGCCACCGCAGGTCTTACTCCCGCCATCGCCGGAGAAACCCTCGCCTTGACGGAGCCTGGTCGCGCTCCACGTTGTTGGAGAAGGGTTAGACTCCTGTCGCCGATGCCCCTGTTTCTCTCCCTTCTTCTCTGTCCGCCACTGCCACCAAGGAGATGGGCCGCCTCTCCGCCGATGTCGCCGCTCCTTCTCCCGCCTACGCCGCCGCCTCTCTTTCCGGTATCCTCCACGCCTCGCTTCGCCCTAGCCGGAGACCATCGAGGACCGCCGCTACTGCTCTCCTCTTCCCTCAGCAAGCGATTAATCGAGATTTAAAACCCTTGGGGTAATTAAATGGCCCCCCCTTATTTATGATGCAATTACAAATTTTACCCACTATTTTGCATTTACATATTTGGCGCTCATTTTGGAATGTCGCAATATTACCCCTGCAGATTTAATTTTTGGAAAAATGGCTCAAGTTTCCGGATTTTGGTTTTATGCCCCTATTGAGATAATTTTCAGAAAATGCACAAGGATTTATTTATGAAATAAGACCCATATGTGGAAATTGTATAATTTGCCCAGAAAATGTTTTTACGGGTTTTAACATTGGAGTTTAAATAAAAGTTTATTTCATAATTATATATATTATAAATTATCAATTATTCCCTTGTTGGATTTATTTCGGATCTATGGCCCGAAGGTGTATTAGCGGATTATGACCAAGTCCTAAAATTGTATAAATTGTCCCGGAAAGTTTTAAGCGGTTTTAGCCTTGGTGTTGAACACGAGTTTTACCTTAGATTTTACATAAGCTATATAGATTCCGTTCAAATTTAGCATATAAGCTAAATTTTTTTTAGCTTTGGTGTTAGGACCGGAAGCGCCCCGATAAAGGCCAACGATTCCAATCTCGACATCCATAGATCGACTTCCGTCTTTTGACGTTGTGTGAGTATTCTTTTCCCTCGATCTAGTTATGTTTAGTAGTATCATGCTAGGTTGGATATAGCATAACTTAGAGTGAATACCAAGTAGTGGTTATGGACCTTAGGTGAGTGTTTGAGGATTGTGAAATGTTGTATGACTTAAGGTGTTGATGTCACTTTGTGAGGTTGGTGAGGTTTGAGAATTGGAGTATATGATTGTTGAGTTTATGGGCTAGGATATGCTTATCCTAGCATGGTGTTGTTACCGTTGAGTTTGTTTGGACTAGGCATGTTATCTTAGTGGTGTGTGAGTTATGATCTTGCAAGATCCGAGGGTTTAGAAGTCTTAGGACTTCTAGCTTGTTGAGTGTGATGTGAGCATGAGGGATTCTAGGATGCGGTCCTAGAATTGAGAGTCAAATGGTCTTGTGTTGACCATTTGTATAGAAGTCTTAGACTTCTATTGTGAGAGTGTTGTTTTGATATAGTTATGTTCTTGTGAGCAGATTATGATCTTCCTCCCCTAAGGAAGCGAGAGTGTTGTGAGTTGAGTGTGATGACGAGGTAAGTCTCCGGACTTACTTAGCTCGTATTCTTTGTATTAGCATTATTGTGTGTTGGGTGGTGTGTGTTTACTATTTTACTGTTTATAACAACTAAACCGGAAATAGGATTACCGACCTTTATATTATTTGGCCCAAGTGTATGATAACGGGCGGTGACATCACTGTCTGGCTCCCCGTGAGAGCTAGGGGGATCTCGGCGACTGGCCCGTGCTGGTTAGACGGTCGGAGGCATCCGACCGTTCCATTGCCGGAAGAAGGGACCGAGGCGAGTTTCGGAGGATTCTCGTGTCACAAAAGAAGTTGAACTAGAACGGGATATGACTTAATAAATAAAGATAATAAACCGGATTTGTGTGCTTTGAGTATGTTGTGTGACTATATTGAATTAATTGTGTTTGTGCCTTTCCCTTTAATTCTAATGCTTCGAATATTAGCTAACGGTTTTATACCGATTGTTGTAGATTGCCTTGCAGGTTAGGAAAGCGGCCGAGAGATCCGGAAGAGTGGGAAGCCGGGGTTCCGTACATTTTAGGAGTGGGTTTTGGTTGGAGTCGGGTTGTGTTGTATTCTTCGTTTATTATGTTGGTATGCCGTGTGTATGGCATTTTGATCTTTGGTGTTGATTATCAGCTGAAGTCTTTTGTTGTTTTCCTTCGGGTTTCTTATCATTTGCATTAAAAGGAATTTTGGTTTTGCCTTTATTTGTGCCATGTTGAAAGATCCGGTGAAATTGTTGTCAGGCTAAGGGTCGGGACCCATTGTGAGGTCCCAACCCGTAGCATCCCGAGTCCCGCGGATTCGGGGTGTTACATGCACATATGCGATTTAATTGAAATTTAACTAAAAAATAGATAAGAAAATTATAATTTTGTACAAATATGTATATGTAATAATCTTAGAATTTTATTTATAATGCTAATAAATATAAAAGTTTATAGAAAAAATGAATGATTTAGTGATTATATACTATTATATGTATATAATTACTCTCTCCGTTCACAAATAATTGTTGTTTTACCATTTGCACACTTATCAACAATATACCAATTTACCCCTAATCATTCATTACTTTTTATTTTTTTTGAAAATTACTACTAACAAACTACTAATGAATAAAAGGTTAAATGTGTAAAGTAAATGTCAAAATAGCTAAAATGACAATTATTTTTTTAACAAAAGTGTAGGGGTAAAACAACAATTGTTTGTGAACGGATGGAGTAGAAAATAAATTTTATGTATTATAAATATAAAGTGTGTTAGATGAAAATTTAAGTAGCAAAATAAAAGATAATAGAATAGTTTGTTAAAATGTATATAGAATGTATTTAAAAATAGATAGTTAGTTCACATATTTTTAATTAAAAATTGTAAAAATAAGAATGCGTATAAAAATAAATGTAACACCCCGAATTCTCAAAACTCGGGACATTACTGGTTAGGACCTCACAATGGGTCCCGACCTCAGTTTGACAACAATTTTACTAGGATCTTGCAACAAGACACAAATAAGAAAAACCGAAATTCATAAAAATGTATTTTTAACAGGATGAATGCAACAAGGTCTAACAACTTATAATACTTAGACGACGGAAAAGACTAACTGTTTTAACAAGAGGAAAAGAACAACAAAGCAACAACCCAAACCCCCACTCTAAGGAGTACGGAGACCCGACTGACCACTACTTCCGGATCACTCAGCTGCTGTTCTAACCTGTAGTAAATCTAAAAGAAAACACAACAAAACAACCATTAGTTAGTTATCTAAACATTAGGAGAATAATAATAATAGCACACACACACACATAAAATAATAAACACTCATCATGCTTTCAAACAATCCATTTATTATCTTCATTTAAGTCATTCACTCTAATGATACTTATTTTGTGACACGAGGGATTCTCAAACCTCGCCTCCGCCCCCGTGTACCCATCAGGAGTGGATCCGATGCATCTCACCATGTACCTGTATGGTCTGGGTATAGAGAACCTCCCAGTCTCCTGGCAGAGCTGGGTAGTGATGTCACGGCCCGTTATACATACACTTGGGCCTTAAACATAATAATCACGGTCGTCCTAACAACTTGTTATTTATTATAACACACATTGTACACACACAACCATTATCACCCAACTAATATCCAGAAACCAGCTAAGTAAGTCGCAAGGACTTACCTGAGTCAAATCACACTCTAACAAGTCTCAAATCGGTCCGTACTCTTGGTAACTCAAACGCCTGTCAAATAAGGCATGTGGATCAAAATCACATCCAGATGTCCAACCTCATGCGAAGGGATTACGGAAAAAGCTCTCTTACGGTAAAAGACCATTTTACCCTTAGTGCCGAAAATTCTCAAAGTTATTCTTGAATTCTACTAACTTCTTTTAGAACTTGTTTTCCATAATCTGGTTCTCAAAGATAAAAAATACTAGAGATTCGAATTTTAACAAGATTTAGAATTTCAAAGGGTTGTTAAGGTCCGACCTTTACACTTCACATCTAGGCTAAGATCCAGTCTTAAACGAGTTTAGCTTAAGTTACATCAAAAATCCTTAACATATTTTCGTAAGTGGAACTCGTTAACAACGGTAATCCTTGACCACTCCTCGGAACCACCGCAACCTTCATCTCTAGTGTATCCTATCCGGTCATACTATTCTAACCCGTCCCGGTTACGATTCTACCACCCGTCACCTTGGCTCTTATCCTCACCACTTTACTCCTATACACACACACACACACACACATATATATATATATAAACCTATATATATACCTTACTCTTGTACCTATATAGGTATACCTATATATACTCCATTCTATACGTCTATATATACCCATCTACGTATACTACACTGGTGCATGTATGTATATATATTCATATGTTCCAAACCATTCATCTAGATGCACCTATACACGTACACCGCACCCCTATCTACAAATGCTTATATCTCCTTGCTCCAATATATATATATATATATATATATATATATATATATATATATATATATATATATATATATATATATATATATATATATATATATATATACATCCAAAACACCTATCCGTATATATACATATGCATATTCAATACCCTTATACCTAATTCTATCTATACACATACATCAACACACCGAATGGACTTACATACGCAGGCTGCAGAAGGTCCGGTTTTACGGCTGTTGGGGCATCCTGGGGTTGATCGATATCGGTGATGAAGACGGAGACCTGTCTACAGTAGCGACGTCCTTCCTGTCCGAGGGTCTGTGCGGTTCCGGGTGGGAGATTCGTCCTCTTCGGTGGCATGGGTTCAGCAGAGGGCTACGGTTCAGCAGAGGACTACAGTTCAGCAGAGGGCTACGGTTCAACAGCATATGGTGATTGAGATGATTCGAGAGGGAGGGTGAAGACTTACCGGCGTTACCGTCCGGAAGGGAGGCACTAGGCGGCGGCTACCCAGTCGAGGCGGCGGAAATCCTGGCGGTTTTGCTCCCCGGCGATGGCGCGAGGGTGGCGGTGAGGGACGTTAAGCAGATTGTGAGTATTACTGCTCGTCTTCGGCGGTCGTCTGCACCGCACCCGGCGTGCGGTCCCGGTGGAGAGTGTCGGTGGTGATTGGCTGGCCAGACGTGCGGCGAGGCTTCACCTTCTCCAGGGTCGTGAGGTAAGGTGACAAGTGAAGGAGAAGCACAATGTCTGCTCACGTATACTAGGTTTAGAATTAGGTTAATTAGATTCAAGATGAGTGTTGGGCCGGCTAAAGAAGTATGGGCCAGAAATTTGGGCCGGGTTTGCTCATCTAACTAATATGGAAAGATAAATAGATCGTTATTCACACTGAACCGCTCTTCGGTTTTATTTTAAATGTATGGAATTATTTCCGGTTACATAGTTTATCATTTTATGTGAATTGAAGTCACATAAAATGATAGAAATTAAATATCGTTTCATTTTATTAAAAGAATAAAAGTTGGCGGCTTGGAATCCGGTTTGATTCGATATTAAAAAGAGTTTAAAATTTTCGGTTATTACAATAACACGTGGTGAAATGAATAAAAAGTTGACACATGGTGTTATTGCTAACTATTAAGAGTTTTTGCTTTAATATTATGCATTAACATATAGGTATATAGATACTAATTAATAGTTAGTGGTTGAGTCGTCATATATAAGACTATGTATCGATTTGTTATGGTTTATGTTTTTTTTAATTGTAGTTAAATTTAGTGTAAAATATATATTAAAATTAATACGCCTTAAAGTTGTTTAAAATAATATAATGAGTCATACATACAAGACGAGTATAGCTTAATGCAAGTGACATAGTACAAATTTCTCTTTAAAAAAATTGTTGTTGAGTTCAATGTAAATTAGTATTGTAATATTATATTAGTATGGTGCATAATTTATTTTAAATAGATATTAGTTAAATTGTTTATAATTTTACGCATGAAAAAGAATAAGAAATTAATAATCATACACTTTGATTGTAAATTTATAATATAGTCGTGAATTAATTGAGTTTTTATATACTTACAAAATAGCTATGATGATGTTAGCCATACTTGACTTTGTATGTACATACAAACTATAGCACTATCATGTTATTATTCATAATATAAATTCTCATACTTAGAATTTTCGGAATTTCATAATATAATACAATTGCTAGCGAATGAACAAAGATGAAAAAAATAGCTAGTGATCATATACGATTTTACCTAATACATATCATATTATTACACAAATCGCAATATATACATCAAACATTTATTTAAAATTATATTATAATTTTTATGAATTACCTTTTAAACTTATTTTATTAATTTTATAAATTAGTTTTCTTAATTATATCTTTATAATTAAAAAACATATAATCATACTAATTTTTTTTATCGGGATTTTAAGCATACTAATTACTTATAAGTTACTACCAACAAAGTGCTTTTGTAAAATATCATCGCTTTTGTAAAATGACTTTCTCGAAATACCGAATTGTGAAAGACTAGTCAATTAATTATGGAGGTATTGTTTAAATTAATTATTAATTTTAAATATTAATTTAGAATTATAATTAAAAATTATTAATTACATAAAATTGCGAAGGCCCTTTTTTGAAAAAAAATAGCCTCAAGAACATGAAATTAACTTGTAAAATCACTTTAAATTATAAATATATCAAAGCACCATAATAATTGTATTTTTTTTATTGAAGTTATAACTAAGACATAATTGTGATTTTTTCTATAATAATTAAAAAACAAAAACTCTTTATTAGGTTCGGATTTGGAGGGAACCCGAAATTTAAAACTGCGGCTTTGTTGAAAATTAAAAAATATAAAAATAAGTTTGGTGTAGAGACACTCTAAAAATCGAACTTCAGACCTCTTGCAACCAAAGAGACTACCATACTACTAAACTAAACAATTTTCTTGTTAATTTCTAGCTAACTTTAATAAACAATAATTAATGTTGAAATTTTAAAATACAAAGAATACCTTTAGTACCAATTGCTAAAACATATAAAAGAGTCCTAATATTCGAACTCAAGACCTCCTACACCAAAAGTGAAACTCAAACCACTAGACCAACAACACCTTGTTTGTTTTATTTTTAATCATGTGTTCATCTCCACATGCTTAGAATCGGACCTACATTTTTAACTTTCTTGGTAAAAAATTATTGGTTAATCGACCCGACTATTGTGCTTTTTTTTATTTGAAATATGAATACGTCAAATTGGCTTAACAAACGAGACCAACCTATAAATATGAAGAAAAAAACATAATAAGTTTGAACCTGTCAAAATTGGTTTGTCACAAAAAAATAGTCCAACTTAAAAACAATCAAATCCAAAAATTGTCGACCCGAAAACAATCGAACCTGATTATACCCAAAGTAATTCAACCCGGATTTACCCAATACATAAACTAAATTGACCCGGATTAACCCGATAATTGAAGCGACCCGACCCAAAATAGACCGTGAACCCGAATTTCAACTATACAAATGATCCCGACCCGTTCTGAGTCCGACCCGAATTAGCCCGATAACCGATTAAAACAACTCAAGATTGCCCGAGAACCCGATTATTAGTTGTGCAAGGGCACCCGACTTAACCCGGCCCGACCCGAATAAACCCGACATGACATTATAGACAATTTTGACCCGGCTCAAAGTGACCCGAAACAAAATTGACCCGACCCAAACTCGGCCGATCCGCCCGTTTGACACCTCTACCTACCTCCCAACCACAAATTAACCACTGAGGTGATCGCTCTAAAAAGACCCGTGGCAATAGAAGAACGCTCACCACACATAGCGTCTAAGATGTGTTGTGCCCTCAAGCCATCTCTACCGCAAGAAGTACCTTTTGGAAAGGACTTGATGCATTTAAATACCAAATCGATGTCAACGAGGGGTGGTTCATGAAAGGTAGTGCAAGACTTAGAAGGTGGAGGTTTGTGGGGATGTTTAGCCTCTAACACCTTCAAAGTCTCCTCATTGTAATAAGCAACACCAGAAGAACACAAAACCTTAACAGCGGCCGTAAAATGCCCATCCGAACCCTTACGGAGACATTTCTTGATGTTAGGATTTCTCTCTAAACCATCTCTATCGCCTGAGCCACCATCAACCATCTCAAAAGGCCTATGCTCCGAAGGGTCTAACAAGGCCTCCACAAGACTTGAAGCACCCTCAGCCTCTCCCTAAATAGACAAAGCATGCAAAATTCGCTGATGTTGTATCGACTTTCTACTTTCCGATCTTCTGTCTCGCCTGCTCATAGGCCTGAACACCTACAAAGTGCACCGAGGAAGTAAAAACAACATAACCCAAGCAGCTACACACCCGGGCTCAGCAACCACCTTCAAGAGAGCACTCAACAATGCTTGAGAGAACCTAAGACGACAACTATGAGGGATGCTTTTCACGGTAGAAATAGGAACTCGCATAACCCTCTCCAACAGATCTGCATCAAAAACCATACTCGCATCGTCCACCCCAAATTGATCTCCAGCAACTGCCTTGAAATACCCACAACCGGCCTCGAGATACCCACAATCCTCATCACCAAAAGAAGAAACAGAGTCATTTGGGTGACTGGAGTGGGCAAATTCCGGAAATTCTCAAAACTGAAGGGCACGAACCGAACTTGAAAAAATTGTTGGGTAAAATGAAGAATACCCATACCACAAGGGTATCAACCGGAAATTCCCCTAATTATATTAGCATTTGATATTTTTTGAAATTTTAATACAAAATTACCTTCATATAAGCAATTACAAGATTGTGTAATTATTATTACTTTTTTCATTGATACATTCTACTTTAAGTAGGTGAATCGGTAATGGTTAAGAATTTGGTTCAACGTAATAAATCTTCTATCATAATATTAGTAATAGAAAATTTTCTCTCTGGAACGACTATGAGTTTTTCTTTCATGGTGGATGTTCAATATTATTATTGTCGTTTGTATATCATGTTCATGTATATGCAAGTATTTCCTGTAACATTGGAGATCCCTGTATATTGCTCTATTACTTTCTTGTACTAATCACTTTAATTCATGTAACATCGAAGTTACTGTGGCCGTTGTTATCTAGTGCATTTTTTTTACTAAATAATGTGCGTTATTCAGTAAATGTCCTCATGTTGTCTGTCACGGACAAAATTACTTTGTCCGTGACGGACAACCCATGACACATGTGTGATTATGATTTGTTTATGATACTAAGTATATATATATATGATTTGCTTATGATGCATGCATATATGTTTATGATTTTGTTTATAAAATAATTGATATATACCACTGGACATGTTTTTTTTATATATAATGCTTCATATAATAATTATATATAATTTTTTTTATTAGGATTGTTATCACGAGAATTGCAATGCTCTTATTGGATCGCAACAAGAAATGTCTAAAGAAGATAAAGATATGGTATAGGTTGAATCCGTTGGTGGTGAGAAGAAAGGAAGAGCTTTTGGACTAGGATTGTTTTATTCTAAGCATGATTATGTCCTTAATCCTCCGGCTACTAGTTCAATGTCTCCAAATTGTGCCACATCGTCTCCAATTCGCTATCCTTCTCCTCCGAACAATCGCTTATCGCCTCCGGTTCAAGGTCCTCCTTCTCCACAACTACATGGTCCGTCTCATTTGATTCATGGTTCATCTATACCTTTTCCTACTCCTTCACAACTACATGGTCCGTCACGGACGGTTATCGGTTCGTGACGGACAGATGTTGTTTGTCCGTGACGGACAGTTCTTCGTTGTCCGTCACGGACTTCACATTACATCAAAACTTGAGATTTACAACATATATTTGTATCTTTTAAATCAACCACTAATGTGTCCTACCTATTATACACCTTTATTAAATTAATGAGTTTATTTTACTTTAGTAATATTTTTGTCAAATTTTAATTTAGTAAGATCTTTGAATGAACATAACGAGTTATAACGAACATAGTGAGATAAAAATATCAACTTAACGTTATTGAGAGGATTATAAATTCCTTTCAAACAAAAATACGATCAAAATTACGTTATTGAAATCCATATAAAGTTTCAAGAAATAAACGTTACTTTTGTTCAAAGTTTTACGATTTCATAACGAACCTATCAAGTTTTAAAAAATAAACGTTACTTTCGTTCAAAATTTATAGATTTAGTAACGAACATATAAATGTTCAATAAATAAAACGTTACTATCATTCAAAGTTTTAAGATTTGATATCGAACATATAAAGTTTCAAGAAATAAACGTAACTTCCTATCATACATATCTACGATCAAATCAAAGTTATGTTGTTATTGAAATGATTTAAACTTTCTTTTACAAAAGACGATCAAACCAAAGATATTTTATTCAAAGGATTAACACTTTCTTTCAACCAAGAAACCAAAGTTACATGATAAAAAACCCCTCCAATCACTCAAAAACCCTCTCTTCTCTCTCATCCACTCCGGTGCAAGCATAGCTTGCACCGCCCCCGCGCAGCCTCCCGGCCGCTCCCCCCACCCTCCTCACTGTCCAAATCTATGGCTGGCTCACGAAAGTCCCGTCGTCACACCATCAAACTATCCGAGTTACACCGTCCTAGCCCTCACCAAAACAAACCACCAAACAATGCTCAAAACTCCCCAAGCCCACACTCGCCAGAAACCCCTGTTGAGCCTATACTTGATGAACTGATCCGAACTAACAACCGTAGACTCTACCCTAAACCCATCGATCCTCTCCCCCTCTCATCAGACATTATCTTCCCACCTCTCAAAAATCAAACACAAAAACAAACCCTCGGCTCCCTGCCATGCGCCAAGACCAGTGCTGTCCACGAGGATCCCCTTCAGAACCCTCCGATCAGGGATGCTTGCCCTAGCACTACGCTTGAAACTGGGGGAAGTCCCCCGACAAAACCCAGTGATCTTGCTGCTACGGAGGATGGGTCAGAACCCTTGGATCCCAACTCTGCCACTTCGTATACCCCTCCTATTCCCGAGGTGGTGAGCATGTCAGCCCCTTCATCTCCCAAACCCAAGCCTACCGACTCCTCAGACCCCCATGCAGCTTTAAAGTCTACTCCTACTTTACCTTTACCCGTGATAGCCGCCTGTTTGGATCCCCATGCAGCAACCCCTGTGCGTGCGCCTCCAAAAGTATCTTTAGTTAATACCAGTATTAACTATAAAGAAATGCTGATGGGGAATATTGGATCGAACCATGTCCCGCTATCATTCACCCTTGGGCTCGAATCTGGATTGATCCCCTTCACTGACGAAGATATAGATGAAACAACAAGGAAATGGCAGCTCTCGATCGTGGGTTTCCCACTTGGTGGCCCTATCTCTTTCCAACGCATGAGCAAGTTCGTCATGGACAACTGGAACACTATCAACAAGCCAAAAATCCTTCGAAATGAGAACGGGATCTTTGTGTTCCATTTTGAAAACGAAGAAGATCTTAATACTATACTTGCGGGAAGCCCTTGGGCCACGTATGGAACCACAACCATGATGCTAAAGAGATGGACTACTGACCTTCCGCTCGACGACTCAAGCCTGAGCTCCTTGCCAATATGGATCACCCTTCATGGACTGGATTACAGGTTCTGGTCCCAGAACATGCTAGCGAAGATTGGCTCAGCCATTGGAAATCCAATTCTAACGGACACTTTCTCTGCGAATCAAGATCGTCTGGGCTTTGCACGCATATTGGTGGAGATTCAGGCCTCTCGCCCTCTGCTCAGAGAGGTCACTTTGACTGGAACGAATGGTACTTCATTCATTCAGAAAGTCTCCTATGAATGGCTGCCTCCTCGATGTTCAACTTGCAAGATGTTTGGACATAGCTGTAAGGAGCCCAGAGTGAATAAAGATCTGCAAAGGGGAAGTTATGCTGCTCCGAAGCCAAAAACCTATAACCCCTCAACAAGGAAAAACCCTAACCCTAACCCTAATTCTATTCCCATCCTACCAACTCCCCATTACTCACACAGAATACTCCCAAAGCCGACCGATCGCCAGCTGACTCAGGAGTCCCCAGAAGCTGCTCCTGTGTCTGTGGGGCATGCCAGCCCTGAACCTTCTACTAGCCATTATGCCCCTTGTCTGCCTTCAAATAAAGGGTTAAACCTGAACGCACTGGAAAAGACCACCCTCCCTGTTGGAATGGTGAGCTCATTCCCTGAGCCTACCAGTAAAGCAACTCCCTGTGCTCCTGCTGAGAAGACCCCCCTCGCTGGAGCTAGCTCTTCCTTAAATGCAATCCCTCAACCATCTAGCCTCAGAAATGCTCACCCTGATCTTGTCCTGGAAGCAAGTGCCTCCAGGGATAACTCCGTAAGTCTCCATGATAATTAGAGCTTGTTCTTGGAACATTAGGGGGCTAAACGACCCTGCAAAACAAAAAGCTATTCAATCCCTTGCAAAGTTGCAAAATCTCGACCTTCTAGCTATCCTCGAGACTAGGCTTCGATCTAGCAACGAGAAGCGAATCTCTAAGTTCCTGCTTCCCTCCTGGAACCATTTCTCTAATGGCTCTATATCCCACAACTGCCGGATATGGGTCTGGTGGAATCCGGCTAAACTTCACCTCACCCCCATCTTCAAAACTGATCAAATCATCCATTGTATGATCTCCAACCCCTTATCGAATCCCAATCAATCCGCCCAGGTCGAGTTATCCTTTGTTTCTGCTCATAACTCACCGGTTGATCGAGCTGACCTTTGGTCCACAATCTCAACTATTAGAATGCTCAATCATTCTACCCCTTGGGCATTGATGGGGGACTTTAACGTCACACTTTCTCCGGATGAAAAAACCACAAATAGCCTCCCTACAATATCACAAGCCTCGGATGAACTTGCTAATTGCTTTGAGCAGAACATCCTCACTGATCATCCTTATTCTGGCTGTATGTTTACATGGAACAACAAGCAGATTGGCTCTCGGATTTGGTGCAAACTGGACCGAATCATCACTAATACCTCTTGGCATGCATTCTTCCCCCATTCCAAGGCTCATTTTGATCATGCCCTTGTCTCGGATCACTCTCCAGGCCTTCTCATTACTGAGGAGATTAACGCTAATAGGAATGCCCCGTTCAGATTTAACAATGCCTGGATTAGCCATGAGTCTTTCCTGGATACGGTGTCTCGTGCTTGGGATACTGAGATTGATGGGAATCCTATGTTCAAACTCACAAGAAAGCTGAAATTGCTTAAGCCATTACTCAAAAGATTTCCAACTACCAAATTTAAAGAGCTCCATTCCAAGATTCAAGATCATCAAAGCAAGCTCACTGAGAAGCAAACAAGGCTCCAAACAGCACCACACAACGTTGAGCTCCAGGAAGAAGAAAGACTCCTTTCAAACGCACTGAAGGAGAGCTATAACAACCTGCACATAACAATGGCCCAGCTTGCTAAGGCAAACTAGATTGCATACGGTGATCAATGTTCCTTAGTATTCTTCAGGAGTATTAAAGCACGAAGGAGCTTCAATAGCATCAAGTCTGTGCAACTCACTGATGGGACTATCACCTATGATCAAGGAACTATCGATATGGTCTTTGTTAACCACTTCAAACAATCACTCAGTAGAGCAAGCCTTGTGAACCTGACAACTATTCCTGATGTTATCCTTCCTTCTCTAACCACTGGGGAGGCTGATACTTTGAATCTGAGGGTTACTCCTGACGAGATTAAAAAGGCGCTCTTCAGTATTGGTGACAATAAGGCTCCGGGGCCGGATGGTTACAGCTCAAAAATTTTCAAGTCTACATGGGATATCATCAATTCGGATGTCATGAATGCAATACAGGATTTCTTTACCCATGGTAAACTACTGAAGCAGGTGAATCATGCATCCATCTCCCTTATTGCTAAGCATGACCGACCCCTTGTCCCATCAGACTATAGGCCTATATCCCGCTGTAACACGATCTATAAGATGATATCCAAGATACTCTCAGCCAGGATAAATGCAGTGCTTCCTAGAATCATCAGTTTCAACCAAAGTGCGTTTGTTTCCAAGAGATCGATCAAACACAACGTACTAGTCTGCCAAGAATTGCTCAATAAATACGGGAGGAAGCACCTATCACCCAGGGCAGCCATGAAGGTGGACATCTCAAAAGCATTCGATTCAGTTAGCCATGTTTTCATCATTCACTGTCTACATAAAATGGGCTTCCCGGACCACTTTATTGGGCTGATAAAAGAATGCATCTCAACCGCTACATACTCAGTTAACATAAATGGCTCCTTACGTGGGCATTTCCCTGGTGGCCGTGGGTTAATGCAGGGCTGCCCACTCTCTCCACCTCTCTTCGTGATTGTGATGGAGTTCCTCACCAAAATGATTCAGTCAAGCACTTCAAACCCGGAGTTCAACTTTCATCCGAAATGTACTTCCCCAGCTATCACCCACCTCACATTTGCTGATGACCTTTTGATGTTGTGTCGAGGGGATCTATGCTCCATCAAAATTCTAAAAGACACGCTTGATGCCTTTGGTGATGCCTCGGGACTCAGAATCAACACGTCCAAGTCTCAGCTCTTTACTGGAGGTATGAAGGAGGATGAGATTATGCGTGCTTCTAACATAACGGGTATGGCCATTGGTAATCTCCCCTTCCTCTACTTGGGAGTCCCGATTGGGAGCAGCAGACTATTAATTAATGACTACACTCCCTTGATCCACAAAGTTACAAAGCGTATTCAATCATGGAGTGCGAAGTCACTTTCTTATGCTGGGAGAGCCCAGCTTGTGAAGTCCATTCTCTTCTCCATCAATTATTACTAGAGTATCATGTTTCTGCTGCCTGCCAAGGTCATAAGCATGATCAATAGGCTCATTCGCTCTTACTTTTGGTCAGGCATTGAGAATAGTAAGAGAGCTTTGATTGCCTGGCATACCATTTGCTCCCCTAAAGCCAACGGTGGACTGGGATTCCCTGACCTGCATACTCGAAACAAGGTTGCCCTCTCTCGACTTATCTACGATATTGATAGAGGTGACACCAACATCTGGACTCGGTGGCTTGCAAAACACACTCTCAAAGGGAACTATAGTATATGGAACTGCAGGCCAAAACCCCACCATAGCGCATTCTGGAAAATCCTACTTAACATCCGTAATGACATTTAGGCCATGGGTGGGAGTGGAAATTTTCTTGCTAGCTCGAACGGCTCATTCTCCCATAAGCAAGTATATGCTTTACTCAAGCCCACTCCACCCCCTGGGCCTCCGAACCCTTTCCATGCAATATGGCTTCGCTCCAACATTCCTAAATGTAGCTATATTGCCTGGATTGCTGCCCTCAAAAGACTCCCCACATTGGCAAGGATCAAAGCCTGGAACCTGATCGACAATGGCATTTGTAAGCTCTGTAAGAGTGCATCGGAAAATGACGATCACCTATGGTCTCATTGCAGTTACGGTTCCCTGGTCCTTGACATAGTGTCAAGATGGACTAGAACACCCTTCCCAGCCCCCTACCTGGCTAACATTTGGAATTGGCTGAGCTCCAGTACTACTCGTAACATGAAGCTGATTGACTGCATTAGGATTGCCTCTATAATCTCCTTCATATACCACATTTGGACTGCACGTAACAACATGATATACAACAAGGAATTCACAAGAGCCATTGATTGCGCGGCCAACATCATTAAGTCCATCAAGCTCCACTTTGAAGCCTCCTGGAAGGATCGATCTTCCAACTCCCTTCAATCTGCTGGGCTGCTGAACCTCCGCCTTGACTGAGGCAGATCCCTTACCATGTTGTGACTACTGATATGTTGCACTTGATCTTTGTTCTCGAATTATGTAATCCCGAACTAGAGTTCTGATCCCAGCTTGTAAATCCATTCTCAATACAATTAACATTTCAAAAAAAAAAAAGAAACCAAAGTTACTTACAAACATAACAATTCCAAAGGAATCAAAGTTTCAAGATCAATGTCACGTTTTTAAACCTGGCGTTGAACTTCAAACATAAATACGATCAAATCAAAATAACGTTATTGAAAATATTTAAACTTTCTGTTAACAAAAGACAATCAAATCAAATTTTTGTTATTCAAACGATTACAAATTTCTTTTAAACAAACCAAATTTTAGAATTTTAATCACAAAATAGTCATATTACATAGTTTACTATATCCGTCACGGATGGTGGCAAGTTGTCAGTGACGGACAAATTGAAGCTTTTTACTACGTACGGACAAATGGGCATCACGTAGTAAAAAAAAATGTGCTAAATAACCTGCGCGCTAGGGTATCTAGTAAATAAAATTTATGATTAGGTACATTTCATCCAAATTTTTTTTTTAATGTTCCTTATATTTTATATAGTTTGACATGCTTAACATTCACCTATGCGTTCCTTGTTTGATTTAGGATGAATTATGCTACTTATATGACGTCCACCGACCAGCGGCGGGATTGGTGGCCATTGGCGGCGCAGGGACGGCTGAGAGAGGTGGTTGTCGGGTTGATGGTGGAAGTGGTGTGGTGATCGAAGGCTAAACTCACTTTTAGTCATTTAAGCTTGATAATATGTTATTCTAATAATTGAGTATCTGACTCAACTGCATTCATTAAGCGGAATTAATAGAGGACGGATATTACATAGTATCGTAATTACAGAGATATTTTCCATATAAATTCATGCTAACTATATACGTGCTAACAGTTACTAATTTGCAATTTGTGTAATTATGTAAACATAATGATGACAGCATTGGTAATGCAATATATCAATTCAGATTTAAACAGGCTTAGACTAAACTGACAGTCGACACAATTTTGTGAAATCGCATGATTGACCTGATCTGAAAGGGGAAGAATAACCAAACACGAGCAAAGTTAACAACACGTAAACAAGCTGTAACCACATGATAAGATAGAACTAGAACAATATAATGCCCTCCTATATGACTTGCAGCTGATATGTTTGTTTCATTTTCATCTCCAATATAACTTTCTCTTGGCGTATAGCTCTCAACTTTCCCCACATTTCCGAACCCTTCTTGTCAAGCACAACACTTTTCTCTTGAAGCCGTTTCACTTTCGCGCAGCCCCTTTCATGGCGATTTCTAACTTTCATCAATTCAGACTCAATTTGCTGTACCATATAATATAACTGTAAGAAGCTTATAGCACACATGTATAGATATATAATCTAGTTAAAACACAAACTTACTGCAATGCTTCTCTTAGTATCTTTCATTGAATCCCAAAGTCTTTTGAACTCTTCCCTACCAACTTTCACTTGCCAATAGAACTGCATTCCAAAATCCGCAAGCTCTCTAAGCTTATCACGGGTTTCAGATGTCGGATCAGACCTCTTACTATCTCGAAGAAGTCGACTGTACACGTCCTGAATTTTGTCTGTCCAAATCTGTAGGAAAATATCAGTAGGATGACGATAGAGTAATATGAGCTAGGAAGGTTTGAAAATTTTGTACGTACCATGATTAATCTTCTTGTGTTTTGCGTGGGCAAGAGTTTCACACGTACGAAACTAACTCCGTTATATCTAACGCTGTTAAGAGTGGTGTAATGAGGATTAGTAAGTGTTTGTTCTAATGAGTCGTCAGCATGATGTTCACGTTGCTCCTGCAATTCTCTTTGACATTGTTGAAGCTCTCTACCAATTCTTCTTTCTGTGGCCAAGTTTATGTCGTTGCGGTGAAGCTGATAATTTATCCTTCTTATTGCTTCTTCTGCTTCTTGCACTTGCGTCTGTTCATGAAAAATGGAATATATTAATTAGATAAAAAGGTTCAAATATATATATATGGAGAGAGACACAATGGCTGCTTACTTTGTCGGTCAAAGGTGATTTTCTAGTTATTGTTGTGTAATAATAAGGTGGATTGTAAGGAAATTGGTCGAGGGAGAGGATCTGTATCCTTAAACGGTCAATCCTCCACAGTAGTTGATCATCCCGATTTGTGTTCATTTCTCTCCAAATCTTGTTGCTTGTCTCCTGGTTTTAGATCAACAAATCACATGAATTGAGCTTTTATATATAGAGAGATGTGTTTACGTTCAGATGAGGAGCCTCCTCATAGAGAGGATCGAGGAGAAATTTTATTTATTTTTTATATAATGAGTATTTTATTTTGGTATCGCTATTTTTTTTATGATTAAAAAAAATACATTCATTTTTTAAGGGTAAAAGTTTCAACTCAGTTGTACAAAAAACTGAACTCGATAGTAAAAAAAAAAACTTTCCTGATCTATTCTGCACAAGGAGTCTCCTAACCTAAATCAACCAGTATATACTATGTGCGTGTTTAGTAAAAATGCGGTTGTGGTTGTGGTTATGGTTGCGGTTACGGTTGCGGTTTAGGGATATTTGTTTTGAGATTTGTGGTTTATTAAAAAACTCGTATACGTGTTTAGTTAGAGGGTTCGAAATTATTTTCGATTATAGGTAAAGACCAAATTACACCAGCCATCATTTATGCTACAACCCTAATTTCTTTCTTCTCCTAGAGAACGCTTGAAGCATTGATTCAACCGGGAAGGGGCTAGGGTTTCGATCAAGAGATGAGGAAGAAGAAGATGAACAACAGCTTCATCTCGGGGCTCTGAAACAGCTTCAGCCCTAATTTCTTTCGTCTAGGGTTTCGATTTGGGTAGAAATGAAGGGAAAGTTTAGGGTTTCGATCTGCAGCTTCGTCATCTTCATCGTCTTCATCGTCTTCATCGTCATTATCTTCGTCAGCTTCAACCGTCTAGGGCTTCTATTTGTGAAGTGATTGGGGTTGTTGCGACCGGAAGAAGGAGAGAGAAGGGCAGAGTTGAGAGGAATAGAGAGGATACTCACACAAATCACACAAATCTCTCAATTATATTCTCCATTGGAGAACAACTTCAATCTTTGTAGGTGCGCCCCAATTCTTGATTTCTGATTGTGGGGGATAAGGGTAGAAAAGGAACCACAACCACAAACATTCAGGAATCTCTCAAGATGAGTTTCAAGAAAATAGGTTCAAAACCACAACCACAAATACAACAATGAATTTCTAAACTGTACCTAAACACCTACTGAATAATTCAAAACTGGAACTGAATTTAAATGATGAAGAAGAAACTCTAACTAAACAGGGCCTATATATATAAGTTGCAAATCTTGTTTAGTCGATACAACACTTGCTGAGACTTGTGAGTTGGAACAGGCAAAGGTGTTGTGTGTAATATGAGAAAGGATATGATATTCAACGAACGAGAATAGTTTATGGAGGTTGTATAAATTCTAAGGTATGTAGAGTAAAAAAAAATTCTTAAGTTTTGGATATTGGGTGGCGTTATCCCATGACCACCGAGCGAAGATAACTTCATCTCGCTCATCCCTATAATTGTATATGTAAAATGTGAAATTCAAGGAATGACAATAAATGGACTTCGAGTAGGTCCGGGCATAAAGAGACATCGATCGATAATGCTGAAAAATCATCGGTAGATAATTGATCCTCCGATCATTCGACCCAAAACAAACTGGTGGAAGTCCGAAATATATATGTAATGGACCGATGACTGGTCAATATTTTTTAGCAACAACAAACTAGGGTTGTTAAATAGTTGAACAAGCCGAGTACTAGCATGATCAAGCTTGACTTGTTTATAAATAACGTAATTCGAAATTTTAAAAACGAGTTTTAAAATATGTTCATATTCGCCTTGTTTAAAAAGTAATCGAGTTATTTTTAGCAAAGTCAAAGTATCTCGGATAATAACACCCTTTACAGTGTCAATCTTTCAGAACGAGTTAAAGTCTACAACTAAGTTTTAACCTAGCTTTAAAATTGTCACATGACTCACATCTAACTTATTTAAAAATGAATGAATTCGAGCCGAGTTTCAATAACCCGTCTCATATTAACAACACCCGACCTAAAATTATCAAATACGTAGGCTCAAACTTTTAACTAATCTACATAAATTATAAAATTGAAAATGTAACCGCTTAAATAATCTACATAAATTATAAAATTGAAAATGTAACCGATTACCTACCAAATTCTTTCCAAATATGTATGGTTAATATATTGAGTAAAAAATTTCAAATATATTAAAAAAATTTATGGTTGGAATTGTTTGAAAATGATAGTATTTTTATAAAATAAACAGAACTAAATCAACCATATTATGATATCTCAACAAAAATAATAAGCACGATCAATGTAAATGAACGAAATGCATACGAAATATTAAGTACAATCCACAACCAATATGGATTAAATAATATAATTGACTAGTCGTCTAATTACAAATGAATATCTAAACATATATTAAAATAATTGAATAGTCATTTTATGACAAATAAATATCTAAACGCCTATGATTATAAATTATAAAAAACAATCGATGGGGTGAAGATGATAATTTGAGGTTGAATACGTACCAGAACGATGTTTCTTTGTCGACCTAAAGATTGTTTAGCACTGCTCAACTTCTGGATCAGCTCTGCAGTTGTGGCAATCTCATCTTCAACATCCATGGCGTTGGGATCAGCTTCAATGGCATCCATTAAGCTGAGGTTGAAGGAGCTCTTATGAATGAAATTCAAGACTGCCGTAAGCTATGAATATATATATGGAGATGCCATGGGATTTGACAAGTCAACTCATTAGCTGGACCTTGCTCTCCAAGGAAGAAAAGCAACATGAGTATTTTTTTTATTAAAATAAAATTTCAAACGTAAAATCTTAATATATTTTCAAGATTTCATTTCTAGCCGTAGTTTGTTTTTAATGTCCTTTACATGATTATATAGTTTGATACGGTGAATATTGATTATGCGTTTCTTGTTTGATTTTGGATGAATTATGTTATTTATATGACGTGAATTCGACTATATTATTAGTATTTTGTTTTAATGTTTTATATATGATATATACAAGTTTTGTTTGATTCTTGAGTCTCGACTCTGATTTTGGGATGCTAACTAACGTTTTTTAAACGTTGTTGATTTTAGGATAAAACTAGCTCAATGCCCGCACCTTGTGCGGATTTTATCTAAATAATTTTTTAGTTTATATATATTATGTAACACCCCGAATTCTCAGAACTCGGGACATTACTGGTTAGGACCTCACAATGGGTCCCGACCTCAGTTTGACAACAATATTACTAGGATCTTGCAACAAGACACAAATAAGAAAAACCGAAATTCTTAAAAATATATTTGTAAAAGGATGAATGCAACAAAGTCTAACAACCTATCGTACTTAAACAACGGAAAAGACTAACTGTCTTAACAAAAGGAAAAGACAACAAAGCAACAACCCAAACCCCCACTCTAAGGAGTACGGAGACCCGGCTGACCACTACTTCCGGATCACTCAGCTGTTGTTCTAACCTGCTGTAAATCTAAAAACACAACAAAACAACCATTAGCTAGTTATCTAAACATTAGAAGAATAATAATAGCACACACACACATAAAATAATAAATACTCATCATGCTTTCAAACAATCCATTTATTATCTTCATTTAAGTCATTCACTCTAATGATACTTATTTTGTGACACGAGGGATTCCCAAACCTCGCCTCCGCCCCCGTGTACCCATCAGGATTGGATCCGATGCATCTCACCGTGTACCTGTATGGTCTGGGTATAGAGAACCTCCCAGTCTCCTGACAGAGCTAGACAGTGATGTCACGGCCCGTTATACATACACTTGGGCCTTAACACATAATAACAACGGTCGTCCTAACAAGTTGTTATTATAACACACATGGTACACACACCACTAATATCACTCAACTAATATCCAGAAACCAGCTAAGTAAGTCGCAAAGACTTACCTTGAATCAAAACACACTCTCAATGTCCCAACTCGGTCCGCAACCGTAGAAACTCAATCTCCTGTCATACAAGGCACGTGGATCAAAATACATCCCATAATCTTAGAAGTCTATAACTTCTAAGATACACAAACTCATCAAGAGAAAATTACTAATACGCCCTTTTAAGGTAAAATGACTATTTTACCCCCGGTTCCGAAACTCCCAGATTTGTCTATATCTTAGTTTCAAACTCTCCTTGGAACCCATTTCCACAATCTAGTTCTTACGGAAAAGTTTGGTAAAGATTTATAATAGTTACACAGAATTCTAGTTTTCTTCGAAAAGTCGTTAAGGTCCGACTTTGGGGTAAAATACGAGGCTTGAATAAAAAGATAAAAATTCCGGAATAAATCTCTAGATCCTATATGATATGTATACTAACCATAGGAGCAAAGATCTCTCAAAAATATTCAACCATAACTCCTACATAAATCTCTAAAGTTGGATAAAAGCTAGAATTTCTATACTTAGCCAATATTTTCCTCTGCTGGAAAAACAGCCCTACTACTCTACTTTAGGACCTTATAACTTTTAATCCGACCGTTAACTTTCTCCCAAATTTTAATACAGTAAACTTCATATTTCTATCTCAAACATATTAAAAATTCAACGGTGGATTCTTGATCTAATTATCCAAAAGACGGGCTCAAAGTCAGCCGTTTCAGCTCACAAAACTGGAAATTTTCTTATAAAGAATAAGGTCCTAGGTTCGAGTCTCACTGCCAGCAGTACCTCATATTTTCCATGATTTGCAGGTCCCCAGTTCGAATCCTACAGAGCCCCCCAAAATGTCTAATTTTATTAACTTAAAAGATGTACAAAATCTCTCTCTCTACTGTCTTGACTCTTCTTCGTTTATCGCCTATCTACCTCTACTACACTCACCAAACAACAACAACCCTCTACACAGTGTTATGGCAAGAAATGAAGGAGGCTGTACACTCACCTACAGCACGAAGATTGACCTGCGATTACCCTCCTGAAGAGGACCCAGTCGGAGCACAACAAGCTATACGCAGTGGACCAGATCCAGATCCAGATCCGTAGCAGAGGAGTGCAGCCGATTGCAGTCCAGACGACAACACAGTCACGTGCCTGGTACCGGCTCGGCTGTGCAGGACGTCGGAGCAGAAACAGTGGATCCGGCAGCCTGTGCAGAGCGTTGATGAGCATCAGTGGTTCCGGCGTCCGAGACGAAGGTCCGAATCGAAATCAAAAGGAAGTGCGATCGGTGTTTGTTGCTGCAGAGATTGGAGGTAAGGTCCCTTGGGCTCTCGGCGAGGACGAAGCGGCGGTCTTAGTGACGGTTCCGGCGAGGCGAGGCGGTGGTGGTGGCTGGCCAAACGTGCGGCAGTGGCGTCGTTTCTCCAGGATCGGGATGGGAGATGTGCATGCAATAGAGGGAAAGTTGCTGTTGTTTCTCACGTAGCAATTACATAGGTTTAGATTATTAATTAGGTTAAACTAGTAGGATTAGGAGAAGGTTAAGGAAATGGGCCATCAGAAGGTTATTGGGCCCGTCATTGGGCCTGCTCCTCTAATTAAAAGATGGGCTGAAAGGATAGAACATTACTCGCACGTTGTACGGAATTATTTACGGTTACATAAATTATCATTTTATGTGAATCAAGGTCACATAAAATGATAGAATTTAACATCGTTTTATTTTATTTAAAAGAGTAAAGGTTGGCGGATCGGAATCCGGTTTGATCCGGTACTAAACGGAGTTTAAAATTTTCGGTTATTACATATTATGTAGTGAATATTAACCAATATAAATTTTTTTTAATTATAGGCTAATTAACTTATAAACATAATATTTTTATATAATCTAGAAAAAAGATTATGTAAAAATACATATACTTTAGAAGATATGTTTTACCATCACCTCGTGCGGGGTTGTATTTTAATAAATTATAAATATTAACATATTTTAGAATTATGGATTAGTAAAAGTAAAAATATAACTGAAAATTAGGTGTAAACATAATTAATTATAAATTCTAACTACACAATGTTCTCATCTAAAAAGATTTGGTTTTGATTTATTTTTAATTTATTGTTATTATTGGTAAAGTTTGATATTATTTGTGATAATTAAAAATAAAAATTACTTTAATTTGTTAAACAAACTACATGATATATTTTTCAAAAAAAATTACTTTAATATATTAATCAATATAAAAAAAGTTTAATTATCTATTTTTTTTACGATTATTAATTTTTTTAACAGAAAATAATTTTAAATTTTAAAATAAGAAGAAGAAAAAACATGATATATATACAATCGAAATTAAATAGTTAATTAAAAAAATTTATAAACTTCAAGATATGATATGTAAAATTCAAAAAAAATTTTAAAAAAATAATAATTTCAGGAAATTAAAAAATTGCCTACATTATTTTTTGAAAATTTAAAAACACAATCAATTGTAGATATGTTTTTATTATTTTTTGATATAAATTTGTTTTTATTTTAATTAATTTAGTAAAATTGACGTGGCATGATGATTTGTTTGATTAGTATGATTTTTCATGCTGAATGTTTATTAATTTTAATAATTTTTTTTATTATGAAAGATATTATGGCAAATCGGTAAATATCTTGTGGCAATATTGTAAATAAAATGAAAAAAAGCTTATGTGGCTAGCCTTAACGCGCGACATGTGGACTAAGTGGGTTCTGTTTTAGTAAGATATATAGATATGATTTCAGCGTCTCAACGACGGCGAAACGGCCACCAAACGGCCGGCCGTTTGGGCTTCTGACAGCTTTTCGACAATTTGGTAAATTGACTTTCTTGTTGCTCTGGTCACGAGACTCATGAGTACTAATTTTGAAGCTTTTATAAAGATCTACAACTTTACAGTTGACACAATTGTCCAAATTCAAAGAGAAGATGGTTGAAATTGGAAATCTCTCGGAAGTTGTCATGAAATTGAGTCCAATATCAATGATATTCGCATGGTTCTTCAACTTTTCATTCTTCAACATAAATCTAACTTGGAACTTCAATTATAAGTCAATATAGATGTCTTCTATAATATGCTTGACCTCAGGGAGGATAGTAACTCATAATTCTGGCATTCTTTCATCGTTTTTGCTCATTTTTGGCATCGAACACCTAAATACGAAATAAACCAAAGTAGACACCACAATATACAATATGAAGAATTTATGCTCTATATGAACACAAACCAAACCAAATGAGGTATAAAATGCATGCAAATGATGACTTAAAAGATATATGTTTTGGATTTATCAACCATCTTGGATGAGCGGTTTGAGAAATTTCTATAAATAATAAATAAACTTATTTGTGAACATTCCCCTAACCAATACGATTAAGTAGATGTCGGCATATGCCAAATTCATGAAAACATTTTGTCCAACAAATAACTTGTCAAAGGCAAAGGAGCGATGCTCCTCACTAAGGAGTACAATAGTTTACTCATAAATAAGATGCCAACCAAAAGATCCTGGAAGTTTCTATTGCCCCCTCGATATTGAAGGACAACCTCAAAATTGTCTATACAATTTCCGAGCAAGAGTAAGCATAATTCCTTTGGATTTGTCCAACAAACTTAATCTTACAGATATTCAACCCGTAGAATTCACTATTCTCATGGCAAATAGAGCTACAACTAGACTTGTAGGAATGATCACAATTCAAAAATGTTCAAGTAAGACTTAACAAGTTTGATGTTCCTATTGATTTTGTTGTCATAGATATTGGTGTTACTTATGTCCCTGTTATCCTTGGTTGACCTTTCTTAGCAACTGCGGGTGCTCTTATCAATGTGTGAGACGGGATCATGATATTCCGTCTAGGAGATCAGATAGTGGAATACAACCTTTCCGTAGTTCTTAAACAACCATTGATTGTGACGACGTGAATTTCACCGATAATGTAGACCTCGTTGTGTAGGAATGTATGCAGATTATGACATATGAGGATCTTCTACAAGTTTGTTTGTCCAAAAATGTGCAGGCTCTTGAAGACGATGTTATACTAGCGCCGGTTATACACTCTCTTAGACAAGTCAAGGAGGACCCACAACAACTTTTGAGTCCCTGGACAGACCAATATTCGCTTACAAATAGGCTCTTGCAAATTCCATCACAAAACGAGCCTTAACGGCTTTCATACGGCCGTTCTACGGGCAACTAGATGGCCACACTAGTGTTCCATGACCATTGAATTAATTCCAGAATTAATAACTAGAATGTCTGCAAAAAGTCATAGCTTCAAACGGCCCCGGATGGTCTAGCCTACGGCCACCCTAGCTGTTTGGTAGCCGTTTCACCTTCTTCTTTGGTCGTCTCCTCCTTGAAACAATATGACGAATCCTACTAGGCCATAGATCTCAAAGAAGCACCAGGTATGCCTTTTTTCTCACTAAAGCTTGAATTCAAGCCACTTCCTGCAAATCTCAAGTATGAATTTCTCGGTCTCGACTCAACTTTTTCAATAATTGTTAGTTCTTCATTATCTAAAACCGAGACTTCACGTACTAACTTCCCACCAAAAAGCATTGGGATATTCCATTGATGATTTTACATGTATCAGTCCTTCACTATGCATACATAAGATTCCTTTGAAAGAGGAAGCTCGGCCCTCTAGAGAAGTACAACAAAGACTTAATCCGTCTATGAAGGAGGTAGTTAAGGAAGAAATCCTCAAACTGCTAGATGATGGGATAATATATCCCATATCCAATAGTCAATAGGTTAGCCCAATGCATGTCATCTCCAAGAAAGGAGGAATGACAATTGTGAAGAATGAGAAGGATGAATAGATCCTGCAATGAATAGTCACGTGATGAAATATGTGTATTGATTATCAACGCTTAAATAAAACATCGCGGAAAGATGACTTCCAACCATACAAGTGACCGATTGGAATCTCCCTTTGGAAATCATGTGTGATGCCAATGACTGTGAAATTAGTGTTATCCTAGGACAAAAGAAAAACAAGAAGCTTCATACCATATGCTATGCGAGCAAAACATTGGATCATGCGCAATTGAACTACACCACAACTAAAAAAGATCCCATTGCCATCGTCTATGCCTGGACAAATTCCGGTCCTATTTAGTTGGTTCAAAAGTTATTGTCTATACTAACCATGTTGCTATTACGTACCTCATTGCCTAGAAAGATACAAAGTCAAGGCTTATTAGATGGATATTGTTGCTTCAAGAGTATGAATTTGAGGTGCGAGACAAGAAAGGACTTGAAAATCTAGTTGTTGATCATCTCTCTCGTCTCTCACTTTCTAGTTTCTACCCATTTAGATTTTGCCGATGATCCCATCAACGATGAGTTCATGGACGATCAACTCTTCAAATTTGAGACATGTTTTCAAATCTCTGTAGTAAACAAGACATGCCATTGTATGGAGATATTGTGAACTTCTTAGACTACAATGAGTTACCTCTTGAACTCACATCTCATCAAAATAAAATATTCTACAAGAATGTCAACTTCTACTACTAAAATGAGCCTTTTATCTACGATAGAGGTGCATAAGGGATGTACCGGAGATGTGTGCCAGAAGAAGAATAATCGAACACCATTAGCCTATGTCACTCCCATCTTGCCGCCAGACATGCCAATACCGGAAAGACAATAGCTAAAATCCTTCAATATGGTTTCTTTTGGCCTCGTATGTTTAAGGATGTACGCAAATTTGTTGTTTCTTGTGACTCTTGTCAAAGAACATGTAGCATATTGATAACATGTATTATAGTCTATATTTTGGAACTTGTTTAGACGTTTTATCTTCAATAATCTGCATGTGTGAATGTATATTATGTGATTATATTGTCGTTTCATCTATCTTTACGGGAATCGAGGTCTACACCAAGTTTCGTTGTAATCGTAGGTAAAATGGCACATTTTGGATCGAAATGGAGCTAAGGAGCAAAGGAGTCATAGGAGCTACATTCTGGAGCTTAAAAGAGAACTCATGAAGCAAGGAATTAATGAAGAAGATTTACTTTGGACCAGATTTGAGAGATGTCACATTCAGCTGAGGTTCACCTTGGTTAGTTACAATGCACCTCGACCGAGGTGATCTTGAGGAGCGCCCCGACCGAGGCGAACACCCTGGCGCAGCGAGATATATTTTATTTGGCTGAGATCTTTTATTTTTGAAAGGAAGATATCTTATATTTTTGGGCTGGATTTCTAAAAGGAAGATCATATATTTAGGAGATTTATTTTAAAGATATGGACATATTTTATAGGAAATTATCTTTTTAATATATTATTATCTTTGGAATATAATTCTCCTATATAAAGGGTTGGATTTTCCATAATTCAGCCATCCTTTACATCTTTGGATCAACAATATTCTCCACACAACAGTTAGGAAGGATTTTTGGAAGTTTGAAGGAAGTTTGAAGATTGAATGAAGGAAGTTCATAGCTTTGTGATAGCTTTTAAGGGGATTTGTAAGACTTTCTTAGATTCCCTTTGGTTTGTTGTCTTTGTTTGATTTGTGATTCTGAGGAACGCTGATTTGTTTGATATTTGATTAAGTTATTGAAGCCTTGTTCTTAAGGTTTTTGTGTTCAAATATTCATTCCCTTCTCATATATTTGATTATTGCTTTCATGATGATGAGTGACTAATTTTCTTCTGCGATTCTAGGGTGATTGGCTGAAAGTTGTGGGAAAGACAATGATAGAATAATCTTAATTCCAGTAGGACCCTGAAAGCTCGAGTCTTTAACCTTAACCCTAGAGTACCTCGCTCAGACGATGAACATCTCGGCCGGGGTGGAACTTGACTGACCGAGGTGACCTTTTCTGATCCAAAACTGAGAGTTAAGTGTTAGAATTTGTCAAATCCTATTCTTATTACACCTTTCATGGTTCAATGCAAGCCTAGGATGAGACTTACCCGGTAATTCCTTTGCTTGTTTACCCAAGATCATAAGTGTAGGTAATAAAGGTTTATCCTTTATTGGGGTTTGAATGTACCTTCATCCCATCTTTGTGAGTTAGCCTGAGACTTACCCGGTAAAGGTTGATTCTATTCCCTTAGTTGGTGTGTTGGTTTGAGATTATAGTTCCTTTCCTTAGTACCTTGAGACTTACCCGGTAATAGGAACTTTGGGTTAGGATTGTGAGTAGTGAGACTTACCCGGTGATCTATTCATGCTTTAGAAACACCTTCCCTTTGCAAAATCTCAGCTTTGTCCGCTTTATCTTGAGATCTTGAGTTGGAACCACAACTAGATGCTTTAATCCCTAGAATTTGCATATTTCCTTTAATTGACCTTATTATCATCTTTTGATTGCTTTAATCGCTTTTGTGGTTATTAGTTGCATTGACGACCTATACTTGCTTAGGTTTCACCTAAGTCCCTGAGATCGACACCCCGAAATTCTTGCTTTTACTATAATTGATCCGTACACTGCGGGTTCGCATCCTTGTTTTAAGCATATTTCTTGGGATATAAATTTAAAGCTTGCACACACCTTTTGGAGCGAACAAGTTTTTGGCGCCGTTGCCGGGGACTTGGTCTAGATCAAGCCGGTTGCGGTTGTCTTTCGGGGCAATTGCCCCTGTTGCTACTAACCATTCTACTTGAGTGACTTTCGCAGGTTCTTTTTCTTAGGTTTATGCGAAGAACCCGTGCTGGAAAGGAAATCATTCCTTACGACCCCGGACCAGAAAAGACATACAAAAGACGCTTGAAAGAAGCGAAAATGGCCAACCAAGACAATCGCGATCTTGAGGCCGAATTGAAGGAGGCGATGGAACAGATGCGCCTCAATAGGGAAGAACTACAGCGCGAGAGGGATCAAACTCGCACCATAACTGCAGAGATAGAAGCAGATATGGCTGATCTACGAGCCCAGATTTTGCATCAACCGAGGCAGCACCCCGCTCCATTTGCCGCGGCCAAGATACATCCACCTCGGATGCCTGTCTGAGATGTTCTTTTTGCAGGTATTCCACAGACCCTAGGATAGAGGATGGATCCAAACCAGCAAGTGAGGCGCCCAGGAGTCAACCTAGGTTATCCAGCGGAGCATGATTATGAACTTCAACCGCAAGTTCTTTCCATGATCCGACAATGTCAGTTTGAAGGTTTAGAGAGGGAGTCTTTGCATCAACATTTGCAAAACTATGAGATTTTGATGGAGACCTTGAGACCTTCAAGGCTGGAAAATAATAATTACAAGCTAAGGCCTTTTTACTTTTCTTTGAAGGACAGGGCGCTTACTTGGTATCAGTCTCTTCCTCCCGGAAAGATCAACACATGGGAGGAGATGACGACGGAGTTCTTAACAAAATTCTTTCCCCCCTCCAAAACCGCTGAAATGAGAGGGAAGATTAATGCATTCATCATGAAGGACAAGGAGAGTTTGTCCAAGTCATGGAAGAGATTTAAAGATGTTCTCTTGGATTGCCCACATCATGGGATTCCAAAGATAGAGTTGTTGGAGATATACTTCAAGGGATTGGATGAAGCTACCTGACTAGAGGTATTTCTATGGTCGTCTATACCCAATCAAAAGTAAATCCCGACTTAGCACTAAAACAAGTATAGTGGTTAAGTAAGGGTCGAACACAAGAGAGTTAAGGTGTTTTATTAGATGCAATTATTGATTATAAAAACGAGTAACAAAGGGGGGGGGGAGTTGGTTGAATTGATGCACACAAGATGTAATATCCGGAATTTTTATTCCGTTTATTTCTGTAATAAACCCGATCTCGATCAGTTGATCCAGATCCGTCTACTTAGTTATACACATTATTATAAAATTTATCATTTTATGTAGATTTCCTTCACATAAAATGATAGAATCTTTTAAAAGTTTATCATTTTATGTAGCTTACCTTCACATAAAATAATATGTTTAGCCCCAAACCCTAATTTAGAATATGACTCGTCGTTGACAAGTCTGTGACGAAGCTGTGACAAGGCCCGGACAAGTCTGTGACGAAGCTGTGACAAGGCCCAGACAAGTCTGTGACGAAGCTGTGACAAGGCCCAGACAAGTCTGTGACGAGGCTGTGACAAGGCCAGACAAGGCTGTGACGAGTCTGTGACAAGGCCCAGACAAGGCTGTGACGAGTTTGTGACAAGCCCAGACAGGCTGTTGACAGCCCAGCTGTAATATCCGGGATTTTATTACCGTTGATTACCGAGTCAAACCGGTTGTTCAATCCGTTGACCTTTCCTAGTTCTACCTAAGGTTGTACTAAAACACATTCTATCATTTTATATACTTTTAGTCACATAAAATGATGAATTTTATCAAACCCTAATCTAAGTCATAACGACGTCTTTTGACAAGAACATGACAAAGATGTGACAAGGCAATGACAAACCCATGACGAGACCATGACAACATTTGACGAGATCAAGACGAGACCAAGACAAGCGGTTGACAAGGCCATGACAAAGTCATGGCAAGCCTTGACAAACTTCCCAGCCCACCTTTCTCCTTTTAGTCCAGCCCACCTTTTGCCTCTTATTCTAGCCCACATCTTCCCTTCTTGTCTCAGCCCATCTCACTTTCGGACATAAGCCCACTTCCTCATGCAGATCAGCCGTCTGGGCCAGCAGTTCCGAAGCCATCCATCACCACGTACAGCAAACTCCCACCTCCGCCAAGAATGGTAAGTGCAGCAGCCCTAATTTCCTCCTTTTTGCGCCGAGCAGATCCACACCATGGCTGGGAATCAGGTGCACCCAACCGTCCACATTCATGCCGTTCACAAAACCGCAGAAGACCCGCTCACCTTTGTGGATCAATGTCAACCAGAAGCACTCAGTTGCTTTCTGTAGCTTCCTCCCCTTTGAGCCGCTGAAGACCAGAAGATCCATCCCACCTACACGACATCCTTCCCTCGCTCTCCTGCCATCACCGAAGCAACAAGGTGGACATCTAGTGCTCTCCAAGTTGCCGTCATCTCTCTCCTGCATAGCCGACAACAACGGAACTTTCCCTTGACCGGGTAAGCCATTGTTACTCCTCCCATTTCACTTCTCTTCTGTTGAACACTAGGACCCCTGTGTGAGTGAGTAACTGCGAGTATCATGTTCTATGCAGCCTCCATCGTCCAAGGCTTTTTACTCTCTCTCTAGGCGTGCAATAGACGTACGGACATCCTGCCGCCAGCCACCAGTAGGTCCGCCTTCTCCTGGTTGCAGAAGGGTAAAGGTCTTCGATCCCTCTTCTCTTTTCGATTGCTGAGGAAGATGTTAACCTGTGCATTTTATCCCTAGGGTTCAAAGCCTTGACCTTGTGCATAGCAGTAAAGACACTACCTTTGGAGGATGGTGAGACTCGAACATAAGACCCCCTGTAAATCTTAAGTGTTAGAATTCTTGAAACTGGGTTGTGCAGTCTTGTTTGAGCTCACGTTTCGATACCTTAGATCGAGAATCCACCGTTGAATTTTTGAGATGTTGTAAATAGAAATATGTAGTTTAATGTATTAAAATTTGAGAGGAAGTTAACGGTCGGATTAAGTTTTATAGAGTCCCAAAGTGGAGCACTTGAGCTGTTTTTAAACAGAAAAAAAAAAATATTTGACTAAGTATAAATTTTGGCTTCTAGTTCAACCTTAGAGGTTATATGGAAATTATGGTTGTTCTTCTTGAGAAACTCTTGCCCTATAATCGATAGGTATATTAGAGGAACTAGAGAGTGTTCCCGGAATCCTTAAACTTTTAATCTAAATCTTAGATCTTAACTCGAATCGAACTTAAAAATGATTGCTTTATGAAAATCTAGGATTTGTGTAACTCCTGTATTGTGTTACTAAATTCTTCCGTAGGGCCGGAATATGAATTTAGGCTCTAAAAGTAGAGTTGGAAATTAATCATGGAAAAATAAGTTCTAAAAGAAATTAGTAAATTTCAAGAATAAGCTTTGAGAATGTTGACGCTAAGGGTAAAATGGCCTTTTACCGTAAGAGAGATTTTTCCGTAATTCCTTTGCATGAGGTTGGACATCCAGATATGATGTTGATACACATGCCTTATTTGACAGGCGTTTGAGTTACCACGAGTACGGACTGTTTGAGATGTGTTAGAGTGTATCTTGACTCAGGTAAGTCCTTGCGACTTACTTAGCCAGTTTCTGAGTGTTAGTTGAGTGATAGTAGTGGTGTGTGCTATTGCGTGATTTAATAATAATAACTTGCTAGGACGACTGTTATTTTACGTTTAAGGCCCAAGTGTATGTATAACGGGCCGTGACATCACTGCCCAGCTCTGACAGGAGACTGGGAGGTTCTCTATACCCAGACCATGCAGGTACAAGGTGAGATGCATCGGATCCATTCCTGATGGTTACACGGGGGCGGAGGCGAGGTTTGGGAATCCCTCGTGTCACAAAATAAGTATCACTAGAGTGAACGAGTAAATTAAAGCAAGATAATAAAACGGACTTGTTTGAAAGCATGCTGAGTGTTTATGTTTATCTGAGTGTGGTTGTGCTGCTATTATTCTGCTAATATTTAGATAACTAGCTAACGGTTCTTCTTGTTGTTGTTTTAGACTTACCGCAGGTTAGATCAGCAGCTGAGTGATCCGGAAGTAGTGGTCAGCCGGGTCTCCGTACTCCTTAGAGCGGGGATGGGGTTGTGTTGTCTTTCCTTTCTTTTGGTTAAGACAGTTGTTCTTTTCTTTTGTTTAAGTACTTTAGGCTGCTAGACAGTGTTGCATTCATGACTCTAAAAACATGGTTTTTATGAATTTCGGTTTCTTTATTTGTGTCTTGTTGCAAGATCCTAGTAATGTTGTTGTCAAACTGAGGTCGGGACCCATTGTGAGGTCCTAACCAGTAATATTCCGGGTTCCGAGAATCCGGGGTGTTACAACATGGTATCAGAGCTATAGGTTGGCAACAATGGCACTTGAAATCTTCTGAAAGACCGAATAAGTTTTAAGCAGAACCCGAAAAGGGGTCTGAGTTTTAAAAAGAGTATTTTGGTTTTTAAATGCATGCATAGTCTGGTTGGGAATAGAAAAGTACGGCTGACCACCACTACTACCGCGGATCTCAGTATGCTTAGTATGGACTTTAGGTTTTACTGTAGTTGGACTTTTAGCTTGTTTATAAAGATATGTTATATAGATAGGTATATGCCGAAGATTAGCAGAATTGTAGTTATGTTATGTCCTTAACGGAGATAACATAATGAGTTTCTCACCCTTGGACACATCTAAGTAGATTTTGAAGGGAGTCAACGTGAGGATTAGTATGCACATTTTATGTGCATTAGAGTAGACGAACGTCGGACAACTCCTTCGAGCTTGTTGAGGAACGTCGAGACGGAAAAGTGAAACTCAAACCACTAGACCAACAACACCTTTTACGATGACAAGAAGAGAATCCCGAATCAACTCAACGGGATCAAATGAAGGATATACAAGAGAGTAGTTCCGGAGAAGCAAGAGATGATCGCCAACTAGGGAATTGAGAAAGAAAACGGAGAGGCTCTTTCAAGTTGTGTAAAGTGACTTCACAGACAAAGAGGATGACGTCGAAAATTTGCCATCGACATGAAAGTCAAAAGAGAGATATAGTAGCGATCAAGAAAAGGGACATAAAATTTAAGCTCACTGACAGACTAGGAAGTGAAAGTTGATGCCAAAAGCAAGGCGAAATATGATCACTCTCAACAAGCTAATTGCCGCCACAATCCAGATTGATAACCGAGACAGTCAAAAGTATGGAAGTCAACACGAGATACATTATCCAAATAGAAAGAATTAAAGAGGTGCAACTTGGAAGCTTACGCATTGCCAGAAAGGGAAAGGTGGATTTCACCAACGTGGAAGTGGAGTGATCTCATAGAACACAGGAGAATTTTGACATAGACCGTGATACAACAATAACCAGCTTCTGTAAAGGCAGCATTACAAGCAACACCCAAGGAAGAAGAGTGTGTGAGAAGAGTATTGGTGAACCCGAGGGACCCCAATAACTTCTCATTCAAAAGGAATTTAAGCTAACAACACTACAAGTTCATAATAGAGGACCGCAAATAGACGATAACTCAGGTAAAAGAATCACGGAGATGTACCTACAAGCTACCCTAGAAGGATTGAAAAGTCTGTTGATGGAAGAAGAATGATACCACTGGACTCGTAAGAGTATAACAATCTTACAAAAGTGTAGATTGTAGGAGGAGCTAAAGAAGAATAAACAAAGAGACTGAATAGATATATTTCACCAAGTATATCAAGCCTCAAAAGAGATGGAAGAAAAGTAAGTCCATGATGTTGTAGAAGGTCAACTACATCCTACTTGGACAACTTAAAAGTTACATGTGCTGGTTAACTAGTGATGGTTAGTTAACCGATAAGAAGAATAGCCACAAGGTTATAAAAGTATTTTATCGACATCTAGTGGATTTCTTTCGGAAATCCACGACGAAAATGGTGAAGTAAATCGATACAAGTACTAGTAGCCTTGATGGTAACATTGAATGAGTCCAATATGACAACCCTAATAAAGAAGATGAAGAGAAGCTCTTGACAGACGGTAAGGACCATTGACGATAGTAATGGTGTAAAGAGGATTGTTGTGAGTAGTTGCTTACTACTAACTAAGGAAAGATACATATCAAAGTTAGTATGTAGGGATCCCTGTAAGAAGAACTAGAGGATTAAGAAGAAACAAATGATTGTGGGCATGTCCTAGGTCTTGGCATTCCACACAAGTTGAAATGATGGTGCTCCTCCGAGAAAAAGGTGAGGTCAAACTGTCTAGATTGACAGAGGAAGCCTTTGTGATTAAAGTTGTGACACAGAATAATTGAAATGGTAGAGGCGGCACAAACATAGAGAGTATGATTTACAGCCTTGGTGAAATTTATGATCGAGTGTGAGGTGATTGCAAAGGGAATCTGCATGTTGGCTGGAAAGACTTGAGAAGGAGTAAAGTTGAATGACTAAAGGTTTCTAAATAGATCTGATATTACCACACCAATAAGATGGTTACCGAAAGGACTAAAGACTGTTATTTAAGGGAGAAATGGAGGTATTCCATGGAAAATTCAGCTGGACTGATGACCTAAGAGTTGTTGAAAGTAATAAGACCAACCAACGCAGTTGTAAAGTGTGTACGAGAAGACTCAAAGAGAGTTAACTAACTTACGGGGAGTAAAGATTAAAGAAGGTAAAGCGACATGAGTATAAGGAAAACATAATAAATGCGATGCGAAAAATCTGATTTGAGAGAAAATCATATGCATCTGATGTGTCGTATACAAATGATACCATTAGATGTTTTATAAAAATCATACTATCAAACTGATGGCACTATGATAGATTAAGTGTAAACCAAGCGCATAACTTAACCAGCGAGAAGGAAAATCATGTATCAAATTGCGGGTTATGATAAATTTTAAATAAAGTTTTGAGATGAGGATGTCCTTAGGAAATCTAGGCAAGAGTACAAAGCAACCGAAGTTCCAACACAGAATGGGTAGTAATGATCAACAGACAGTTAGAGACCGATGCAGAGAAGAAAAATATATAAGACGAGTCACCTAGTAGAAGAGTTCACAAGACAAGCTTGTAAGGCCAAAAGAGATAAAATGTCGACCCAGATATGAGGGTCTAAGGTGCATGGAAGGGATACCTACAATGGACTGTAAATGCAAATGTAGACTTTACAAGTGTGGAGAGGTTTTAACCTCCTCAAAAATATAGGAATTGGAAAGAAGTCGCAATGTCGGTATCAAAGAGTTGAAGCCCTGTAGCGGAAACAAATGAGTATCATGAAGGCAATGTTGCCGGTAACGCCAACAAAGGAATATATATATATAAGAACGGCCTTGGTGGACTCGATGGTCCAAGGTAACCCCAATTATCACGGGACCTAAGTCATCAACACCGACGGTCCATGCAAAGGGAACTGCAAGGGGATGATAACTAAAATCATCAGAACTACAAAGACACTTACCCGCTATTGTTGAAGACTCGGAATGATTATTTAGGTCAAGATGAATGACCCAGTTGAGCTCGAGAAGTAGAGTTAGCCTAAGGAAACAGAAGTGTGGAATAGAAAACGAATTAGTGAAGCACGGAAGGATTAATCGAGCAGATGATGCTCACCAAGAATTTAACGCCAGTATAGGTATGAGAAGAGCAGGTCCGGAATATTGAGATAAGTCAATTATAGGCTGACCGACGTCAACTGAGGACGTGTAAGTGTTGGTTGATGTTGACGAGTAGGTACCGTTAAGAAGAAACATTAGCGACTGCGGATCTAAGAGGTAACCTTACCGATGCCTCGAAGGATTTCCCAAGTAGGCAACAACAACCTTCTGGGATGATCTAAGGATATGGAGAGAATTAGTTTAGAGGTTGCTTACTGGTTGATTGAGAACAGACTACGGTTGAGTAAGAGAGTAAGGGTATGTTTGAAGAGGATCTTGCTAGTATTAGAAGGAAAGTATATGCGGGAGTGGGTAAATCATGTTGACCCTCAGAAAGACGCCATGGTGACTAATGGGTGTTACAACAGAAGCGTGGTAGGCCCATAACCCGCAGATGAAGAAAATCAATGTTAAATCAACTATGAATTCAAGTTAAGAAACTAGAGATCTATATGAACGGGTTTACTTGGGATTGTGATTGTTTTGAGTTATATAATTTGGAAAGCTTGACAAGAAATAGGTGATGAGGTATTATTTGAGAAACGGTCCAACTGAGTCGTATTAGGGAGAAAAGACCAAGTGCGTGGTCTTATGAAGAGCATTAACCACCTACTAAAGTACCGGGAGATGTCTCAGTTCATGATTTCAGAATTTATAGACGGGACCTTCCGAAAAGTCGGGAGCAAATGGATTCAATAGAAGGAAGAAAGGTTTATTGTTATTTTGGTAGTCGCCTAAAGATTTAGAGGTGAGTTTAGAAAGGAAATCATTGATATATATAAACTGATTGAGTTCGATTGACACTATTACCCATACTAGAGGGTGTCCATCCGGTCTTCCATGTATCTCAGTTGAGAGAGTACATCCCGGATCCGAGACACGTTATCAGTCACGAGGATCTGACAGTTGAGCCGATCATACGTTTGTAGAGTACCCAGTAGTTATACTGGAGCGCAGTACTAGACATCTGCGGTCCAAGGAGATACCTATGTTGAGGATCCAGTGGTCTAGACGAGGAGCTGATGAGGCCACTTGGGAGACAAAGGAGAGTATTAGACGTAATTACCCAAAGTTCTTTGCGGGATTAGCCGTTACGTCTGCACCAACGAGTCAGTACCTCGGATGCGGTGTTGTTTGACTTTTCATGCTTTTACCTTGGATTGAGTGATTGTGTTTTCTTTGATGTGTGCCGTGTGCATGATTATGATTATTGAGTAGTTTTCAAGTTAAAAAAAAAAAAAAAAACCAAGTTATACAAATCTAATTATGGAAGTCGTTTAAGTAGACACCTTATTCTAAGTTTCGGGACGAAACTTATTTTAAGGGGGTACTAATGTAATATCCGGGATTTTATTACCGTTGATTACCGAGTCAAACCGGTTGTTCAATCCGTTGACCTTTCCTAGTTCTACCTAAGGTTGTACTAAAACACATTCTATCATTTTATATACTTTTAGTCACATAAAATGATGAATTTTATCAAACCCTAATCTAAGTCATAACGACGTCTTTTGACGAGAACATGACAAAGATGTGACAAGGCAATGACAAACCCATGACGAGACCATGACAACATTTGACGAGATCAAGACGAGACCAAGACAAGCGGTTGACAAGGCCATGACAAAGTCATGGCAAGCCTTGACAAACTTCCCAGCCCACCTTTCTCCTTTTAGTCCAGCCCACCTTTTGCCTCTTATTCTAGCCCACATCTTCCCTTCTTGTCTCAGCCCATCTCACTTTCGGACATAAGCCCACTTCCTCATGCAGATCAGCCGTCTGGGCCAGCAGTTCCGAAGCCATCCATCACCACGTACAGCAAACTCCCACCTCCGCCAAGAATGGTAAGTGCAGCAGCCCTAATTTCCTCCTTTTTGCGCCGAGCAGATCCACACCATGGCTGGGAATCAGGTGCACCCAACCGTCCACATTCATGCCGTTCACAAAACCGCAGAAGACCCGCTCACCTTTGTGGATCGATGTCAACCAGAAGCACTCAGTTGCTTTCTGTAGCTTCCTCCCCTTTGAGCCGCTGAAGACCAGAAGATCCATCCCACCTACACGACATCCTTCCCTCGCTCTCCTGCCATCACCGAAGCAACAAGGTGGACATCTAGTGCTCTCCAAGTTGCCGTCATCTCTCTCCTGCATAGCCGACAACAACCGGAACTTTCCCTTGACCGGGTAAGCCATTGTTACTCCTCCCATTTCACTTCTCTTCTGTTGAACACTAGGACCCCTGTGTGAGTGAGTAACTGCGAGTATCATGTTCTATGCAGCCTCCATCGTCCAAGGCTTTTTACTCTCTCTCTAGGCGTGCAATAGACGTACGGACATCCTGCCGCCAGCCACCAGTAGGTCCGCCTTCTCCTGGTTGCAGAAGGGTAAAGGTCTTCGATCCCTCTTCTCTTTTCGATTGCTGAGGAAGATGTTAACCTGTGCATTTTATCCCTAGGGTTCAAAGCCTTGACCTTGTGCATAGCAGTAAAGACACTACCTTTGGAGGATGGTGAGACTCGAACATAAGACCCCCTGTAAATCTTAAGTGTTAGAATTCTTGAAACTGGGTTGTGCAGTCTTGTTTGAGCTCACGTTTCGATACCTTAGATCGAGAATCCACCGTTGAATTTTTGAGATGTTGTAAATAGAAATATGTAGTTTAATGTATTAAAATTTGAGAGGAAGTTAACGGTCGGATTAAGTTTTATAGAGTCCCAAAGTGGAGCACTTGAGCTGTTTTTAAACAGAAAAAAAAAATATTTGACTAAGTATAAATTTTGGCTTCTAGTTCAACCTTAGAGGTTATATGGAAATTATGGTTGTTCTTCTTGAGAAACTCTTGCCCTATAATCGATAGGTATATTAGAGGAACTAGAGAGTGTTCCCGGAATCCTTAAACTTTTAATCTAAATCTTAGATCTTAACTCGAATCGAACTTAAAAATGATTGCTTTATGAAAATCTAGGATTTGTGTAACTCCTGTATTGTGTTACTAAATTCTTCCGTAGGGCCGGAATATGAATTTAGGCTCTAAAAGTAGAGTTGGAAATTAATCATGGAAAAATAAGTTCTAAAAGAAATTAGTAAATTTCAAGAATAAGCTTTGAGAATGTTGACGCTAAGGGTAAAATGGCCTTTTACCGTAAGAGAGATTTTTCCGTAATTCCTTTGCATGAGGTTGGACATCCAGATATGATGTTGATACACATGCCTTATTTGACAGGCGTTTGAGTTACCACGAGTACGGACTGTTTGAGATGTGTTAGAGTGTATCTTGACTCAGGTAAGTCCTTGCGACTTACTTAGCCAGTTTCTGAGTGTTAGTTGAGTGATAGTAGTGGTGTGTGCTATTGCGTGATTTAATAATAATAACCTGCTAGGACGACTGTTATTTTACGTTTAAGGCCCAAGTGTATGTATAACGGGCCGTGACATCACTGCCCAGCTCTGACAGGAGACTGGGAGGTTCTCTATACCCAGACCATGCAGGTACAAGGTGAGATGCATCGGATCCATTCCTGATGGTTACACGGGGGCGGAGGCGAGGTTTGGGAATCCCTCGTGTCACAAAATAAGTATCACTAGAGTGAACGAGTAAATTAAAGCAAGATAATAAAACGGACTTGTTTGAAAGCATGCTGAGTGTTTATGTTTATCTGAGTGTGGTTGTGCTGCTATTATTCTGCTAATATTTAGATAACTAGCTAACGGTTCTTCTTGTTGTTGTTTTAGACTTACCGCAGGTTAGATCAGCAGCTGAGTGATCCGGAAGTAGTGGTCAGCCGGGTCTCCGTACTCCTTAGAGCGGGGATGGGGTTGTGTTGTCTTTCCTTTCTTTTGGTTAAGACAGTTGTTCTTTTCTTTTGTTTAAGTACTTTAGGCTGCTAGACAGTGTTGCATTCATGACTCTAAAAACATGGTTTTTATGAATTTCGGTTTCTTTATTTGTGTCTTGTTGCAAGATCCTAGTAATGTTGTTGTCAAACTGAGGTCGGGACCTATTGTGAGGTCCTAACCAGTAATATTCCGGGTTCCGAGAATCCGGGGTGTTACACCAGCGCCAGTGAGCCCAGCAGCGCCAGCTTCAGCAGTTGTCCGCAGCCCAGCTTCAGCACCTTGGATCCACAACTTCAGTCCACCTGTTGCTCTATCTCTCCAGCCCAGCGTCTGCTTCAGCCCATCTTCAGCCCAGAATGCGCAGCCTACCCGCAGCCCAGCAGCTAGAAGAGCAGATCAGCAACGCCTTGTTTCTCCTTCTTAATGTACGTAACTGCTGCTATTATTGAGAAGGAAATCACAATCTGCTCAGCCTAAAATCACGCTAAACGGATCTTCCTTCTCTCCTTAATTCTGTCCAGATTCACGCAGTTTAGATACCATTCTTCCTGCTATCCACGCCTTCACACACTCCCATCTATCCATACAGTTTCAGCCGCAACGTTCGTTCCATCGAAAGTCTACAGCGGAGAGGAAACTGCTACATCTGCAGTCATCACCGTCGCTCACCAGTTCCATCATCGTCAAGCGCCTAGGATTCTGAGTGATCCGAGTCTCTTTGTCCCTCCGGTAAGACCCAGCCTCGACTCCTTCTTTTCTTTCTGTCTTGATTAGTCGCTCACGCGTTTCTTCTCTGTGCCGGACGGGTCCTTAACTTCGACTCAAGCGGATGCCACAGCAAGGTCCAGGAGAGTCGTTCCGCAACTGCAGCCGGGAACTTTAAACCTCGATCTCCGGAGCTGGTGGTGCCGAACGACGCAGCAACGACGCGCCTCCTCCCTGCTGAAGTCCGATAGGTGAAGTTCTTCTGAGGATAAACTTATTCAGTAGTTGTTTCTAAGCTTATGTGTATAAGGGTTGATTGCACCTTAAGAGAACCTAGGACATTGGATTAGTCGGTGTATAAGTTGTAAGTTGTAGGTTTCGAATTAGAGATCCTAGAGTAGAACGAGATAGAACGTTGCTTAAACAGCAAGTGCAGCAGCCTTAGAAAGTCTTCTGTATAGAGGTAACGGGAAGGCTAATGTATGATCTTGTGTATGTATACCGATTCTTTAAGGCTGGATTGATGTGTTGTTGTAGTTCGGCCTTGAACATGGGTTAAGTTGGTAATGGGTAGCTGCTGAGTTGTATAAACATAATAGTAGAAACAAAGGACTGCTGTAAATAAAACTCTTTTTCCTTCAGTTTTTAAGTTAGAAACTTCCCATTTTGTCGACCAATGTTTGAGAGTTTGAATGAAGATCCACCGTTGAAATTTTAATAGATGATAGATGGATATATGTAGTTTAGCATATTAAAATTTGAGAAGAAATGAACGGTTGGATTAGAAGTTATAAACTTCCAAAGTAGGGTAGTTAAGCAGTTTTTGTAAACATTGGAATTTTGGCTAAGTATAGAAATTGTAAGTGGAGTAGCCAACTTTGAGAATTTTTATAAAAATGATGGATGAACAGTTTTGAGAAATTCTTGCTTCTAAGGTTAGATGGAACATCATAGATAATCTAGGAAATTATTTCGGAATTGTTATAAGCTTTTACGAATTTTATATTTGAAACCGAAGTTAGACCTTTACGACCTTTTGGAAAATAGGGAAATAAGAAAAGTGACAGTTTGTAACCAAACTAAACTTTAGGAGTTGGAATATGACTTTAGAGTCTCAAATAGGAGTTTAGACATGATTTTCGGAAATTTTGGAAGTCTCGGGACTAAGGGTAAAATGGTCATTTTACCATAAATTAGTACTGTAAGTAGTTATGTCATATTACGATCTTCTATCTTAGAAGTCTTAGACTTCTAATTACGTTAGAGTGTGCTAATGCACTTATCTCCTTTGACAGGCAACTGAGTTGCTACAGGTTACAGTGCGAGTTTGGTTTACAAAGAGTCGAGCTTTATAACAGGTAAGTCCTTTGGGCTTACTTAGCTGACTTCTAAATATGAGCATGAATGATGATAGTGGTGTGTGATTGAGATGTTTAGAGTTATAGGTTGTGATAGATATTTACCGACCTATACTTGGCCTAAGAGTAACGGGCGGTGGCATTCTGCTCAGTTAGCTTGCGGGCGCTGGGGGTTTCTTTAGGGACTAGTCCATACTCGGTTTGTAGTGATGCTACCGGTGGAGGTCAACTAGACCTACACCCAGTTGGATAAGGAACGGAGACAAGAACTGTTAATAGCTCTCGTGCCACAACTGTAAAATTGAATAAGATGAATCACCTAAATAATAGATAATAAATAGTTGAGTGCCAGCATGATGTTTGTTTATAATTTTTCTGCGTGTGTTTGTGCTGTTGTTATTCTACTTATATTTGGATAGTTAGCTAACAGTTGTTATGTTGTGTAGACTTACCACAGGTTAGAGCAGATGCCGAGTGATCCGGATGGTAGTGGTCAGCCGGGGTGTCGTACTTTTAGGACGTGTTGCAGTTTCTTTATTTATGGGATTTCTAGTTGGACCTTGGTTCTTTTCTTTCTTTCTGTACTTTGTTATCTTATGTTTTCCGGCTGTCAGTTGTTCTGGTCACATTCATACATTGTTAAGATTTATTTTATGATTTCTGGTTTTCCTTATCTGTGCCTTGTTGCAAGATCTTGTTAAGTTGTTGTCAAACTAAGGTCGGGACCCACTTTCGCTAGGAGTTAGGAGAAATATATCGAGTTATAAATTTAAAGCTTTTGCGTGTCACGTTCTTAGCGTAACAAGTTTTTGGCGCCGTTGCCGGGGACTAGGTTAAGATTGAGTCATTGTTTGTGATTGTTTATAGTGTAGGTCTTTCTTGTTGCTTTTGATCTCGTTTGGTTTGTGTCTTTGCTTTTCAGGACATCTCTCACTCTTTAGGTGTATGCGAAGATCTCGTGGCAAGGATTTAGCTCCATTCGATCCCGAACCGGAGAAAACCCTTAGATCTAGATCTAAGAGCATTAGAAAGGGAAAAGAGATGGCCGGGAGAGATCTCCAAGCTGAGTTAGATGAAGCTTTAGAGCAAATTAGGCTAAGGGATGAAGCCTTGGAGAATGAAAGGAGACTTGCCAATGAGAGGCAAGAGGCAACTAGGAGGGAGATTGAAGAGATTAGGCAAGCTCTTGTGCAAAGAGAGCTTAATCGTCAACAACCTCCACCTCCACCACAACCGCCGCCGGCGGTTAATATTCGGGTTGTGCCCATTGCTATTGAAGAGCCACAAACGTTAGGGCAACATATGGATCCAGCACAAAGAGCACACCGTGAACTTAGGAGATCCCGCAACCCATGATTACGAGCTCCGCCCTCAAGTTCTACAAATGATCCGGCATAATCAATTTGAAGGGATGGAAGGAGAGTCTCCTCATCAACACTTGATGAACTATGAGATCTTGATGGAGACTCTAAGACCGCCTAGATTGGAGAGCAACAACCATAAGCTTAGGGCTTTCTCCTTCTCACTTAAGGATAAAGCTTTGGCTTGGTATCAATCTATTCCACAAGGGCGAGTGAGTACTTGGGAGGAGATGACAACCGAGTTTTTGACAAAGTTCTTCCCACCTTCCAAGACTACCGAGTTAAGAGGAAAGATCAATGCCTTCGTGATGAAGGATAGAGAAAGCTTATTCAAGTCTTGGGAGAGGTTCAAGGACCTTCTCCTAGATTGTCCGCACCATGGTATACCAAAAATAGAGCTTTTGGAGATCTACTTCAAGGGACTCGATGAAAATAGCCAATTCAAGCTTCAATCTCTTTCCGGTGGGACTTTCATGGAAAAGAATGTGGATGAAGCTTGGGAATTTGTAGAGAAACAAGCTTTGGTGATTGAGAAGTACTCCCATAGGAAGAGTGATGGGAGGAAAGCAGGAGCATATGAGGTTAGTGAAGTCTCCATGAGCAACTTCAAGCTTGATGCAATCAACAATGAGCTGAAATCTTTGAGGGAGTTGTGTGCTACAACTTTGAAGAATCAAGCAACCCCTCAAGTGCAAGTGCAAGCAAACTTGTCTTCCAAGGAGGAAGATGTGAACTACATGGGAAGGGGCAATTACAACAACTATCAACGCCCAAGGAACTTCAACAACAACCGGCAATTCAAGTTCAAATTATCCACAATGATGAAGGGGCCAGCCCTTGGTGAAGATGTGTTCAACATTGTCGAGCAAGATGAGTCTAGAGAAGTTGTGAGCTCGATCTTGATCAAGGACCCCTTGGAGAAGGTTCTTAGCTTAAGTTTGATGGAGGAAGGAGTTGAGGAGGCTTGCAATGAAGAAATCAAGGCTTTGGAAGCATTAGAAAAGGAGACAAGAGCTGAATTTGAAGTCCACGAAAGTGTGCTGAATCCTGTAGGAACCACGGCCAGGTGGGAAGAACCACGCCCGTGGAAAGTCCCGTGGAACTCTCTAGAATGCTCAAAAGGCTAGCTTTGCAAGTTCCACGGACGTGGTTGTGCCAGAGCCTGTAATTTTGCCCGTGGTTTCCCCAGAAACTGCATTGGTTGTTGATCAAGCTTCAAGGAGCCTTGAGGAGTCTTCCATGGCTTTGGATTCATCTCAACCAACATTATACAGATCGTCTCCACTCGATAAAGGTCCTCCTAAACTTGAACTCAAACCCCTCCCCTCTCATTTGAAGTATGCTTTTCTTGGTGATGATTCTACTTATCCGGTTATTGTGAATGCATGCTTGAATGATGATGAACTTGCTAGATTGTTGCATGAATTGAGATTGCATAGGAAAGCCATTGGCTATACCATCGATGATTTAGTTGGCATTAAACCTTCTTTGTGTATGCATAAGATCTTGATGGAAGATAATCATAAACCTTCAATTGAACCTCAAAGAAGACTAAACCCAATCATGAAAGAAGTAGTAAAGAAAGAGATCCTTAAATTGCTAGATGCGGGAATCATTTTCCCGATTTCGGATAGTAAATGGGTTAGTCCCGTGCATGTGGTTCCTAAGAAGGGTGGGATAACCGTAGTAACCAATGAGAATAATGAACTAATCCCAACTAGAACGGTTACGGGATGGAGGATGTGTATTGACTATAGGAAGCTTAACATGGCCTCTAGGAAAGATCACTTCCCTCTTCCTTTCATTGACCAAATGCTAGAGAGATTAGCTCAACATTCCCATTTTTGTTACTTAGATGGCTATAGTGGATTCTTCCAAATCCCTATTCACCCCGATGATCAAGAGAAAACCACATTCACAAGTCCTCGGGGTACTTTTGCATATAGGAGAATGCCATTTGGGTTGTGTAATGCACCCGCCACCTTTCAAAGGTGTATGATGGCTATCTTTTCTGAGTATATTGAAAACATCATGGAAGTGTTTATGGATGATTTTTCTGTTTATGGATCTTCCTTTGATGATTGTTTAGCTAACTTGTCTCTAGTGCTAAAAAGATGTGAGGAGACAAATCTTGTCTTAATTGGGAAAAATGCCACTTCATGGTAAGTGAAGGCATTTTGTTGGGACACTTGGTGTCCAACCGTGGCATTGAGGTTGATAGGGCTAAGATAGAGACGATAGAGAAGTTGCCACCACCTACCTCGGTGAAGGGGGTGAGGAGTTTTCTAGGGCATGCCGGTTTTTACCGGAGATTTATTAAAGATTTCTCTAAGATTTCTAAGCCTCTTACTAACCTACTAATGAAAGATGTTGAGTTTGTTTTCTCCAAGGATTGCCTTGAGGCTTTTTGTAGGTTGAAGAATGCTTTGATCACCGCTCCCATCATGCAACCTCCGGATTGGAGTTTACCGTTTGAGATCATGTGTGACGCGAGTGATGTAGCCGTTGGGGCTGTTTTGGGACAAAGCAGAGATGGGCTTACACATGCCATCTATTATGCTAGCAAGACGCTAGATGATGCCCAACTCAACTATGCTACTACCGAGAAGGAGTTGTTAGCGGTGGTGTATGCATTTGAGAAGTTCCGCTCATATCTTGTTGGAGCGAAGGTCATAGTGTATACGGATCATGCTGCGATCCGTTATCTCCTTACAAAGAAGGATGCCAAGCCTAGGTTGATTCGGTGGATCCTTCTTCTTCAAGAATTTGACTTGGAAATCCGGGATAAGAAAGGATCCGAAAACTCTGTGGCGGATCACCTTAGTAGACTCCCACCATTGGAGCTTGAGAGAGATGACATCCCGATTGATGACTCATTCCGGGATGAGCAATTGCAAATGGTGGAGGAGTGCTTGTTTCAAGTGTCAAGGGGTAATGAGTCATGGTATGCCGATATTGTGAACTAGCTTGTGTGTGAGGAGGTGCCACCCGGTTTATCCTATGCCCAAAGGAAGAAATTCTTCAAGGATGTGAGGCATTACTATTGGAGTGAACCACTTTTGTTCAAGAGAGGGCCGGATGGAGTCTTTAGGAGATGCATACCGGAGGATGAGGTGGAGAGTGAGATCCGCCATTGTCACTCCTTGCCATGTGGAGGCCATGCTAGCTCACACAAGACATGTGCTAAGGTGTTGCAATCGGGTTTCTTTTGGCCAAGTTTGTTCAAGGATGTGCAGAATTTTGTGGTAGCTTGTGATGCTTGCCAAAGGACGGACAACATCTCAAGGAGGAATGAGATGCCCTTGAACAACATACAAGAGGTGGAGATATTCGATGTGTGGGGTGTGGACTTCATGGGGCCATTCCCCTCTTCATGTGGAAACCTCTACATCCTCTTGGCGGTGGACTATGTGTCGAGATGGGTGGAGGCAATCGCCTCTCCCACAAATGATGCCAAGGTTGTGGTGCGATTCTTCAACCGAGTGATCTTCCCTAGGTTTGGAACACCAAGGGTGATCATAAGTGATGGAGGGAAGCACTTCACTAATAGGAACTTCGGGACACTTTTGACTAAGTATGGGGTGACTCATAAGGTGGCAACACCTTACCATCCCCAAACTAGTGACCAAGTGGAGATCTCCAACCGGGAGATAAAGGAAATTCTTGAGAAGACGGTTTCAAGGACGATAAAGGATTGGGCTATGAAGCTCGATGATGCTTTGTGGGCTTATAGAACCGCTTTCAAGACACCGATTGGCACCACTCCTTACAAGCTAGTCTATGGCAAGTCTTGCCACCTTCCGGTAGAGATGGAGCATAGAGCATATTGGGCCATTAGGTGGCTGAATTTTGACCTTAAGGAGGCCGGTGAGAAGAGATTGCTAGACATGAACGCTCTTGAGGAGATCCGGTTGGATGCCTATGAAAACGCCCGGATCTACAAAGAAAGGACCAAACGTTGGCATGATAAGCGTCTCATCACGAAAGAGTTGAGTGAAGGCGACCTTGTCCTTCTCTTCAACTCGAGGCTGCGGCTCTTCCTCGGAAAGCTTAAGTCAAGATGGACGGGTCCTTATGTGGTGAAGAAGATCTTTCCCCATGGAGCGGTTGAGATAGGAGGGGAGCATTGTGGAGATTTTAAGGTGAATGGGCACCAGTTGAAGAAGTATATCCCGGGAGCTCCGGTGGATATGATTGTCCCACTTTACCTAGAGTGAGACGCCCCCGAGTTTGGTCAAGCTAATGACCTTAAAGAAGCGCTTGATGGGAGGCAACCCATTGGTAGACATCTTTCCCTTTTTTATTTTTGTTTTTGTTTTGATTTTTCTATTTTTGTGTGTTTGGTGTGCTTTGTGTGTGTGCTAGAGTCTTGGTAGCATGGAAGCCTTGCACGGCATGTGAATGATGATGATGAGTCCCTCATCAATTGTGGGTGGAGCGGACGCGGGACTTGGACGGCTAGCGGTGCCTAGCGCGGATCCCGAAGCCATAAGGAACACTTTGAGCTCTCTACCATCGTTGATAGGATCATCCGACATCACTCCATTTGAGTAATCCCAAATACCAAAGCAACCCATTTTTACATTGTGAGAACCCTCTTTCACTCTTCTTTACTTGAATACCACATTGGGGACAATGTGTTTCTAAGTATGGGGTGGGGTTTTCATAATCACTTGCATGATTAGCATCTAGGATAGTTTAATATTGTCACATGTTTCATTATGTCTTGCATTGTACATATATATTTCAAAAATCCAAAAAAATCAGAAAATTTTTAAAAAATTTAGTGCTTCTAAGCTTGGGAATGACCCTTATGATGAAATTGTCTTGTGAATTGGCTATGGATGGCCTTATGTGTTGAATTGATGAATGCATATGTGGACTTGAAGTACTTATCTTGAATCCCATGAATGATTTGTGATCATGATGTTTGTCTTGATTGGATTGAGGATTGAAAGTCGAAATTACATGCTAGTTCTTGCACATCATCTAGGAATGATTAAGGCAATTCATCTTTCTCTACTTATCATCTTGATCATGTTGTTTGAGCACCTCACAATTGATATAAATTTGACCTCTTTTGACCCATCCGGGAATAGGAGCATGTTAGTGTGTTGAGTGTGTGAAAAGCAAGTGTGGGGTGAAGTTGTTGATGAAAGAATGTTATGAATGAAGTGCTGAATTTGTTGTGAAAGTGTAGAAAAAAATATAGGTTTGGGGACATTGAATTAAATGACGAGTAACTCAACACCATTCACATAATCGGGTGTTTGTGCCTTGCCAAAGTCAAATAACCGATAGTCCTAACGAGCTTTGGTATGTGTGCCCGGTGTGGATGCACCTCGAAAAATAAAAAAAAAACCCGAGGACGGCTAATCACCAAGGTTTCAGCTTTTGTACACCAATGCCATTGTCTCAAAAATAAGTGAAAGAAAAAGAAAAGAAAAGAAAGAAAAGATGGAGAAAATATACACTTGTGGGAAGTTGATAAAAAAATATGAAGTTGTGAAGTTAGTTCCAATCCCGGATTAGCATCACATAGCCTAGAAAAATTCCCACCTAATCACAACGTTTCTCGGCCTTTTATTTCACAAGCCCTTGTGACCTATTTGCATGTGTGTAAGACTTAGTGATCTAGATTGGATATGCTCATGATCATCTTGACTTCTTCGTTTTTACATTTCATGCATGCCTTCGAGTTAAGTATAATTGTCTTTCCGTGCCTTCATTTATTTGACACATGATTGCTTGTCCATTGCCATGAACATGACTATGAAGGTGATCCAATATTAGAAGTACAACTCCAAAAAGATTTTGTTGTTTTTCTGCATGCATAAATCATGTCATCTCTTAGTCTATAGTTGGGACTTGCTCGGGGACGAGCAAACCTTAAGTATGGGGTATTTTTGATAACACGATTTATGACTCAGGTCTAGGCACTCATTTAGAAAGTTTTTCCGCTCATTCATGCATGGTTTAGCACTAGTTCACGAGGTTTGCACTCAATTCATGTATTTTGTCGAGATAGACGTCTACACGGACTTTTGCATGCTTTGTAGGTATTTTGGGAGATTTAGGAGCTTAATCGATACATTTGAGGATCGTTCCTCGAGATGACACACCTTCGGACTCATTGGAAAGCAAGTTAGGAGCTAAGGAGGACACATGGGACCTTGTTGGTGCATGTCATGCACCAAATCGTGACTTAATGATCCAAAACAAGCTGAGGCACCAAAACCACGGCCACTGGGACTTCCACGGGCGTGGAAATGGGCCGTGGTTTTGGCCAGACAGCTGTGACAGCTGTCCCACGATCTTCATGGCCGACTCTTGCAAATTTGGAGGATAAAAGGTGGTCCTGCAAGGCTGTTATGAACAGACCCCTCACTCCCATTCTCTCCCACACTCTCAACAAGAAAGATTCTCTCATTGGAAGATTGGATTGGAGTTTCCATTGGAGAAGAAGAAAGGCTTCCATTGGAGAAGAAGAAGAAGCACACTAGTTCATAGTTCCATAGTCTTTTTGAGTGATTTTGAGTGAGCTTTGTGAAACGTTTTGCAAGGTTTTGTAAGAATCGATTGAACCTTCTTTTGAAGGGTTGTAAGTCCTTTTTGAACCTTGATTTAGCTTGTTTTACTTGTTTCATTTTCTTAATCCATCTTTCATTTCATCTTCTTGCCATGGATTCTATGATTTTATGCTTGTTGAGTTTGATCTTTAAGATGCATGTTGTTGGCTAAATAGATGCGATTCTAGGGTAAGGAAAAGATGGTTATGGCTTGGACTATGATAGAATGGACTTAGATGTACCTTTGGATGAATTATTTGCTCGAGCCTAGCCTCTGTTGTAAACCACGGTTTGTTCTATACATTCCACGGCCGTGGTTCTTGATGAACAACCCGTAAATTTGACTGACTTGCTTGTTTTGATGAATCTAAGTGCTATGGTGTTAGATTGTTGAAATCCTAGTGTTTGTTGAGTTAAACCTATCCTAGGGTGACCTAGTGTTAGCAACTAAGTGTTAGAAGAGACTTACCCGGTAATTCTTACTCTTAGATACCGAAGATGATGAACTCTAGGTATTAGTGAGCCTCACAAGCCGCTATTGGACTGAGTGTGCTAGGATAGGTGTTTAGGACTTGCCTTCCCGAGACTTACCCGGTAAGGAGAGGTTAGATCCTTAGAATACCATCTGGTTTGTGTAGAATTCCTATCCTTAGGCTCTTTGAGACTTACCCGGTGATGAGACCTTAGGAACAGACTAGTGGATCATGAGACCTACCCGGTGATTGATCCCAATCTAGAAACGCTCGCTCCCAACATACTATAGTTGATCCAAGGAATGATTAGATAGCTTGAGTCCTATGCCATAACCGGAATTTCCGACCCCTAGAATCCGCTTTTCTCCCTTTGATTACATATTTCGTATTTGCTTGTTTACTTGTGGTGTTAGCTACTTAGCTTAGTTGATTGTTGATTTTGCATGATTTGTGATCTTTGATTGATCACCTAAAAACCAAACCAAAAACATTGAGATTTTCATTTCTTTATTCCTTTCTCTTTTCTTAGCCTAGATCTTCACTATCCTTAGTCAGTAATCGATTCAAGCTCACCTCAGTCTTTGTGTTCGACCTCGGAATACTATCCTTACTACAAAACGTCCCGTACACTGCGGGTTCGCTAGGAGTTAGGAGAAATATATCGAGTTATAAATTTAAAGCTTTTGCGTGTCACGTTCTTAGCGTAACAGATATAAAGAAAAGATTAAAACCGTTAAACTTATCTTTATATTTGTGTTCTTTTTCTTTAAGCAATCACAACCTGTTATTACTTAAAGTTCACTACTAGATTAAAGACCCGAACCCGGAACCTATTAATCCTAGTTCTTTGCATGCACTTTAGAACCTAAGGTGATCAATCTCAAGTAATAGTAAAACATGCAATTTAGACAATGGAGATCAAGGAAACACAAAGCAATACTGAATGAAAACTTATATTAAAGAAAACTTACAACCAAAGTAACAATGCAGCTTCAAACCAACCCAATGTAGCAAGGGAGTTAGCAACTCATTACAAGGGTAGCAAGATACTCTAAATGGACAAAATGGAATAATTTGTTGGATGATAAGTTGGATGATTCTAGGCTAGGCAATTCCGTAGGGGCGGATCTTTAATGCTCTTCAAACGTCTGACTCTTCAACTTCCTGCCGTTTCTGGTGCCAAGCTGCCGGGGCGTCCCAATGTCAACGCAGGGGCGGTGACACATACTCTTCATCTTCCAGCTCCCAGGTTGAGGCGCAGGGGAAGGCGCAGGGGCGCTGGTCTTCGCTTCTTTAGGGCAAGTCACCGTAGGGGGGGCAAGGAGTGGCGCAGGGGCGGTGACACACTTCGTGGCTGGCGCTGGCGAAGGCGTAGGGAGCTCTCCGGAGTAAGGCGTCACCCGCAGGGGCGGTGACAAGGCTCCACTGGGGCGGTGAAGCAACAAAAGCTTTGCTTCGTGAACAATTTTCACTCCTAAGTGCTTATAACTCCTTCCTTAGCTTCTTTTAGTCTTCTTCTTCTGGACCAAGGAGTTAGTAGCATAAACCGACACAAAGTAATAAAAAGACTCTAAAAACTATCCTAATTGATAGTGATTCCATCACCTATCACTACCCAATTCAATCTTCAACTACTATCCGCCGGCACATTCATGGACATGTCGATTGATGAAGCTTGGGAGTTCATTGAGAAACAAGCTTTGCACATGGAGAAATACTCCCACCAAGGAGCTGAAAATGGAGTTAAGAGAGTTAATTTCCAAGAAGCTCCATCAAATGATAATCAACTCATTTTCCTCAAGAATGATGTGAAGCAATTGAAGGACCTTTTGGTTGCTCACACCAAGAAGGAAGAGGGAGGATATCAAGGCTCACGGAACAACAATCATGGTTCCCGGAACAACAATTACAACAACAATAGAGGCTCCAATAGCAATAATTGGAGATCTAACAATCAAAATTCGGGTAAATCTTATTCTAACTCCAATTCTAATAATTCTTTTAACCCTTCTTCTTCTTCTTCTACTCCATTGAAGAGCCAGGAGCCTGGATCAAGTTCGTCCCAGACATAAAAGAAAGATGTAGTGTTGGAGGCCATCTTGATCAAGCTCAATGCTATGGAGACGTCCATGACTTCATTTTCATAGGCACAAAAAGCCTTAGAGCAACAATTCTTTAATAAGGCGAATGAAGCGCCAAGAGACCCAAGGAAGCTCCCAACAAGGACAGAGAGCATCCCTAAAGGACAAATCATGGCAATAACGATGAGAAGTGGACTGAAAACTGCAGATCCAGTGCCTCGGTCGATGCTAGTGTAGACGAAGAACACCTCGGTCCAGGTACAGACGAGGAACACTTCGGTCGAGGTGCCACCCGAGGTGGAGTCCCAGAAAGAGACGGACAAAACTGAAGTTTATGTCCCACCTCCTGAATAGAAACCACCACTTCCATTCCCCTAGTCAAGGGCTAGAGCATATCTAGACAAGCACTTTGGTAAGTTCCATGACTTGATGAATAAGCTACATATTAACATCCCTTTCCTTGATGCTATTCTAGGGATGCCCGCCTATGGGAAGTTCTTAAAAGAAATTCTATCAAGGAAGAGGAAACTAAAAGATTTTGGTGAAGTAAGGATGACATCTAAATCCTCGGAGCTTATTCAAATCATGAAGGAGAAGATGCCACCCAAGTTGAGAGACCCCGGCTCATTTTGCATTCCCATTCAAGTTGGGGATGTGACTTGTGAGGCATTGTGTGATCTAGGAGCCAGCGTGAGCATCATCCCGCTGGAGCTATTTGTGAAGATCAGACTTGGAGAGCCCAAGCCGGTGAAGATAAGGTTATACATGGCGGACCGCTCCATTACCCATCATGTGGGCATTTTGGAAGATGTTCCGGTTAAGTTAGGTAACTTTTACTTACCTATAGACTTTGTTGTACTTGTTATACCCGCAAATTATCCCGTTCTAATCATTCTCGGGAGACCATTTCTAGCAACTTCGGGTTGCAATGTGGATTGTAAGAACGCCAAGTTGAAATTCAACATTGGCGGAGATCAAGTGGAGTTTGCATTGCTCGCTGCAATGAAAGGAGAGCCGCTGGAGGATGATATCTTCAACATCTATGATGAAGAAGAATCAAGAGAATTGGTGAGCTCAATCCTTATTAATGACCCTCTTGAAAGAGTTATTAGTTTTAGCTTAATGGAGGAAGGTATAAATGCTTCTTGTGATGCAGATATACGGAGCTTAAAGCACTAGAAGAAGATCCAGGAGCTAAGATTGAAAAACTAATCCAGGAGAGGAGAATCTCCAGTTTCGGTCCCAGTTCCAGTACCTCGACCGAGGCACTTTCTGGACCAAGCGAGGTGTTCTTATCTAAAGAACATCTCGGTCACCCACTATGGACCTCGACCGAGGTTGCAAGCGAGATGATGTCAACTGAGACTTCTGAAAGTCCAATTCTTCGATCTAAGTCAACTCCACTAGAAGGAGGAAGCAAGGATCCCTCTCAGAAAGCACCCCCAGTTGTGGAGCTTAAACCGCTTCCAAGTCACTTGAGGTATGTTTTCCTTGGACCAGATTCTACTTATCCCGTCATGGTTAGTGCTTCCCTTTCCGAAACTGAATTGTCTAAACTGATGCATGTCCTGAGGAAACATCAAAAGGCTTTGGGTTATACTATTGATGATCTTATTGGTATTAAGCCTTATTTCTGCATGCATAGAATACTAATGGAGGATGATCATAAAACTTCACGGGAACCTCAAAGACGGTTAAATCCTATCATGAAAGAGGTTGTGAAGAAAGAAATTCTTAAGTTGTTGGATGTAGGTATCATATTTCCTATCTCGGATAGCAAGTGGGTAAGCCCAGTGCATGTAGTTCCGAAGAAAGAAGGGAAGACCGTTGTAACGAATAAGAACAACGAGTTGATCCCAACTAGGACCATTACGGGCTGGAGGGTGTGCATCGATTATCGGAAGCTGAACGTGGCCACTCGGAAGGATCCTTTTCCATTTTCCTTCATCGATCAAATGCTCGAACGGTTAGCCCAACATTCACATTTTTGCTATTTAGATGGTTATAGTGGCTTCTTTCAGATTCTTATCCATCCGGATGATCAAGAGAAGACCACTTTCACTTGTCCATGGGGGACATTCGCTTATAGGAGGATGCCATTTGGATTATGTAATGCACCCGCTACCTTCCAGCAATGCATGATGGCTATCTTTTCTGAGTACATAGAGGAGATCATGGAGGTATTTATGGATGACTTTTCAGTATATGGTTCCTCTTTTGATGATTGCCTATCTAATCTTTCTCTAGTTCTACAAAGATGTGAAGACACTAATCTCGTTTTAAATTGGAAGAAGTGTCATTTTATGGTTAATGAAGGCATTGTGGTAGGACACCTCATTTCCAACCGAGGTATTGAGGTCGATCGAGCTAAGACCGAGACTATTGAGAAACTTCCTCCCCCTTGTTCTATTAAGGGTGTACGGAGTTTTCTCGGGCATGCAGGTTTCTATAGGAGGTTCATCAAGGATTTTTCGAAGATTTCTAAACCACTAACTAAACTCTTGAATAAGGATGTTGTTTTTGAGTTTTTGCAGGAATGTCTTGATGCATTTTTCAGGATAAAGGAAGCGCTGATCTCCGCTCCCATTATCCAACCTCCGGATTGGACCTTGCCCTTTGAGATCATGTGTGATGCGAGTGATGTGGCGGTAGGAGCGGTGCTTGGACAAAAGAAGGATGGCCGGACAACGTCATTTACTATGCTAGCAAGACGCTAGATAAAGCCCAACTAAACTACGCCACCACCGAAAAGGAGCTTTTGGCGGTTGTATATGCTTTTGAGAAATTTCGCTCTTACTTAGTGGAGCAAAAGTTATTGTTTACGCTAACCATGCAGCTATTCGTTACTTGCTTGCTAAGAAAGATGCTAAGCCACGTCTTATTCGATAGATTCTCTTGCTTCAAGAGTTTGACCTAGAGATTCGTGATAAGAAGGGATCCGAAAATTTTATAGCGGATCGCCTCAGCCGGCTACCTCCATCTTCACGCGAAAAGGACGACCCACCCATAGACGATTCATTCCCCGATGAGCACTTGCATTTGCTAGAACGTTTGATAGACTTCTTTATCTCACCCCATGATGAAGGCAAAGTATGGGGTGAGGATACCTTCCAACATGATTAGGGATGCCGTACGGTCCAGCTAGCGACCTTAAATCAAGCGCTTCTTGGGAGGCAACCCAAGGTATTGCTTTCTTTTTCCCTTTTTCTAGTTTAGCTTTAGATAGTTTGCTTTTGCTTTGTTTGGTTTTTGGCGTCCTAGACAGAAACCAGGTACTTTCTAAGGAAGGATTACAACTCAGAAGCAACACTGGAAGGACAGAAGTTCGAGAATTCGAGAAGACGAAGTTTCACTGAGACATATCTCAGTTGCCGTCACAACGCCTCGACCGAGATGATTCTTGAGCAACCGAGACGACTAGGGATGACAAAGATCCACCTCGGTCCAGACACCTCGGTCCAGTCGGGACAACCTCGACCGAGGTGACAGCAGAATCGGCGAGGGGTATAAAAGGGGAACAATTTCTCTCTCTTTCCCTCCCATCTCCTTCTTGACCGCGGCGCAAGATTCACCTTGTTTCTTCGTTTCTCAATCGTTTTCTACGATTTTTGCTCCGATCTCGCAAGGAAAAGAAAGAGAAGCAGATTGCAAGCAAGAAACCGCAAGAAAAACACTTCGAAACTGTGTAATTTGGGGTAAATTGTCGGAAACCCTAACTTATCTTCTCTTTACTGATTTTGGACATTATTGGCTTTGGTTGCCACTGATTTGTGTTGGAAAAGGCTTAAGTACCCCATAGGAACAATTGGTAGTGATATTGGGGGAAAAGAACTGGAAATTTGAGAGTTGAAATCGCCTAGCCTTTTGCGTCGGTCTAATCGAGTTGTGTCTCGGCCGAGGTGATTCTTCAGCCATGTCGGACCAACCAAGGTGACCTGTCAGCAGAAAGAATGAGTTCTCATTCTGATCGCCAGTTAGTTCTGAATGATTCTCCTAGTGGTTCCTCACCTTCCCCTTCTTCCCGACCTTCTATCCCGGTGATCCATGAGTGTTACTAGGCAGACTTTGACCGTATATGCGCGCGCCCAGTGATTGCGCCGCGTTTCTTGGATATTTCTGCTTTTGATTGCCTCCATGTAGCTGATGATCTGCGGAGGATGATTTTCATGGTAGGGCTGGAGCAGTTTATGGAGATTAGAGCTCCAGCCTACCTCGAGCCCACACTAGAGTTCGTGAGTTTTGTTACTCACCTGCCTGAGCAGAAAGCCATCAAGTACCGGTTGTTGAACCGGAAATACATCGTTCCCATGAACCAGTGGAGAGATATCTTTGGCTTCCCGACCCCTACAGTTCCTAACTTCCCTTCTCGAGCCGTAGCTCGACAGTTTTGGGGGCAAATTGCCCATGTTGTAGAGCATGCTGATAGGTGGAGACCTGGAGACTCTAGGGAGCGCATCATTTTCCATCTCTCTTTCCGACTAGCCCACCGGATCTTTAGTGAGACCCTTCTGGTGCGTACTGAGATGCCCCAGAAGGTTATACATGGGGAGCTTTTGAGTCTTTTTCTGTATGGTGACTGGGGGAGTGCCTGATTTTGGGGCCATGTTAGCTGAGGATCTTCACCGGATCAAGGCTAAGGGGAAGAGAGATATCTGTTGTGGAGGACTAGTGACTCATATAGCGACGGTCATGGATCTAGATCTGAGTGCTTGTACGTTGGTGGCGGCTGCAAAGCCGCTAGGACTTCAGGAGATGATCACGAGGAGGATTCTGGTTCCTCGTGGACTCACTACACCGTACGTGGCTATGCCTTGGGAGCTGACTGCCCCTCAGGGTATCATGTGGTCAGCTCAGTTCTCAGTCTTCGATCCTCAGTATTGGTCCACCGCTTGGATACCCTACATAGAGGATGCTAGAGACGCTGCAGCAACTCAGGCTCAGGATGAGGATGAGGATGATGATGGCGGTGCTACCATGGAGACAAGGACAGATACAGCCGGCCCCAGTGTGCTAGTTGTCGACTTAGATGACGAGGCGACAGAGGAGGAGGCGGTTGCAGCACCATCACGTCCTTCTAGGAGTAGAGTCCGCAGGCAGAGGAACCCATAGTTCATCGACGGATTGACGAGCTGACGGACCAGATGATCGACTCTTACGTCGCCTTGTCCTTGGATATGTTGGAGATGAGGGAGAGCCAGCACTACCAGCGCCGGATGATGGAGATACAGTTCCAACACACCATGGGTTATCCATTTGACCCATCTCAGTATCCCTTCGTCCCATATCCACCACCACCAGCAGCAGATCAGGATTAGAGCTAGCAGGGATTTCTTTTCTTTATTTATTATGCAACTCAGCTTATGTCCGGTGAGTACTCTGTTTTTAGACTTATTTTGACCCATTGGGACAATGTGTCCCAAGTATGGGGTATTTGGATGTATCTTATTTGACATTATGTGTATGACTTGTATGACTTTTTATTTATGATCTTTCTTATGCTCTATATGCTTATCTGAGACTACATGCATGCATACAGGTTATTTGATTGAGAAAAACGTCAAAAATTGGTTAAGAAAAAAAATTTTATGACCTCGACCGGGATGATTCTTGCCAAACGAGGTCAAGTACCTCGGTTGACTTAGAACATCTCGACCGAGGCGGTTTAACTGAAAGAGTTTTCGAAACGATTTTTGTGCTTCCTTTCTGGATATGATCTCAATGATGATTTTGTTTGCAGATTGGTTTTAGAATCTTTATATGTTTGAAAGGTTTTATGATATGTTTAAGTTGCTAAATGCTTTGTTTGAAATTTTGGCATATTTAATACTTTATTTTTATCCAAATTATGTTGAATTTGAATGTTGACACCACATGATGAGTTCTATCACATTCTTCCTGGGATGATTAAGGCAATTCATTCTCTTCTCTTCTTCTTCCTGATCATGCTTAGCCCCTCATATATATATTTGTCTCCCTTTACCTATCCGGGAAATTGGAAGCAAGCAAGTGAAAAATAAGTGAAAGTGAAGTTGAGATATTAGCTGAAAGTTTAGAAAGAAACAAATAGGTTTGGGGAAGTCAATCATGATGATGAGTAACTCGGCACCATTCACATAGCCGGGTGTTTGTGTCTTGCCAAAATCGGATTGAGCGATATTCCTAACGGGTCATGGTATGTGCATCAAGGGTTTGAGGCATCTCGAAAAATTGATGATTGCTAATTTCCTAGGCTTCGGTTATTGTGCACCTCTGTCCATGCATCCCAAAAAGTAAAAGTAAAACAAGCAAAGCTTATTGATGGAAGATGTTGAAGTTCAAAGCAAGTGAAGTGAAGATCCTTTTCCCGGATTCTAGCACCACATTCCCTATATACATTCCACCCTCACACGTTTCTTGACCTTCTTTTGAAAAGTCCTTGAGACCTCGAGCTTGTTGATTGACTTGGTGGTTTAAACTGGATTATACATGATTAATTTCGATAATTATGATTTATTATGCATTCTATGATTTTATGCAAAGATGAACAACTTTCTTATATTAATAAAATGTTTTGACCATATCTTGATTTTAATTACCATGAAGCATTCTCTTAGAGTGATCTATGAGTGGAGCATACCATAAAAATGTTTTGAAATACTTTTCATTGATCTTTATGACTTATAGTTCATTCTATCTTGTACTTAAGATTTGGAACTTGCTTGGGGACAAGCAAGGGACAAGTATGGGGTATTTTGATAGCATGTATTATAGTCTATATTTTGGGACTTGTTTAGACGTTTTATCTTCAGTAATCTGCATGTTTGAATGTATATTATGTGATTATATTGTCGTTTCATCTACCTTTACGAGAATCGAGGTCCACACCAAGTTTCGTTGTAATCGTAGGTAAAATGACACATTTTGGATCGAAATGGAGCTAAGGAGCAAAGGAGTCATAGGAGCTACATTCTGGAGCTTAAAAGAGAACTCAAGAAGCAAGGAATTAATGAAGAAGATTTACTTTGGACCAGATTTGAGAGATTTTACATTCAGCTGAGGTTCACCTCGGTCAGCTACAGTGTCACCTCGACCGAGGTGATCTTGAGGAGTGCCCCGACCGAGGCGAACACCCTGGCGCGGCGAGATATATTTTATTTGGCTGAGATATTTTATTTTTGGAATGAAGATATCTTATATTTTTGGGCTAGATTTCTAGAAGGAAGATCATATATTTAGGAGATCTATTTTAGAGATATGAATATATTTTATAGGAAATTATCTTTTTAAGATATTATTATCTTTGGAAGATAATTCTCCTATATAAAGGGTTGAATTTTCCACAATTTAGCCATCCTTTACATCTTTGGATCAACAATATTCTCCACACAACAGTTAGGAAGGATTTTTGGAAGTTTGAAGGAAGGAAGTTCATAGCTTTGTGATAGCTTTTAAGGGGATTTGTAAGACTTTCTTAGATTCCCTTTGGTTTGTTGTCTTTGTTTGATTTGTGATTATGAGGAACGCTGATTTGTTTGATATTTGATTTAGTTATTGAAGCCTTGTTCTTAAGGTTTTTGTGTTCAAATATTCATTCCCTTCTCATATATTTGATTATTGCTTTCATGATGATGGGTGGCTAATTTCCTTGTGCGGTTCTAGGGTGATTGGCTGAAAGTTGTGGAAAAGACAATGATAGAATAACCTTAATCCTAGTAGGACCCTGAAAGTTCGAGTCTTTAACCTTAACCCTAGAGTACCTCGCTCAGTCGATGAACATCTCGGCCGGGGTGGAACTTGACTGACCGAGGTGACCTTTTCTGATCCGAAACTGAGAGTTAAGTGTTAGAATTTGCCAAATCCTATTCTTATTACACATTTCCTGGTTCAATGCAAGCCTAGGATGAGACTTACCCGGTAATTCCTTTGTTTGGTTACCCAAGATCATAAGTGTATGTAATAAAGGTTTATCCTTTATTGGGGTTTGAGTGTGCATTCATCCCATCTTTGTGAGTTAGCCTGAGACTTACCCGGTAAAGGTTGATTCTATTCCCTTAGTTGGTGTGTTGGTTTGAGATTATAGTTCCTTTCCTTAGTACCTTGAGACTTACCCGGTAATAGGAACTTTGGGTTGGGATTGTAAGTAGTGAGACTTACCCGGTGATCTATTCATGCTTTAGAAACACCTTCCCTTGGCAAAATCTCAGCTTTGTCCGCTTTATCTTGAGATCTTGAGTTGGAACCACAACTAGATGCTTTAATCCCTAGAATTTGCATATTTCCTTTAATTGACCTTATTATCATCTTTTGATTGCTTCAATCGCTTTTGTGGTTATTAGTTGCATTGACGACCTATACTTGCTTAGGTTTCACCTAAGTCACTGAGATCGACACCCCGAAATTCTTGCTTTTACTATAATTGATCCGTACACTAAGGGTTCGCATCCTTGCTTTAAGCATATTTCTTGGGATATAAATTTAAAGCTTGCACACACCTTTGGAGCGAACACATATCAAAGAGGAATGAGATGTCATTAGATAACATTCAAGAGACAGAGTTCTTTGACTGTTGGGGAATCGACTTCATGGGACCATTCCCTCCTTCCGGACGCTACAACTACATCCATGTTATTGTTGATTATGTGTCTAAGTGGGTAGAGGCAACTACATCACCCACTAATGACGCACGTATAGTGGCAAAGTTCATCCAAGAAAACATCTTTACAAGATTTGGAATCCCCAAAATCATCATCAATGATGGCGGTTATCACTTCATTGAGAAATAGATTGAAGTGATGTTGAAAAAGTATGGGGTGTATCACAAAATTATTACCCCCTATCGCCGCCAGACAAGTGGACAGGTTGAAGTCTCCAACAAGAAAATAAAGAGCATTCTAGAGGAAAAAAAGTGTCTCATTCTAGAAAATATTGGAGTTATAAACTTCATGACACTCTCTCGGCTTACCCCATTGCATTCAAAACAACCAATGGTACTTCGCCTTTTCGCCTTGTCTATGAAAAATCTTGTCATTTGCCGGTCGAGATCGTACACAAAGTCACGTGGGCTCTCAAGTATTTGAATTTTCACCTCAAGGATGTCGGAGAGCGTCGTCGTTTTGAATTTCAAGAACTCGACGAAATTTGACTTAACGCGTATAAAATTGCAAAGATCTATAAAGATAAGACAAAAAGATGCCATGATACCAGGATATTGCTGAAGGAATTCAATGTAGGTTGCCAATTGTTGCTATTCCAGTCTAGGCTGAGATTATTCCTTGAAATACTGAAATCCCGGTGGATAGATCCCTACCGTGTTCTAAAAGTTCACCCCTTTGGCGGTGTTGATTGAGATTGGTGATGACAAAGGGACCTTCAAAGTCAATGGGCATCGTTTGAAACATTATATTGTTGGAGACCTCCCAAATAACATCCGAGGAAGTTTCTCGACGACCAACTCATAACCTAAACCCTTTCCACTGTCAAGCTAATAGCCTTAAAAGAGTGTTATGTGGGAGACAAACCATGCATCTCTCTCTCATTCTAAGTATATTGAGTATTGACATTGTTATATTTGATGTTTACGATAAAAAACTCATTGTACATCAACAATGAAGATCCATCAAGAAGATTGAGGAAACAAATTGAAAACAAGCCCAAATGGCCTGCCAAACGGCCACAAACCGTTTTATTTCAATTAATTAGATCAATTGAATTGTTTTTGTACGAAAAGCCGCAAGCAAGATATTTTCGAAACGGGGTCCAAACGGCCTTTTACAACCAACCTATGGGCACTGAGATGGCATTTGGCCGTTTGGATCATTAGGTTTGAAAATAATTAAATAGCCGCAAACAACTCCCTTTCAAAACGGCCACCACGCGGGTAAGTCTCAAAGATCCTATTACCGGGTAAGTCTCAAAGATCCACTATCCCCAAACCAAAGGTCCTATTACCGGGTAAGTCTCAAAGATCTAAGGAAAGGAACTATAATCTCAAACCAACCACTCAACTAAGGAAATAGAACTAACCATAACCGGATAAGTCTCAGGTTAACTCACAAAGGCAAGAGGAAGGCACACTCAAACCTAATAGAGGGTGTTGAGTCCTCTATTACCTAGAACTCATCATCGTTTGCAACCAAGAAAGAGAATCACCGGGTAAGTCTCTTCCCAAGCTTGTATGTAGGCTTGAAAGGTTCAACAAGGCTAGCATTTAAGCAATCTTTAACCAAGGCTTGAGGATAGAACATCAAAGGCATGACATAAGAAAACTACAATTCTTGAATAAAAATCGGTCGATTTTTCACCAAGAAAAGACCCATTTTTTTCTCCTGCAAAGGTAGATCCAACTCTCAGGATCCAATCTAACGTGAGGCTCAGTCTTTCATCATCTAAACCACAAACTTCAACCAATCACCCTAGAATTGCAAGGGTTTTAGCCAACAACACACATTATCAAATCAAGATTGAATATATGAATCAAGAAAATAAAGAAACGATTGAAACTTGAATAAAAACAAAAAATCCTTAACAAAGGTTCTCAGTATCTAAAAACAAAATAAAAGCAATAAAAAAAACTCCGAATCTTGCGTTCAAAAGCAAAAGAATCTAAAAACTAGAATAAATCTCAAAGAACTTCACTAATTATCTCGAATCTTGAATCTCAAATGTGGAATGTTGTTTCTCCTCTCCTTCTTGTTGTCTTCTAGATTTCTTGAGTGAATTTGGTTGTCTTAGGTGTTGTTAGACGTCCCTTATTTATAGAAGAAAGCTAGGGTTTTGAATCTTTATCTTAGACGATTTTATAGAAAATCTCGGTCTATATTTATAAAAACCCGTTTTCTCTTGATTGACCCAATTTTTCTTCTCTGAGGCGTGTTATCTTGAAGTTCCGTCTTATATCTTTCTTTAAGCTATCTTATCCTTATCTTTTGGGCTCCTTAGCGATCCACCATGTTGCTTAGTCCATTATTGATCCATTTCCGCTCCAAACTCCACCAAATTAACTGCAATTACAACAAGAAATCGTGTAGACCTTTATTCTTGCAATGTATATGAATATGGACTTAAAGACTAATGATTCTTGTCAAATGTATGCAAAGTTGAAGGGAAATACTAACAATATGCATGAATATGATAGTACATAATTCATTTCATCTTCCCGCATCGATGGTCAACTTCGGGTAAATATTCAGGGTAACATGTTGAGGTACAACTCTCAGGCCTTCATTCAAGACCCGGATAACTAGCTTGATATCTTTATCAAATTTGAGTATGAGCCGCTAGTTGGTGACGATAAGGGTGACGATGTTGATGATGATAATGATGGTGTCGACGGTGAGGAAGGTTTTATCCGACGAGGTGCTAATTACACTTTTGAGCATGCTCATCCACCTACTTAACCGCACCCTTCACAATTCTATTCTCAAGGGATGGTGAGTCATATTCTACAACTCCTTGGGACTTCATGCACCAATTCTCCACTTGGAGTATCGCCGAGTCCTCGACCATTGTTGCTTGACAGACTTCGGAGACTGTTGTACGCCATGCTTGAGAGACGAGACAAAATGGCACGTTCACTAACTTTGGCCATCAATTGACATCATTGATGGCCGCCTCACTAGCACTGATGACACTCTCAACGACTTTGGCTCTACCCTTACCACCTTTAGTTCTCACATGGCGAACTATGCTAGAGATATACGTCCATTAGCCTCTTCCCAGCGCAACATTGATGATCGCCTCATTGAGTATGACATTGGACGCCCACAAATACGCACTGACGATCCTTCTACTACCAACCCTAGTACTAACCAGGACCCGATGGATGGATATGATCCTACTAACGCCACTTCCTCCCCATGAGTTTCTCTTGCCTATTATCTCTCCTAACTTTGTGAAACTGCGAGGACACAATTTGTTTTTAGTATGGCGCCTAATAACTAAATCAGCATTATGTTGCACTTGGATAAAACTTGTAATCTTTTCTTTACATTGTTTATGTTCTTCTTCCCCCCACTTGTCCATCTTGCTTACTTATTCATTTATTTGCATTAATTGACGAAAACCATTTGTGGATCATAAGTTTTTTTTTTTTGCTTTAACTCGACAAACCGGTTTATGAAACCCGATATTTGTTGTTTGACATTACGTGTCAACGATGTTTTAAAATGTTAACTTTTTGCTATTGCCTGTATACATGAGTTTTTTTGCACAAAATCATTTATGAAAATTCTAGCAAAACAACACCTGATGATATTTCTCTAAACCTCGGACATGCACTTTCATGTGTCCTTTCCTTCCCTTTTTTTAGTGATCTCAAAATTGCTTAGGATCTTTTAGAACTTGTGATTGACTCCTTTGAAAAACTACATGCTCATTGAAATCTCTATATTTGATGTAAAGAGAATCAAGGCTCTCTTTGATAAGCTTTGTGTATCCTTTTTCCCACCATATATGTAATACCCTTATTCCCCCTCGTTGGTGCTCCACAAAATAGCCTTGCAACCATATTGCCACGGGAAACCTATCCAAGGCTAAAAAGTGAAAAAATGCAAAGAAACAAATATGGGGTGATCTGAAGAAGATCCGAGATATCATATATCACAAGAATTTTGAAGTTTAGAAGAGCATGGGAAACTCCCAATACATTTTAAGGACTAGTGGAGAAGACAAAAAGTTCTCGTTAGAAATCCTGCAACATATCAAGTAAGAGTTTATTATGAAGAATGTTACTCGAGTTTATCCTTGAAAGAGGAATTCCTATAGAAATGATGTGTGCACAAGAAGTACAAATCAAGAAGGAAGAGTATATGAGCCTAAATGAAAGGTGGATGATTGAAGCGATCTCGTTGTTCCAAAAAAAAGAACCAAATACCCCGGATATCATTTAGCCTCTTTTGCCTACCTTTTGGCCTACCAACATCACTACTCTTTGTTCCATCATCCCCGTTATACTCTATAAAAGACCTCATGATTTACATCATTTATTTGATCTTTTCTTTGACAGGTGGTGAAGTTTAAGAACGTTTTGACAAGCTTATGGTAAGACCTTTGTCCTTTTATTGAGCTTGAGAGATGAATATAAACACATTCTGGTAAGATGAGTTTAACACATTTATCCTTTGAAAGGTTTGAAACCATCTTTTCTCGTTCCCTTAAACGATGATTGATACTATAATGGTTTGGTTTGAAAGGTTGATTATTTTTCTTAGTTGAGTCATGCTCTTGTTATACAAACACAACTTTTGATTTTCATATTACTCACTCGATGACGAGTAAGAACTAAGTATGAGGTATTTTGATTGCATAGAAACATACGTGTTTTCTACCCTCTTATATATGTTGCTTTACACATCTTTTGGCAAGATATATATGCTTAATTATTACACGGAATGCGTTCAGATTATGTTTTTGATATCTACTTCCGGTTATTTCATATTTCAGGCTTTCAAGGCTCATTATGAAGTATTTACCACCCAAATTCACTCAAGGATACTTAAGAGTTCGGTCTTCCCTAACTCATACGTCACAAGGACAAATTCTCATATGATTAAGGATCCACTGCTCAAGAAGATCAAAAACCACTATGGATTGGAGAAAAAACTTCCCTACTATGGAGCATAAAATCACACAAGACGACATTTCCAAACGAGCTGGAATAACAAGTGAAATGCCCCCTCTACGGGCAGTCACACGGCTATCATCGCCATTTGATTGGCCGTTCCAAATGACGTTTGGATCAACCAAAATCCTTTGAAATTCATCTCGAGAAAGTGGAGAACCAAGACTTACATGGCCACCCTACGGGCACCAAACGGCTGTATACCAACCGTATACTGGCCGTTTGTGCCACATTGACAACTTTGTTGCCTGACCTAATTTTCTAGGTTTATGCTCAACTTTTTTGTATTAGTTTATCCCGATCCTTATCCTATATATATATATATATATATATATATATATATATATATATATATATATATATATATATATATATATATATATATATATATATATATATATATATATATATATATATATAGATTTTAGTTCAAGTGAGGAGAGAGCTTGTAGATAGGAATTAGGAGGGATGTAAGCCATTGGATGGATTTTAAATCAAGGGTTCCCACACGCTCATCATTAATGGCATTTTTGTAAATTGACTTAAAATCTGGAACAATACCCTGACATTCAAAAATAGTCATCAGTGTTCATACTTTTATGTGTCATTGTTCATGTTTTTATACATCGGTGTTCATAGTGTTTTTATTTATCAAAGTGACATGCTCATTTAATCTTTTGTGCTCATTTTATAATGCATAGATGTTCATTTACAGTATCTAACCATAAAAAATAAAAAACTCATCACAAAACGTTATAAGATGATCATAATATGTTATGTATGTTTAAAAGTTATAGATAAGTCATTAGTGTTCATACTTTTATACGTCATTGTTCATGTTTTTATTCATGGGAGTTCATATTTTTTACGTCGTTGTTCCTGTAACTATATATAAACTATTTTTCTATAAGACATTTTGTCGAACAGTTTGTGTGCAGACTAAAATGAGCATATAGATTGTTCAATTGGAACTATTAGACCAACTCAACTTATGTATATACATGTATTTTTCAATCAAACTTATCAAACACAAAAATTATTCAAACAAATTTGATTTCGAAAACAAACATCAATTATAATGAAACCTAAACCTTAAGAATGGAAACCTAAACAATGAGAGTAAGATTTCGAAGAAACAATACTTAATCGTTTTGTATTCTCTTTCATTTCAAAATTTTTTATGTAATCAATCTCTGATTTGGTTGAAAATTGGAGCAAATATGAAGTTTGTGTGTTAGAAGTGAGAGAGGGGCTCAACACGTGGAAAGAAGAATATGAGGGAGGGTTGAACGTATCAATTAGTGTCTAATTTTCATTTTTTTTTCAAATTTATATAATTACTACAATGCCATTAATGATGAGTGTGTGAGAGTCGTTGATTTAAATCTCATCTAATGGCTCACAACTCTCCTAATTCCTATCTACAAGCCTTCTCCTCACCGGAACTTACCCCTATATATATATATATATATATATATATATATATCCCTTAGACCTCTAGGGTTAGGTATCATCTACCATACTTCTCAAGTACTTTCATATACGGTTTCAAGTTTTTAACGTTTGAGTTGGAGGTTAGACTTATTCTTCTTTTCATTTTATTTCTTTCCATGTTCTATGTTTGGTCAAGTCTCCTTCGATCTAAGAGTATTGTTGAACCCTATGTTGGATCGATGGTGATTGTACATATGAATTTCTGAATTGATATCAACAAATTTTATGTTTCTTTTCAAAGTGCTTTATTCCACCTTTTAAACACCTTTGAAAGAAGTGGTGTTTTTAATTAGTTTAAATAAAACAAGTGAAGGACCAAAAACGAAGTTTATTTTATTAGATTTATTTAAAATAACTTGGTTTTGAGTGTAACGCTTATGAAAGCTCTGGGGATTTAATCATCGTAGAAACTTTCAGTTTTTGTACCTTTTTAAACTGAAGGGCCACAGAAGAAGGTTTTTGTTGGTCTTTTCCGGATTTCTAATACTTCATGGGTTTTTATGTACTCGACGAACCGTTGGATCGAGCTACGCGAGTTGGAAAACACGGTCTTTGTTTGTCTATGTCAAAAACTATTTTAGATGGTTACCTACATAATTGTTGATTGAAGTTCATGTCATTCAAATACGTGGTTACTTTTGTGATTATCATAGCGGGGATACATATTTCCTTAGATCATTCACCAATATCATATCACCTCACATTTTTTTACCAATTGTTCTATGCTTGTTGTATTATGATACTACAAACCTGTTTGCCTCAATTTCCTTCCCCTTAGCTTAGTATATATGTTTATTTGTTCCAACCAATACAAGCGTGGTCCATGAGAATTCAATATTCGATTATACTACGTTTGATCCCGTATCAAACAGATATGGCTAAAGTTATTTGGATCACCAATTGTATTCGGGAATATTCCGATCCAACTAAAATCATCTTATGATACCATGTTTAAAAATCCGAAGGAAAAGAATAATTAGCCGAATGTACTATCGTTTATAGATCGTATCCGGATCGGGGTTTTCTAAAAATTTAAAAATCGGGTTGGATCTATTTGTTGCCTAAACTTTGTCGTAACTCATACACGGTTATCCAAAAATATTTTATTAGATCAAAATCTTCACATAAATTTTAATGACAAAAGTGTATATTTAAAAGCTAATTGACCCAACCGGATAATCCGGATTCAGCTTGACAAGTTGCACCATCCAAAACTGACCTAAATCAAGATTTTAGGCAATCATACTTAGTTTGGCCCAACCCGAACTTGAACCGCCTTAATTGACGCCTCTAACCGAAACCATTAAAAACCAAAATACCCCAACCTAAAATGACCCGAGAACCAATTAATCTGATCTATTATGGCCTAAGAACCGAGGTTAACCGATTACTTGTTCCAACCCGAGCAATTAGTACCCGACCCAAACTGATTCGATCCGAGACAATCCACGATTCCAACCCGAGCCTGTTTTGACCCGACCCAAATTCGACACGCAAACACCGTTTGACACCACGAAAAGAAACGATGCTACACACTAACCCATTTTAACCCGAAGGTCCCGAACAATTGGTAACCGATCCAAATCGACCCGAAACAAACCGTTAAAAAACCAAACCTTTTTGTGACCCGGCCCAATTTCATCCCGAGCTAGTAATAACCCGATCCAAACCCGACCACCTCTAGGCTCTAATGTTGACAACGTAATGTCGCAAATGAAAAAGTGTTCCGTATATGAACAAATCCGTTTATATATTAGGTAAAAGAGTTTTTAATTTCTTATTATATAATATTTAGAGAAGAGGTAATTAAGTGAAAAAAGAAGAAGAGAGGTGGTATTGTGTAATTTACGCAAGAAAGAAGAAGAGAAAAGTCCCGATCGACACCTCTTTGCTCCAAGTCTGCAACAGCCACTCTTGCTCAATTATCAGCCGATCTCGAACCTCCTCCATCACCGGCGGTGCGTACGACTCCGGCGACCGCGGCGTCGATCTCTGCGTGCGACTTCGGCGGGCGGCTACTTCCCTCTGTCCTCTGCTGACTTAGGTTTGTGTTTCATGCCTTCGATCGATAACGACTTTACCTCCTTCGTATGTCTCGAATTTATTAATGAATCGAAACTTCATCGATCAATCGATTATCATCAATTTCTGCTGCTCATTTTGAGTGGAAGTTTCAATAGACGTGTAATGGACTTCGTTCCCCATAATAGGTTGTATTACTAAGAGTGGATCTCATCCTTCCTATTGTTGAAGTTGCGATTTCATTATTGTTCATCTGGTTCAATTTCGTTCGATTTCTGTAGTTGCTTTGCTCAATCGCGAGATTGATTTGTGGAATTATCATTTTGGCTGTTTTGGTTTTCAACCTGGCGATTAATACGACGAAGGTCAGGACTGGGTGAGGGTTGGGTATTTCAAATGGGATTCAAGAAATAAACAAGGATCTGTAGATAGTGGCTCTCCACGCCCACCAGATTTGCTACGAAGGGAGAATAGGATGCAGATCTGAATGGAAGTGGAGAAGAAAACGGGTTAGAAATGTGCGGTTCTGTCTAGTTAGGTTTTTGATTGGGTTTTTCTTTCAGTCATTTCGGTCCAATTTCAATCCATCAGGACCAAACCAACAAGGACCAATTTTCAACCGAACTGCATGTTCGGTCTCGGTTTTCTGTCCAGGTCTTCCTAGTTTTTAGTTCAGCTTGACATTGATGCTCATCCGTAGCTCCCAGCCGTGAATCCGGATGTGTTGCTTGATCCTAATCCCTTTTATGCTGGATTTTGATGCCATTACTTTCTAATTTCCTTGGCTGTGAAGCATCGGAGATGATTGCTTATCCGGCTTCAACAATTAGAAAATTCATCAATTGCCTGATCCCTTTATGAGTTGCTTGAGCCTAATTTCTCTTTTCAAATACTTCTGAATTGTTTGATATGCATAGATGTAGGCTATCTAGCAAATGGAAAAGTAGCTAAATGCTTCAGTTGCTGTATAGTTGTAATCGTATTCTTGTTGGCTTCTGAATGTCTCAAGACAAGTCTCCTTTCCATTATTTTTGATTTGGATGTTCACTCAACTTTAACGTTATTGCACTTTATCTCACTGTGAATATAATATTATGTCCTGTTTCGAGCTGTGATTTGGGGTCTTGCTTGCTTCACATGAGAGACTGATATATCTTGAAATGTTGAATTGAAATAGCATATTTATAATAAAGCTATTAGTAAAGTCTGTTTTTCATTATGATTGTTTGACTACCTCTGGCATTTGCACCTGATATATCTTGAAATGTTGAAACGATGAGTTTGAATGCACTTTTTGTTGTTGTGGTTGTTGTTTTACTCTTCTTGGAATCAAGTTTGTTCCCTTAGTATTATTGATGATGGATGACCTTTCTCTTTTGTTTTGCAAGGTGAGACTCGAGGCACTCAGTGTTTTTAATCTGGTAAAACATGTCTGCTCCTGTTCCTCCAGGGGCACCTAGACCTGGCAATCCACCATCAGGGCCTCCTTTTGTGAATTATAACCCTAACCTCCAAAGAGCACCTGATTCATCATTACCCCAAAATTTCCAGAATTTAAACATCAACCAGCCTCCTAATGCTGCTACACCCGCATCTTCATTTGGACTTGGTCCTGCAAGGCCGCCCTTTGCAGCCCAGACCCCTCCTTTTCAAACAGCTGGGCCTCCTGGTAGCTTTGCTGGGCCTTCACCTATTTCCAGGACAGGAGCTTCTCCACCACCAGGTGTTGTTCCTGGAGCAGCAGTGCCCCAATCCAGACCTCAGCAAATTCCTTCTGGCCAGCCTCCAAACTTGCAACCTGGTAGACCCTCTTCTGCTCCCCTAATCAGCCAGACTCCTTCATTTGCCGCTAGGCCTCCACAAGGATCATTGCCTATGGGTGCTTCTCAAGGGTCATTTCCCATGGGTGCTCCTCCTCAGGGTACACTGCCCATGGGTGGCCCTCCTCAAGGATCACTGCCCATGGGTGGTCCTTCACAAGGGTCTTTTCCAATGGGTGGTCATCCGCTTGGGGGCCGTCCATCTGCACCTCCACCTTCAAGTGCTCAGCCAAGTGGCTTTGGATCTCCTCCATTCTCTAGTGGCCCTGTAGCTCCTTTCTCTTCAACACCTCGCCCAATCATTAATGGGCCATCTACCCTCACAGCAGGACCTTTGGGGGCTCCTCGTTTCCCTTCTCCTGGAGGGCACCAGCAGCCACCATCTGGGCCGCAACCTAGTACAATTCCTATGAGGGCTCCAACAATGCGCTCTGTTCTGGGAGGTGAGAACATTGCTGCACCAGGGATTCCATCTCAGCCAGCGTCTCCTTTCTCTGTTGCATCTCAAGCTGGACCACCGGTTGGTCCTCCTTTTGGGGCACAACCATGGCAATCACAACACCACCAGGTAGGTAAGCTTTGCAACATTTGTGCATGTTATCCTTAGGTTTTATTCTTTATGCTTTATATAGATTGTTAGGTTCGTGTTCTCAATTATGGTCGAAGTTAAGAGTTGATGATCTAGCTGCTTTTGATCTTTTTGCAAAGGGTATACCATGCAACCGTAATTAAAGACTTCTTAAGAAAACCACGTGTAATTTGTACCGCATCACTTTTGCAGTGTTATTTCCCCGATGCTCATAATGTCAACCCCTACAAAAAGACAATTGTTAGGTGGTCAAAATTGTGGAAATTATTTAAATAATTTGGCGATTATTCCCGGCCTTCCAGCTAAAGAAGGCGATATACCATATATGAGAGAGGTTTCAGGATCACGGATTTCTTCAGGAAACCATTCTTAATTTGTTTTTTTTTTTTGTATTACATCACTTTTGTAATGTCATACCGCGATGCTAATGATGTGAGAACCTACAAAAAGACAATTGGTAGGTGATGTAATTTTTTAGGAGCTACCGAGCTGATTTTGAGATTGTTCCAGCTGAAATTGCAGTATGTGAGCGAGGTTTCTAGGTCATGGATGTATTGTCACACTTTTGTGTTTTCTACCATCTCGTTTATCCCAAAAGCATATGAAATGAAGGGAAAAAAATAAATTGATGGAAACTTAGTTACAACATGTGTTTATCGATATAACTCTTGAAAAGTGGTACCGGCACCTTTAGAGGATTGAGACTAGGTCATCGTTTCTTCTTTCCTATGTACTGTATTTAATGCTGTGATATTTTTCAATTTTTTGACGGTTGAACTTTGTTTCTTCAGGCTCCTTATGCCTTTCCTGGTTCTGCACCACCACTCGGCTCCTCAGGGATACTTCCAAATCAATCCATGTCTCAAACTGCTATGGGCCAGAGTGGTCCAATGGGCGGACACAACAAAATTGATCCAAAGCAAATCCCACGCCCTATTTCAAATTCATCAGTGATAATACATGAAACTCGTCAGAACAATCAGGCCAATCTTCCTCCGGTATGTTATCATTGCTATCTGGATGAGGATTTTACAGAATCTAGTCTAGTTTATATTAAGTCTAGTGCTTGATTTTTTATTTTCTTTTCTCACATGTCACTTTTGCTTTCTGCCCTTCCTTCCACCAACTTTTTCCCCTGGAACCCAGTTTTGTATTTTGTTGTGCTCATGCGATCTTGTACTCTAATCATTTCTTTCTTCTTTTGGTGTTGTGCTCATGGAATGTTGTAGCCTGCTACAAGTGAATATATTGCTAGGGACACTGGAAATAGCAACCCTCGCTACATGAGGTGTACAATTAATCAGGTAACTTAGAGGCAATGAAATGGTATGGCTCTTCTTTGTCAGTGTGGTGATTAGATTCTTGTCACTAAACAGATTCCATGCACTAAGGACCTTTTGGCTACATCTGGGATACAATTAGCTCTATTGGTTCAGCCATTTTCTCTTCCACACCCGTCTGAGGAGCCCATTCAGGTGATAACTTGCATCTTGGTTTGGTATATTTTTTGTCCAGCAATCCAGATGCAAGCAGGATAGAATATCAAGCATCTAATAGGTTTTGCTGTAACTTCTAAGAGATTGAAAACGCAGTTGGATTATCTAGGACACCTATGTGGTCCATGGAAATCTCTTGTCTTTGGAGCATGCATACATGTAACTAAAAAGAATTGTGATACCTCCAAAAAAATTTGTCAGAAGTTTGTTTGATGCATGCCTTTTCCTAAACATTTATTTCAGGTAGTCGATTTTGGGGAAGGTGGTCCAGTGCGTTGTTCACGCTGCAAAGGCTATATCAACCCTTTCATGAGATTTATTGATCAAGGAAGAAAATTCATCTGTAACCTTTGTGGTAAGCATCTGTCTTTCATATGAAATCAAATTCTTTTTCATAGTATAAAATTGTGTTACTTGTGTCTCATTTCTGGTGAAAGAGTACCTTATTATGGTATTCTTCTTATCTTCATATTATGGCCAAGTATGCCTTCATTGAAGGGTCAAAGGATGAAGGAAGTTATAAGATTGTGAACATATATACATTCTCACATGTATCTCAAACCTGCAAACGAATTTAGGGATCTTGTGAACAGCATGAAAAATCTTTGTAAAGGGAAAATCGAATCACTTCTCTGAGATTTCCGGCACCTGTTGTTCCATTTATGAGCTTTTGACAACTTGGAGGTTACTTTCATTTTAATAATAATGTTTTGAAGCTATATAATGTATAAGCACCATACCCTAAAATGTGGAGTTTTGGATAAAAGCTATTGACATTTATCATGAAACTAAAAGTTAAATATCTACGCTACTCCTTTTTCATGTAATGGTTCTTGACGGAATTAATCCCCAAGTCTTGGCAATGCAGTCTGTTCTAACTTCACCTGTCATCATCCATTTGTAACTGAACATGACAAACCAAAGTTTGCTGGTGCGACTAGGTAAATCTTAAAATGTGAAACCTGAAAAACTGATCTGGCATTGAATTGGATAATGGGATGTCTGGCAGGCTATTATTTTCTTGTGTTTTACATTGTTCTGCTTATTATATAAATAGATCCTGATAAGTTAATTGATTTGACTTTTAAGTAGACTGTCTAGATAAAAGTTAAAATTTGTCATTAAAAGAGAAAGTTCAGGTCAAAGAGGACTAGATGTCCTAGAAAGGAAAGAGGAAAACCACATTGCAAGTTTGCAATCGAGTCATGTTGACTTGCCTTAGAAAATCAATTAATTTGTCCGACCAAAGTCCCCCAAAAAGTTTGACCTATGATCTGAGAAAAACAATAAATGGTAACAGGAAGTAATCCACAACACTTCCTAAACCCACTCACATTGTAAATGATACATTCCTGCACTCTTTATAATTAATTTCTAATTTTAGGATTTTGTTTCCATCATTAATAGGTATTAGTTTCTTATCCTAATTCCTCAACTGCAACCCATAACCGCAACCCACAAGCCCTGTTTATCCATTTTCCTTAGTTGCTTGATTTTAGGAGTAGTGTATTTTATTTCCTATTATAAAAGGAGGTACATCAGCGATGTATTGGAATCAGGTGGGAATTTGAATTTAAAAAAGTAAGGATTCCATAAAAAATCCTTGTCTGATTGTGGGATTCTTACTTTCAGATTTATCTTTATTTTTGGTTCCTATCAAACTCTAGAGTTCTCGCAGCAGGAATGAAGCAGACGAAAAATCTAACACGTGACAGTTTTTCTGTGTTCCAAGAGAATATCATACAGATATGTGAATGAATAGCTTCATTTGGTCTCTTAGTAACAAATCGTGTTTTATTAATTCTGTTGAAAATTGCTGACAATGCAAAGACATTCACAGTATTTTGCGCTTTTGAGACTTGAATGTATGTCAAGCTAGGATTATTACCATTTATCTAACTTGTTTGTGGAGTTTATGTTTTGGTTCATTATTAATTTCCATTTTCTCTGCCCTTCTCTTTGCAGGGTACACTGATGAAACACCACGTGACTATCACTGCAATTTAGGACCTGATGGTCGGCGTAGAGATGCTGATGAAAGACCCGAATTATGCAGAGGGACAGTTGAATTTGTTGCTTCAAAAGAATACATGGTTAGTGACTATTGGAGGGAGTAAACCGTTTGTATGTGACTGTGTATTGAAAAGATTGGAGCCCTTTTAGTTTTTCCATTCTATTAGCTTGTGTGGGATTATTATGCTACGAAAATTCTTGTAGAAAATTTTGGTTGCATATATCTTGGATGACATATTCTTCCCATGTACAGCTGTGGATATTTAAAACATTTATTTTTAAAAGCATCCAATATGCTTATCTTTGTGACAAGTATTGATCTTTTCTTATTTCCCTGTATCTTTAGGTGCGCGATCCAATGCCTGCTGTTTTCTTCTTCCTTATTGATGTATCCATGAATGCAATACAGACAGGGGCCACTGCAGCTGCTTGTAGTGCCATTAGTCAAGTCATTTCTGATCTTCCAGTAAGTTCAAATCTTCATAGATAGTATTTCGATTAACAATTGCTTCATTTAGTCTTGTAGCATCCATATGCTTGGAACGTACTTACTCGGTTTGTTTACTAAAGGTAATCAAATGAATGATTTATGGACAAAAATCTTTTGTGGGAGTAAGTTAGTGGCATGACTGTTGAATTAACTGACGATGGACTTGGAAGAAAATGTAATTCATTCTCTTTCCAAAAGCTTCACCTTCCTTTTTATTTTGCATTAATGTCATGTTTCAACAATGGAAGGCAAGATGGTAAAAGTTAAAAAAGTTGTGGAGCGATCAGCAGACTATACTTTTTGTAATTTTTTGATTGTTAAGTTTTGATCAAGTTACCTTCATTTGATCTGTCACCTTTACACAATAAAGTGAATGTGTTTATTCATCGTTGAAAAGTCTACGTTTATTCTATTGAGCTGTGTGATCTTTTCAATATGTTTTGATGTGTCAGGTACATTTGCTAAATGAAAGTACATAGTGTGGCTTTTAAGACATGATTTGATCGTCATATCTTTTTAATGCAGGAGGGTCCTAGAACTTTTGTGGGGATTGCAACTTTTGATTCTACCATACATTTTTACAATCTGAAACGTGCATTACAGCAGGTTTGTATCATCCATTTTTCTGGACAGTACCTTCATTCATGTTGAAAATATTGTTACTGTTCATGAAGATTTTTATCTGCTTTTAATTTTGTTGACCTTACTCCCAATGAAAAACTTGTCAGTACATGTACCTGTAAAAATGATATAGATAAATGAATTTGATATTATTTTCCACTTTAAAATATGTGGGAACAATCAGCACAGATCAAGCTGCTAAAGCACATGCAAATTTGTTATTGGTCTTCAGTTACTCCAAATGGTAATTTAACTAATTTCTGACAAGTTCTAACAAATTTACTTTGATTTCTATAAATTGCAGCCCTTGATGCTCATAGTTCCTGATATACAAGATGTTTATACTCCTCTTCAAACTGATGTTATTGTGCAACTTTCTGAGGTTAGCTATAGATATAAGTTTTTATATTTATGAGCACTTTCATCTGTACTGGCATCTTCACCATTTGCCGATCAGTTTGTTTCAGTTCCCCTTCTCTTTTCATTAAATTTTTATATTTTCAGTTCCTTTAATATGATATTTGGAATTTTAATGTGAACTCAGTGCCGTCAACATTTAGAGTTGTTACTAGAGAACATCCCGACCATGTTTCAGAGTAACAAGACTGCTGATTCTGCCTTTGGTGCAGCAATCAAGGTAAGAGTTGCAAATTGATTCTATATGTTGTACTGCTCATTCTTTTTGCAAAATCTCCCATTATATGTTATCATTTTTTACCTGATACAAAATATGGTGCTGTTTTATGAATTTTATCCTTCTCTTGTCTAGTGTGTTAGATTAAGTAGAATGTGAATTTAAAAGTAAATCTGGTTGAAAACTCTTATCATGAGGTCAATACATTAGTTGTTATGTAGTTTAATATGCCTCCTTAATTATCATGCATAATCACATTGCTGATCATTTATGCTTTTTATTTATATATATCTTCATGGTGGAAAGTAGGTAAACACCCATATATTCAGTCTCTATCATCAATTTTAAAGGTTAATGGTTGATAAAAAAGAAAGTATTCTTTCTAGTTCACGCTGATAGAAAGATTATATGCTAAACTCCTGTTTTTATGGTATCTCATGTGAAGTGCCTTATTTTAACGAATCATCCTCTGCAGGCAGCATTCCTGGCAATGAAGAATGTGGGAGGAAAGCTTTTAGTATTTCAGTCGGGTAATCTCTTGGACACTTTATCTTGTATCATGTATATGCAAGAGTAGGATTTGGTGCTTTGGTTGCATTTAATCAATGAGAATATGTGACTTTTCATTTCTTGCTTCTTGAGTTCTTGTGTAACTACTGCAAAACAAATATCACCTTGGTAACTTTTTCAATGGGTTTGAAACAGTATATCATGTTGGTATTCTCATTCTGTAACCTAATTAACCTAATAAAAGGAAACAGAGTATTCTGTTCTCCATGAAAAAGACCTGTTTTCCTTTGAAAATAATGTTCTTCTGTGTCTTCACTGGCCCTCTGTTCAGTTGAAATTATGATATTATTTTTCTCTTCTTGAAAAGAAAACTGTGCCATATGTTTAGTTTGCTAAGTCCTGCTTCAACCGGTGGACTTCGTTGTAGGTGACAAAGTTGAAACTTTCATTTGAATTACTACCCCCTCTTTCACTAAGTGCAAGTCCATTAATGAGCACTTTCTCACACCCAAATGCCATATTACTTCAATTTAGATATGGTAGGTGAAAGAAATATGAATAAGAGATTTTGTGATGGATAATCAGTTGCTTCTTGTCTTGTTTGATCCGGATCTTCAAGGCATCGGCTACTAAGAAACACCCACTCTCTTCTTTGTGGGTGATGGTTATTCCTTTGAAAATGTGACATAAATCAGCTGGACAAACTTTCTTTGCCCAGATGGTGTGGCAAGTAGGGCACCTCTCCTGGATCTTTGTTGATAGCTCTCTGAAACCATGAACCGTCCTGCTGTTCTGTTATAGTGAAATGTTCAGGAGAATAACCTGTCAAAGACCTATGGTGGCTCCTTCCTAGCTCTCAATGACTAAATATTATATTATAACGGCCTATATATGTACCAGTGGTATGTGAACTGAAAATTGACTATCAGCTCCTTTGTTGCCCTAGGTTCTGTAGCCATAATAAAAATTTGAAATGCATGAAAGGAACCTAGTTTGAACAAAAAAAAGCACAACATTGACATTATAGCATCAAACACCATTTTTATGCATATGGAATTTTTTATGCAGTCTTGCCTTCGGTTGGAATTGCTGCCCTTTCCGCCAGAGAAGCTGAAGGTAGAACTAATGTTGGTGCTGGAGAGAAGGTACATTTTAAAGCTTTCTTTATCTTTTTTGTTATATGTTCTCTGGTTGTGGTTTTATCCAAAATATTGAAACCCTCAGTCCTAAATTACTTCTTGCTCCTTCCCTTGGAATCTCTTGGATACCCACCTCTAAGAAAAGGGTTAATCAGCTGGTTTGATTATAAATGCAATTTTATTTATACCAATTAATAGACTTGTGTGTCAGGAGCTGTAACGGATAAACCAGACCTCGTTTGGTTCACTCTCAAAACTGGTCATGTCACCAAATATTCATGAAATATAGAAGGAACTGAACAGTAGGTTTTATACTGCAGCCTACAAACTGCTAGGAGTTGTGCACTAAAACAAAATGAATACAGCTGTGAAGTACCAGGCTTCGGCAGTGCATGTTTTGCCTTATATTCATATGTATCTACTTTCATGGGGTGCTCACATGCATCTTATCTCACATACCATAGACATGTTATTATGGATTTGTGGGATATAACTCAGTTACTTCTACAAGTAACGCAACAAAAGATTTAAATATCATCGCTTGCTTTTCTGCATTTAAGTTCATCTCCATAGTTTTTTAACTTTATTACAAAGATCTTCGTGTGTTTAGATATGCAACTATTTATTTTTATTATTCTGATGGTTGATGATCAGGAGGCACATAAGCTACTCCAGCCACAGGATAAAACCCTGAAAGAAATGGCAATTGAATTTGCCGAATTTCAGGTGATATTAAACATTCTTTTCAGCTTGTCTTCTTTTTGTCAATTTTTATGATTCTTGGTGAGATGAGAGTTTCACATCACGGGCATTTTCTGTACATATGTGATTCTAGATGATTTATTTGGCTGATAATATGATTTTTATATTAATGATGCCAGGTCTCTGTTGACGTTTTCTTGACTACCCAGTCCTATGTTGATGTTGCTTCTATCTCGGTAGTGTCAAGCACCACTGGTGGGCAGGTATTCATGGATGCGTGTCTAATAATTCTAGTTCTAATCTCTAAATCATGTATGTGTGTTGTTGGGCTTATATTTACAACAGTATGAAAACTCCACTTTGGTATTAAGCTAAAACGGTTTTCTAGTTTTGCTTTCGACATGCCACTAGTTTCGCCATCGATTTATTCATCATAGACCCGAATAATAGATCGTATGATGCACCCTGTAGCATGTTAGTAATATCCTTTCCTTTTTGATAATTTCTTCTTCTATTTGTAAATTAGTAACAAGCTAGGGTTGGTTAAGGTCAGAGAAATCTTATTTTTATAAAATCATAGTAGTCTGATGGTTTTGTATTCGTAATTGGGTAATTACTAGAATGTATCTTCCATGCTGTACATATCAAATAAAAAAATCACTAGAGTGGTATCTTCCATGCTGTACATGTCAAAGAAAAAATCACTATGATGTCTTTTTTGCTTCATTCAATCTTATTATTCTCCTTTTTTTTCCCCTCTGATACCCAGGTCTATCGTTATTTCCCATTTTCTGCCGTCTCTGATACTGCAAAGCTTTACAATGATCTAAGATGGAATGTCACAAGGCCTCAAGGTTTCGAAGCAGTGATGCGTGTGAGATGCAGCCAGGTTTGTTGGGCTTAAGCTTTCTAGTTTCTGCTTGAATTGTTTGTCAATCGCAAGGTTAATTATGATTTATTTTTCCCAGTATTTATTTCCGTCAACTTGCTTGTTTGATTTTTTTTTTGTTTTACTGGCAGGGACTTCAAGTTCAGGAATACTATGGAAACTTCTGTAAACGTATTCCAACAGATGTCGATCTGCCTGCGGTTAGTATATGTACCACACATCCTTTTTTGCTATTAGATATATTCCACCTTCATAATTGAATGGAACTGTTTTTAGTGTTAACTGTAGAGTGTTTTTTCTTAATAATTTCTTCTTCTATCAAAGAAGATTCTCATGCAATACATAGACTTTTGCAGTGATTTTATAGTGTTGTATATTTCACACCATATGGTGGACTTGTCTCGACCTATTCTTTCAAAATAAAAATGTATGAATGCATCGCTGGACTTCATCCTTCTTGGACTTTTTTTGTACTGGCAGATTGACTGTGACAAAACCATATTGGTTACCTTAAAGCTTGATGAGAAACTGCAAGATGGTTCAGAATGTGCATTCCAGGTAAGAAATTGATAGTTAATGTGCTTGCTTCTCGAAGTGCCTCTACTTGTAAATTTGTTTGAGAATGTGGTAAGTTATTGCTTTGCATCAAGGCTAAGTATGAGTATAACGTTTATCCAATGTTATCAAGATTTTAGCATTGGGTTCGTCAAGGCCTGAAAGGCCCTTACCTAGGATTGGATTAGAGTTGGATAGTTAGGATCATAAGATCCAACAGTAACAATATTATGTTGTTCTGTAACTATATTATGGTAAGAAACTAATAATAGCTTGATATTTTTGGATGTTTATTATATTTAAACTAAACACCACAATAAACTCAATTACTAATTCGTGAATTCTTGGTATCTGAATAGTTTCTTCATATAAACTAATAGTATTATCACATTCCTTACGTGATCTAGTAGTTTGCTGATGTGTCAAATTGGTTAGAAGCGTTCATGATGGGCTAGTCCATGGTAAAGGGGAAAATGGTTCACTTACTAAAATCAATAGAAACATATGTTCCTGTAATCACCCTACTGCACAATCCTACCATTATGTGCTTTTATTATGAGATCCCATTTTGTCAATTTTTGATCGCAGATTACAATCTGGATTTCTCTCTTAGTGACTGTGTGTGCAGTTGCATCATATTAACTAATAGTATTATCACATTCCTTACATGATTTATCTTTTACTTTCTAGTGTGCTCTTTTGTACACAACTGTGTATGGTCAAAGGAGAATTCGTGTCACAAATCTCTCTCTCCCGTGTACAAGTATGTTGGCCAATCTTTTCAAAACAGCAGATTTGGACACTCAGTTCACATGCTTCTTGAAGCAAGGTAATATTTTTATCTGTTTGGCATGCTTCGTCGAGATTGCTTGGTGCCTTTGACTTGAACTAAATATGTTTCTCTCTTGCCTGCCTATAGCTGCAATTGAAATCCCAACAACTCCACTGTTGCAAGTCAGGGAGCAAATTACCAACCACTGCATCAACATTCTGTATTCATATCGAAAGTTTTGTGCAACAGTGACAACCCCTGGGCAACTTATACTTCCCGAGGCGCTCAAACTTTTGCCTTTATATACCCAAGGTATGTCTACCTCTATCTACTCGATCTTAGGATTACATACAGGGCGACGTTATGCTTGACTTATTGGACATGTGCTATATAGGTGGTTCCTCTATATCTTTATGTCTGAATGTATATGTGTGTCAAAGTAGATTTGGACCCACTTGGCCCCACTATATTTATTTTGTTAGAATCAGAATTACAGGTTGACCCTCATACCATTGCTGATCCCTTACTCACTTTATACCCTAGATGCTACTTATTCTAATCTAGTACGATCCTCAGATATTAATATATTATACCTGCATTGAACTGGCTTGATTGTCAGTAGAGTTCACGAAAAAATAAGTACAAATTTCAATGTGAAGAGTGCCTGTAAGATCGAAAAAATGCTTTCAGAAAAAGGAACAGAGGAATGTGGGATACAAAAACCCTACTAGTGATGTAAAATTATGATACAATCTAAAAATTAGCAATTTTATTAGTTTTATTTATAATCTTTGTTACCCATTTCCTGTTAGTTATTTGATTTTCCAGATTTCCAGTTCATAGTTTTTAGGCACTTCCTGTTTAGTTTTATTTATAATCTTTATCCATGTTTCACTCCCTTGTCTGAATTTCTACTATTTAGTTTTAGGGGTTAATTATTTGGTTCTTGCTATTAGTTACGGAGGAGCTACACCTTCTAATTGTTCAGACTTGAATATTGAATTGAAATACTGCACTGAGGATTCCTCAAATGTGCGAGATTCCTGCTGTGTAGGCGGTCGCCGTATCAAATATTAGGAGTGAGATCCCTGTTAGTTGGCTCTAACAAGTTGTCATCTAAATCTAGGACTATTTGTAATGGCGATACCGCATTTTTGGGAAACTTGGTCTTTCAGTCAAATTCTTGTGAAGCTTTTGGAGCTTCACGAAGCAGAGTGACAATTTTGCAACTTCGGAGTATTGGAATGAAATTTCCTCTTCTTTTTTTTTTCCCTTTTCTTTCTTTTGGGGAAGCGTGGTGCAGGTGATTTTTGTAACATTGATATGGTTCACAGCGCCTTGTGTGTTGCTCATATCAATCTTATATTCTTATTGTCTCCATTATTGAGAAAATTCTCTACCCCTAAAGTTTTGTGCTACATGCTTACAATATGCCTTCCCGCTAGATATTTGAAAATAATAATACACTCTTTAGTTCAAAGTCACTTTCTAAATTTGAGTGCTTGCTATGATGATACACGTTACTTATTCACAGCTTTGCTCAAGAGCACCGGCTTGCGAAATGATGGTCGGATTGACGATCGATCCTTCTGGGTTAATTATGTTTCTTTCGTATCTGCTCCATTGGCGGTTCCGTTGGTGTATCCTAGAATGATATCTGTGCACGATCTTGTATCTAAGGTATGAGTATATCACACTATCACTTGTTTCTCTTTAGTCTTACTGTTGAAAGCAATAATGCATGTGCAGATGTTAAGTTTTTTATTTTCTTTCTTACAAACAGGAAACTGATCAACTTGATCAATCAGTTATTCCCGCTGCTATTCCTCTTTCATCTGAGCATGTAAGTGATGAAGGTATCTACCTTCTGGAGAATGGCATTGATGCTTTGATATACGTTGGGAATTCTGCGGAACCTCAGATTGTCCAACAGATTTTTGGCACTTCGCGAATCGATGAGATTCCTGCACAGGTAATATGCCATTTGTTGTGTGGTACTTTGACTAATACGATCTCATTTCATTGATGCTATTCAGTTGCATTTCGGAAAGGGAAATATGAATGAATTCCCTTCCCCTATCTAATACCCCCACAAAGGGAAAATGAAAAGAAAAGAACAAAGCAAACTTAACGTTCACTTGCTTGAAATATTGACTTGATTTACTCCATGATATCAAGTCCCCTTCTAGTAGTTACTATATGTTTGCCAAAAAGCTCTCGTAACTATAGGAATATTTTCGATATTTTTCCACTTGTTAAATTAAAGTCAAGGAAAGAACAAAGAATTGTTTGTTTGTCGATATTGTATTTATTCTGATAATTTCTGTTGGGACACAAAAGCTAACGGCTGAAATTGTTATTAGCAAGGGGAAGGAGCTGAATATTAAGGGTGCAAGAGAGGGACTCATGGAAGCCAAGGAAGAGAAGTTGGGTAATGAGGGGACCGTGGTAGAATATATTCAGAAAGCTGTTAGGCTGTGAGGGAGTTGTGCTCTACTATTATTACCTTTAGGTGACCTAAGATTAGAAATCACTTTAAGGCATTAGGTCATAGGTTAATTATCTAGGTGTTTTCCCTGAAAATGTGTCAGGCTTATATCCTCGTTTTGGCCTGGGAAGTGTTTGTGCTCTACAAGAGACTTGCTTGTGGCCTAGAAGTAGCTTTGCTCTTCTCCAGAATGTGATCTGTTAAGAGAGTAATCCCTAGGGCTTGAGTATAATCTGTGTTTCGTGTACATTTTGGCTTGTTTCAACTTTTAGTGCAATGGGTGATGAGTTGGCTACTGTTATTGCAAGTTTCACCTGCGATCTGTAGTGTTAAAGAGGTCTATTGTTGTCCCACTGAAAGCTAAGCACGATGTTATTCTTAATTCTAACCTATTTCATTTATTCACTTCCTCATGCTCATAAATTCTTGCCCACATTAATTCACTGTTGACAGAAACACTAAATCCTGTTAATCCTATCTGAAAGTTGATTATCCAGTCACATTTGAGAAATTACTGATATTATTACATTAGAGAAAACTAAAAGACCTGTAACTTTCCATCTTCTGACACGTGTTCTTTTCATGCAGCTTGTGCTCCAGCAGTATGACAATCCATTATCAAAGAGATTCAATGAAGTTATTAATGAGATACGACGACAAAGATGCTCCTATCTCAGGTGAGATATCAGTCTGCAACGTCATTATCAAGGAATTTTTTTTTACCAAGGATCACTCTTACCTCAATCTATATTTATTCTTTTGCAGCTTGAAGTTGTGCAAGAAAGGAGACCCTTCAGGTTTGTTATAGACTTCTGATTTTGTACCATAACCTTCTACAATATTCTATCCTAAAAGATGATAATTTTATTTCGAGTTGCTTCATTAAAAGTTGAAATTATACTAATGTATTAGATCTAACTGTCAAGTCTAGAGCTGCTAACTGGTTTGATATAGTCGTAATCGATGTTTATTGTGTTACCTTAAACAATAAAGAATTGTGTTTATTTACTATTAGGTTAGACGGATGAAAGGGTGAAAACTGCATCTTTAGTCTCACGATGGAATTTTCTCATATGGTGTCATGGTGATTTCTAAATTTATTTTGTCCCAATGAAGTTCTGAACCTATGAAAATATCACAAAATCAATCCTTCAACTTTTGATCAATTCCATGATGATTGTTTTGTGTGTTTGTTTGTTCGTTCCTCTAGCCCTCGGGCATTGTCTTACAATGAGTATCAACTTTTTAGAGATTACTTAGGATAATACAACGGTCTCTAACCTTTATTTGTACCTTATAGACGTTGAAGGTGGTGTCTAAACAAAGATTAGTGAAATGACCTCTTCAATTAATTCGTAGTGTTTCGTGCTTTCATGTATTGCTTGTCTGACAACTTGTGCACTTTTTTGGGGCATCTTAAAGGAATGCTCTTCTACTCATATATGATCGAAGACAAGAGTCCTGCTGGCCTTTCGTACGTAGAGTTTCTGGTGCATATACATCGGCAAATCCAACAAAAGATGAACTAAGCTCCATTCGAGCGTCCATACTTCCCATACACAATAGTCTTCTGAGTCTTGTAGTTGAACTCCACAAGAGGTAATTTATTCTAAAAGATCGAGATTGAACTGAGCTCCGTTTGTCCTTTTGTATTTGCACGTTAATTGCGGACTGTATTGATTTTCTTTTCCCGACTTGTCACTTGATTATAAATTACATAGGCATCGGAAATAATGTCTAGAAGATAAGCTATTTTCTGTATCTTTTGAGCATAATAGATGAGGATTTTATGTTTGTCTGGGAGGCGGGAACTACAGATTGTTTTTTTTTGTCTGTAATTGATTCTTCATAGACGTTTTGTTGGAAGTTTCTGAGAAGCTTTTGGTTTGAAGATGAGCTGCTGCAAGAGAGTAGGATCTTACTCTTAACAAAGTGTTCAAGTATTCATTATGTTTTCCTTCCGTACGTCAATTCACCAATAATCCATTTACCATTGGGGCCAAGAAAGGAAGATAGGAAATTTATATTGATGAACCAATTCGGTGAGAGGGGTTGAGAGGGACAAAAATTATGAGGAATTATTTTTTTTCTATAAAATCTTATACGGATAGATCATAAGGGCTTGTTGGTTCCATGTCCTCGTATCAGTATATCAGATTTCAGTATCAAATATTGAGATATGGGTATAAGATTTCAGTATCAATATCGAGATATGGGTATAAGATTTATATTATATATCTTTTTGATAAGATGTTGAGGTATATAAGATATTATAAATAAAAAAAATTCAGCAGAGAAGGAATACTCATCGAAAAAAATTTGGCAGATAATTGACTCATACAAAAAACAGCAAAGGAGGGGAACTCATCCAAAAAAACCTCAGGAGAGAAAAGGGAGACTTTGTATCAAAGAAATTCAATAGAGAAGGGATACTCGTATGAAAAGTATCAAAGAAATTCAACAGAGAAGGGATATTGAAGATGTGGGTGGGGGACAAAGGACTCGGAGGGAGAAGAATTCGATATTGGTGGATTTCTAGGATATTAAAAAAAAACAAAGTATGAATATATGGTACATCAATTTGATACTTGTACACCTAAATTATCCAATTATCAAAAACTGATAAAAGATACCGTATTAAATATTAGGATATGGGAACAAAACAAGCCGTGGGAGCTTTTGGAAATTATGGGGAGAATTGTATAAGTACAAATGTAGTAAAGAGCCTATATCTTGTAGATATTGTATAGCAACTCCGATGCAGGGTTATAACGGTCAGGCAAGCCGAACTCCCATGTCATAAGGAGTATGGAGACCTAAGTGGAAAATGAGATACATATAGCTTCAACTCAAAGCCCAGTACAAAACCGTACAAAACAGAAATTTTACAGCTATTGCAAATGACTTCAACGCCTGCTTTTTAACTTGGACATGGGGTTTTGAGAGTCATGCGACTATGCGAGCCGAGTTGTATTTGGACCCAATGTGGAACATGTTGGGTCCCAATGTGCAAAATGCATGTAGGGCTTCAACAAAAAAAATATTCTTCATGCCGTAAGTTTACCCACATTTCCAAATTCAACATAATCACTTACGTGTTGAATTTTAATCAAATTAAAACCCAAGTTTTCTAACATGCTTTAACCATCAATTTTACATTCCGTGCTACGACCGAGACTACTCGTTATTTTGTTCTATTTTGTATCCAATATTTTTTTATTTTGTACTTTTGTGATTATTATAAATTTATTAGTTAAAGTTGTCGTTATTAAGTTATTATAATATGAGTTTGAATTAATTAATCTTATTAATATTTATATTTTGATATGAGTTATTTATTTAAAATTTGAAAGTTTCTAAAACTTACTGTTTGTTTTTTTTTCAAGGTCGATTTTTAATATATATTTTTAAAAGTTATTATATAACCTTTTTAAAATAAATATAATACAAAAATATATATAAATACTGAAACCCCTAATTTCTATAACTAGAATGTCGTCACTGTTTATCATACAAAAAAGAAAATTTCACCATTCACCCTAACTCATAAATATAATTTGCAAACTGAGGAATAAGAGGGTTGACGCCACAAGCGTAATTCGTACACAAACTTACAATGTCACGACCTTTCTCACAATGTCGATAAGGATTGAGGTGGACAGGTTTGTAAACTATTTTATTGCCTAAAAATATTAATGATTTAGATTATTTCGTGCTCTGAAACCCTATTTTACATGTAGAGTTTATCACTATTCTAGTTTATGTTTCTTTTTGTTTAAATATTTAATTGTAGAATAATTTAAATTCGAAATTGTTAATTATACCATATTTTCTTCTATCATCTATATCAAAACTTAAATAAGTAATTTCGAAAACCTCTACGGAAATCCTTGGTTACATGCAACAAGATTTTACATATTAAAATTATTAATTTTACCTTATTTTTTTCTATAATGTTGCTGAAAAAGTTAATAATATTTCACGGGATATTTACGATATAAATAAGAATTTACAATTATTAGTTTTACAATATTTTTTTACTTTTAACAAAATAAGAAAATAAATATGACAATAATAAATAAGAGTTTTTGTTAGAAAAAATTCTTATTTTACATGTAGAATATCATGTTACCATAATTTTTTGATCTCTTGTAAAATTTAGCAAAATAAATATGACAATATTAAAAATAAGAGCAATTACTAAGCGAAATACTTATTTTATATGTAGATAACTTCTAAAATCTAGAATTGGTGTACTTTAGATGCATTTCCTCTAGCTCGGGTGGTGCCACAATCTCTTCTACGTACAACATGTTGAACTACTTCAATAAGTCTTCACATGAGATATCCACATCTAAAGTCGTTCGTACAACAATGTCCCCAACCCCTTTACGGGCCTCGTAGCAAGAATTTATATTTGATGTCAAAGAGAGTTTTTCGCATAAATTTCCTTGAATAGGTACATCAATCAATTAGTGTACGTGAGAGGCATTTCCTCTAACTCCTGAAAAGGCCTCATATGAACTGGATTATAAGGTTCAATCATTAACTAGGATTTATTTCTTGTCACAAATGTTCACTTGTAGCATATCACATCTCAATGGATTGCCGTAATTTTTCTATTGCGTGGATTTTCCCACAATGATGGTGTTTATAAAATCAAACTTTGCTGCCCAACGTCTAGGGCTAGTCATCCCTTAGAACGTATTATTAATAGATAATCAATTCTTAATGAAATAGACATAGCAGTGGCTTGATGAGAACCTAGAGTCTTTACTTGACCTAGGATATGTAATATATATGCCATTTTAAAATTATCTATTAATCGGCTTATAAGTCGTTTCATGACAATTTCATCTATTACTTTATTGTGAAAGACCAGATTGACCCTTTTTCCATAAGTACCTCCACAATCCATCTATTAATATTTATCACATTAATATGGTTCAAACTCGGATTTACTTGTTGGATGCTCGATTGCTTAGGTGCATGTGTTGATCCGTCAGAAAACTTACTATTTTCTAAACGTGAACCAACCAAGTGGTGTAAAGATATTCTATTAGAAGATGGACAAAACAAGCTCGTCTATGCGGCCAACTACCCACCTTACAACAACAATTTACATTGTTTTCATGTCAATATAGCTTTGTCTTAGAGATGTCTCTTGGACTATAGTACTATTATACACAAAACTCTTATTGCTTATATTTTGATGATTTTGTTTCTTAAAGGTTGCAGTTTTTTTAAGTTTGATACTATTTAAGTGATGTTAACTTTAGTTTCACATTTAATTAGGTGATGTGTGCTAGTTTTGTCCGTGTTAGATCTGATCATATTCGGATAGTTCATCAAAAAAAAACGAGCGGGTATGGTATCTATTATAAATATAAAATATTTAGTATAATTATAATAAATTTAATATATATTCATATAAAATGTCTAAAATATATCATTTTAAAAAAATCATATCTAAAACATTAAAAAAAAAAAACGGATACCAGCTGGCCTGACCCGGCCGCCCAGACGGGTACGCCAACCACTTCAGGCCCAGTAACCGGGCTCAGTCCGGTCAGGGCCCAGACAAACGGGCTTAATATTTTGTAAAAGTCCGGTCCGATCCGGATATCAACAGGTCTAGCCCGTACTATGCACAAATCAATGTCGTTTGTAGACAATATTGTGCCCCACAGCCAAAAACAAAACCAAAATATAGCAGACACGTTGTACACGTCCTATTTCCATGAATACAAATGGTAAGCAATATGGCATCAGTCATGTACAAGGTCATCTTCTTCAGATCAAAGGACGAAAGGCGAGATCAGATATGGAAACTCGAATGAAGTCGAACCAAAGGCACGACTAAAATCAAGAATGGGCATGAATAGCAATTATTTCTCAAGTATCTGGAAAATATGCATGTTCAGCTAATACCCATGGATTTGAAAAATCCTGTCATCATTTTTTGAGCAGTCGCCTTCCTCTTCTATTAGCATTTTGGACTCGCAAATTTAGCTCATCTACATCGTCGTTAAGAGGCTCCAATGATTTGTTTTGCCTGAAAATGTTACAAACAACGTCAATCCTACATTATTGAAGTTCAAAACCATATTTTGAAAAACTTATAACCCATCCCTAGTAACCATTTTGAAATACCGTCCACAGCGTGATATGAATGAGCTGAATATAAATGTGGCTTGTACGGAAATTAGAATAATAACGGTTTATAGGGAAAAGAGAAGTTGAAGGGTTAAAAAAAAGGTTCATGAGTTCATATGGAATTTTTTAGTATGACTAACCTTTCTAACTCGGATCCCATGTCAACAGCCATCTCCTTGAGCTCTCCTAACAGATCACTCAGATCAGAAAGTGCATCGTCTTGCTTTGCATTCTCGTGCTGCTTGGCAACCATGGGGAAAATGGATCACCGAGGTTTAGACATTCTCAATGTAAAGTTGGAATTAACAACTAAGGGATGATGTTTCACCAATGCTCCTTTTGGTAAATTTACGCTTATAAATGAATAAGCTCATAACCCAAACACTCATCAAGCTTATAAAATAAATATGTTTGTTTCTGATATCTATTTCAGTTACCCAAGCTTCAGCTAGAAATAAGCTCACCTTCAGCTCCGATAAGCTACGTGTTTGGAAACTAACCCTATGAATTCCTGTGGTTATCTAGTGTTTAAAATTACAAACCTCGACTTTTTGCAATGCATCTGTGGTTTCAGGAAGTGGAGTTCGTGACTTTGATCGTCCACTTGGCATAACTGACAACCCCAACTTCTCCTTTTGCTCAAGATGATTAGCCTTTCTTCTAACTGGATCATCTGTGCAGGAAAGAATCAACAGCAGCCTAGTATGTATTGCAAATTAATACAAACCTGAGACATACCTCTCATGATAACAGGTCCAGTAATAGGGCGCGTCTTTGTCGGTTTCCATCTCCTGGAAAAAATTCCACCAAGACTTCCCAAAAGCTTTTCACCCTGAAAAAATACCAGGAATAATGGAATCTAGGATGTTGTAGCCTTGTTCGGGCAAAATCATGACAGCGAAAAGAAGAAAAGAATAATCAATTGAAACTTCACTTTGCATAACAATAGTTCTGTAAATTGTCAGAGTGGATTGAAACACTAAACCGTCAAAGCATTAACAAATCTTTACAATATGCACTTTTTCTTGTGTACTGAGACCTGTTAACATCTACTGACGATTTATCTAAATTTTATCATCTGACGATGAAATGCAATGTTGTTGAGGTCTGATTCATTTTGCCTCCCAAAATCCATAAAATCAGAAAGCTTCACAAGGCAGAAAACATTTTTGTTGGACAAGATTTTGACACTAATGACGTCACTCGAGTTGTTTCATATCCCTATTACTTCATAGGCATGTGATAGTTGACACTTAACACCTCAAGATTCAGAATTGGCTATTCTGACTCATAAACATGGGAATGGACGATGAGAGGAGAGGCAATTATTTAAATTAATCAACTGGCATAAAACCAATGATAACAGAAAGTGCAAATGTAGAACAGTCAATACTTATTGATGCTACAGTTACCCTTGCATCTATTTAAGAGTTCAAAACTTCAAATCACCCCCAATATTAGCAATACCATATTATGTCCCTGGTTAACTTTTTAGTACTTTTTTCCACAGAATTCAAGCATTGACGGTTGATTTTAACACTCCAAAAGGTGAGTTACAAAGCATATATTAGCCAGGTAAGTGTAGTAGTATAAAACTACCCACTTAAACCATCATAGAATACCTTCACATTTTCACATACGTACATGACAGAACACCTTAAAGAATACTTCAAAAGATAAACTTCAGCGTTTTGACAATTTAGTCTTCAGACATCATTATCAGTACTTTGCAAAAGATAAAGTGCAGAGTCATTGTCTCATGTATTTGCTAAAATGTTTCATTATCCCACTAATCTAAGGGCCCGTTTGGTTTTAACTCTGGAAACGGAATAAAACGAATCTAGTTCATACGTATACACTTGCTCATGAAATTATTTGGAATCAATCCTTGTTTTGAAGTAATTGAAGTAGAATTGATTAATTTTGATACCCTATAGGAAACAAAATGGGGGAAGCAAATGCATTTTGCATGAAAACACAAGGAATGATTCCAAATTCATGAACAAGGTATACATATGGACTTAGTTCATTTATATTCCGTTTCCGGAGTTACAACCAAACATGGCTAAGAGTAATGTTAAAAGGCTCGTACCCGAGTCAAATCGCGGTCAATGTCAGCAGCTGCAGCATGAGTTCTAGTGATCTGCTCTCCCTGCTGATGAAGGGTAATTAATGTCTTGGTAGCATCCTCTCGAATGTCTTCTGCTATCCTTAAGCAGCTATTCACAGTCTTTGTGGTCTCCTCAGACTTGTATACCGAATAGTTCTCCAATTCTTGCACACTTTGATTCTCCAATCCACCCGAGTCACGGAATCCATTCTTGTACTTGGTTCGTTGTGTATAACTGTATGAGTAGTTAGAGGCAGATAATGGCATCACTTCACCCCCGGAAGTATCAGAGTCGTCAAATGGATTGGTTTTAGAGTTTTGAACGATTGGTAGAGGTTCAGAAGTGATCCTCTTTGGGGACAAATGGGTTTGCTTATCATCATCCTCATCATCAGAGTCAAATGGATTGGTTTTAGAGATTTTAAAATTCGGTAGGGGTTCAGAGGTGGTCCTATTTGATAACAAGTGGGTTTGCTTCTCATCATCCTCATCATCAGAATCAAACGGGTTTGAACTTTTCCCTCTTGAAATTGGAGGATCAGCAGAGCTGTGCTTAGCCAACCTGTTCAAAGGGGACTTCTTCAATCCCATCATCTTTGAACTCGGCTACTCTAAACTTCTACCTGTAAAAGGTTCTAACTGGTTAAAAATGGTTAGGCAATCCTGCACAACTTGTATAAAATGCCTGTACCACAAAGGAAAAACTCATACCATATAGACTAAGAATGATTTGGTGAAAGAGACTGAGCAAAATACAACTAATTTAACAATATAATGCCACAAGAACAAAAGAATCTCTACATGGAAAAAAAGAGGTTGAAGGAATGAATACAGTAAGTCAGTAATCAAACTCTCTCTAACTACTTTCTAAATCAGCAAAACCGGAAAGAGAATACATAATATAGATTCATGAAAACAGAAAAAATGATAAGGCTTAAGCGAATATGTCGGAGGTACCACTATTATCAGCTTGATATCTGCAATATACTAAACAATCTTGATACCGACACCACCAAAACGAGCCTCAATCCATACAAGCTCATAGACTACAAAACCCAGCCAAAACCATCGTTATTTTCCCGATTAAGAAACACCAGGCGAATTTTAAGAAGCCTCAAAATGACAAGGCTTAAGCGAAACAGTATTGTATACTAAATCTATAATTCACCAAGGAGAAAAGCAATCTCAGACCTTACTTGCAAGTATCAACATCCAATCGTCACAAACAATGATGAGGGTTTTTGTTACGACTTCCGAGAATCTAAAATGACAAGCAATACGAGCAAATCTCATAGACCACAAGCAAAATAGAAAGTTCAAGTTCAAAATCTAAACGAAATTGCAAAAACCACCAAAAAACGAGGAGGAAGAAATGACAAACACACAAATCAATGGGAAAAATGAATGGCAATTACCTGAGGTTTCACAATTTAATGGGTTAGCAGAAGAGCTTGCGAGATGTGTTTATCGGAACTCGAAGCAGCAGTTGAGAGATAAGATTTGGAATTGCTTGGCGAAGTCAATATAATACTATAAATTGAGTGGAAACATCAAATTTCGGAGCGACGAACTGAGAATCCGTTGAGAGGGTATCGCAAGAGAAGTGGGATGATTAGTGATTACACCATGGGAAAAAAAAATAAAAAAAATTGATATGAGAAATTTGAATTTGGAAATTTCGGCCGTTCCGTTTTTCTTTCTTCTCCCTTCGGGCTGAAACCCTTTATTTTGGGTAATTTCAAAAAATGCCCCATCTTTAAATTTTTTCAAAACCGCCAAACATGACAAAAAGTAACAGACCATCTAAAATAAAAGTCGCAACAAATGCTTTTCGTAAATTACAAAAATATACCTGCATTAGTGGTAAGGGTAATCAAATTGTGAATCAATGTGTGATTTAAAAAGCTCACATTAAACTAAGTTGTGCTATTCTCACCCCAAATTGTCAATTTCAAGTGAAAATTGTCAATTGATAAGGGAAAATGTGGAAAGTGATGATTGTAATGATTTGATCTTAATTATTGGTTTTTAAAAGTTAATGATGATTGTATGATGGCTTTTATGGTCATGATATTTGTACCACATGATTCATTCTATTCGTACCCTATTCACGCGTACGCCTGGCGGAGTCGTAGTATAAAGTATAATTTCGTTCGCAAAATAAGAGAAACTCAGCTACGGCTACGCCTCTCGTAGCCGTAGTAGTCCTACGCTACGCCTGCGCCAGACGTAGCTGTAGGTTTGCCCAAAGTAACTGTTGTCCAACGGTTATGTAGCCGTTGGCTATATACGGCTACGGGTGTAATGTTGAAAAATAACCATTTTCCAACGGTTATGTACCCCCAACACTAGTATATATACCATGCATTCGACCCAACTCCGATATAATCAATCCATACAAACGTACTGTCATTCGTTGATTCCCGAAAATCTCATTCAAAGATGAATTCCGACGATACAAACCGGAGTATTATTCCGGAGATGGAGAAGAGGAGTTTGACGCCGATGATGGAAATGACGGTGTTGATCTAGCTGGTGGTGAAGCCGGTGAGGAGGCTATGTTCAATCCCGCGATGCTTAGCAACTTCGATCCGTATTCAACTATTGAGGTTAGTTTTTTCAATTTGTTTGTTTTAGCGTAGTTTAATGTCATTCTATATGTTATGGTTATTAGAAGTTAGTTTAGTGTTAAGTAAAGTACTTTGAACAATGATAGAACATATGATATAGTTGTACTAAATGAAGTTTTCCGAATAATTATCGTAGGCTCCCGTTATTCCCGACGATTATGACTACAATAGTTTGTTTGTGGACCATCGTATATGGATGGATTTGGACTCGCTACTTGCGTGGGTTCTTGAGAAAGCCGGTAGTAGAAATATGGTTCTCATCAAACAAAGTCCTACAAGTCGGAAGATCATCGTTTCGGAAAGGTGATATTTGCGTGTGAGAATTACGGAGTCCGCAAGAGTGAGGCGAATGGCTTGAGGAAACTATGCAAGACAAAGAAGTCCGACTGTAAGTTTCGGTTACACGTTGAAGAAGTGCAAAGGGGTCTTTGGGGTGTGAGGCATGTCCATGGAATTCACAATCATCCTCTTCCGAAGAAGTTGGTAGGTCATGTATTTGCCGGACGGTTGACGAAGGCACAAATGAAACGGGTCGCCATCTACACCGAGGCGGGAATGCCTTCGAGGGAAATTGTTCGTTTGCTAAAGAGTGATTTTGAAGACCCTGAAAAGATGGTCACTTCTAGGAAGCAAGTTTCAAATGCTCGGAATAAATTTAGATTGGAAACGATGGGAGATCGAATGGTAATCCAAGAAGCGTTGAAATTCTTGCAAGAGAAGGATTACTTGTGGGATATTAGGATGGAAACCATGGAAGGAGGAGAAGAAGTGAGTGACTTATTCCTAGCGCACCCTGAGTCGAGGCGTTGGGTTGCCATGTTTCCATACGTTGTCATCATGGATGCTACATACAAGACAAACAAGTTATTATTTAATTCATTTGTTTTGTTTATATTATACTCCATTTTCAATTACAAAGCCTCATACAATATATTTTGAAGGTATGACATGTCGTTGTTAGAGATAGTCGGATTAACTAGCACACAACAGACTTTTCCCGTTACTTTTGTGTTCATGAAACGGGAGACGGCGAGTCATTACGAGTGGGCTTTGGAACGCATTGCCATGCTATTCAATGGAAAGAAGCCGGAAGTGATAGTGACGGACCGTGAGTTAGGCCTCATTAAAGAAATGCCTAGAGTCTTTGCAGATGCCAAGCATATTCTTTGTGAGTGGCACGTGTTCAGAAATATTGAATCAAATAGTTGGTGGAAGTCACATTCGCCATCCATCCAATCAAAATTCATGAGGGATTGTCATGAGTTGTTTGACACGACTACTATTGAGGCTTATGAGGCGAGGCTCTTCCATATGAGGGATAGTTGGGGGGGACAAGTATCATTTGATGGAGTACCTCGAGAAGACATGGTTGGACAAATACAAGGAAGCTATAGTCCGTTGTTGGACCGATCACTATCTCCATCTCGGATCAAGGACTATGAGAAGGTTAGACATGATTCAATATTACATCTTTTTTTGCTAAGTTTACTATTAATGATCTATTCTATAAGCGTAAATTATGTTCTAATCTTAGGGCGAGGGTGCTCATTCGGTGTTGAAGAGAACTATCAAGTCAACTCGTTATGGATTTGATACTCTCATCAAGGGCATCCATAGAATGATTCGAAACCAAATTGACGAGATTCAGGGTAGCATAGAGAAGTCACGTACTCATACCATCGTTAACATCCAAGAAGACCCAATGTTTGCATTTCTCATTCGAAAGGTGTCGAACAACTGCATGAAGTACTTGATCAAGAATTACAAATTGGCATGCCAAGGGACATTTGAAGCTACATGTGATGACTGGTATTGGAGGCAATCGTACGGGCTCCCTTGCGTACATGAGTTTGCAGCGGCACTCCAGGAGAACAAACCTATATTCTTGACTGCAATACATTCCTTTTGGAGGCAGGTAGTGTGGCATGAAGTCACTGACGAAGTTGAAGAACCCAAGCCCATCCCTTTGTCGATGGGGGATATTACTCTGACGTCCTTTATGACCATGCACCGGGAGGGTAGGTTGAGCCAGGACATTGTGGACAAGTTTGGGGCTTATGTGGCAACCATGTTGAACCCGACGGAATCAGTTGCTCGGGAGTCAGAACATTGTGGACATCCGTATGACAAGCAGAGTCGAGTACCATCTGGATTTGAGCATGCTCGAGCTGATAGGGAGTCACTCATAAGGAAGTCGTCATAGAGTTCTAGAGGAGGAGGTCGAGGACGTGGTCGAGGACGAGCTGACACCACAGGCGAGCCATCTATTCCAGCTGAGCCATCTATTCCGGCTCAGTCATCTGAAGTAGTGGTCCGAGGATTCAACCGGGGTTACCGGAACATCCCCGCTTTTATGTTATCTTACGTTGATCGTGTGATAGATGTTCCGGGCGATGGTCATTGTGGATATCGATCACTTGGTGCGCTATTGGGTTACGAGCAAGATGAATACATTCGTGTCCGGAGAGAGCTTGCTTGAGAGTTAAGTAGACACATTCATGTATACTCCTGAATACATGGCGATGATGAGCTTGAAGAACTGATTGACAACATCAACTACTTTAACCCCGCACCTTGAGCATCGCAGTTTTGGATGGAGGTTCCTACCATTGCTCTCGCATTCGCCACATTATATCGAGTGACACTTGTGGTCTTTTCTAGGTAGGACTCATACACTTGTTTGCCCTTGATTGCGGATTCTAAAGAAGAACAACAAAATCCAAGCAAAGTTTATGCAATCGCCGTACTCAATGATCATCACTATGTTCCGGTAACTTCATTTAATTATGACAAACTTATTAATATTTCTTAAATTTGGACTAATTAGTGAGTACTTATCGACTAATTATTTACTAATTCAAGTATGTATACTCCGGAATACATGACTAATCTCATTAATTAACGACTAATTAGTTGGCAAATTTGGACTAATTAGCTAGTAATTACCAACTAATTGTTTACTAATTAGTGACCATTTTGCTAATTATCTACTAATTTCATTAACTAACGATAAATTAGTCGACAAATTTGGACTAATTCACTAATTATCGACTAAATATTTACTAATTATTGACTAATTATCGACTAATTGTTTACTAATTCGTGACTACTTTGCTAATTATCGACTAATCTCATTAATTAACGACTAATTAGTTGGAAAATTTGGACTAATTAGTGAGTAATTATCGACTAATTGTTTACTAATTAGTAAATAATTTGCTAATTAACGACTAATTTTATCAATTATTGATTAATTATTTTGCAAATTTCGACTAATTTACTAATTACCGACTAATGTATTCCAATTAGTTAGTACTTATCGACTAGTTGTTTACTAATTACTGACTACTTTACTAATTAACAACTAATTTCAGTAATTATTAAGGGTAAAATGGTTAAGTAGGCACTTTTTGAATCATTGTGTACAAAGTAGGTAGTTTTGTGTTTTATTTAACAAACTAGGCCCCTCTTATTTATTAATAAAGATTAATTGAAAGGGTTAATTGGTAATTTTAATTGAGTTCAAGGCTTCAAGCCCAATCGATTTAATTAAGTCCAAGACCAGGCCCAATAGGCCCACACGTGATACATAAGTCCAGGCCCAATCCAAAATATAAATTTTGTAGCTAGTGAGTCTCGAACTCGGGACGACAGACCCCCCCCCCC
>BSUD01000002.1:147534280-147607628 GCA_033239045.1 Fagopyrum esculentum | reverse complement strand
AGGACGGGTTACGTCGAGTTACACAAGGTCGAGTTACGTCGAGTTACACAAGGTCGGGTTACACAAGGACGGGTTAGGTCGAGTTACACAAGGACGGGTTACGTCGAGTTACACAAGGACGGGTTGCATCGAGTTACACAAGGACGGGTTGCGTCGAGTTACACAAGGTCGAGTTACGTCGAGTTACACAAGTTCGAGTTACACAAGGTCGAGTTACACAAGGTCGAGTTACACAAGCCCGAGTTACACAAGCCCGAGTTACACAAGCCCGAGTTACACAAGCCCGAGTTACACAAGCCCGAACCCATCAAGTATATTTATAAAGTTGGTTCAAATCCTATAATTAATCAAATTAGGGCAATTTGTGAAATTAAAAACTGTGGACCTTTTAAAATCTGTAAATAGCTTTGTAGAGCATATTTGTAGATTTCTAACAATTGGGCTCATAAACGTAAAAAAGTGAAATATGGATAGTGATTGTAATTTATCCTAAATTCAAACTCACCCTCACCCGCTACGGTTCCATGAGCATATGCATAAGTGCAGGCTGCGCAGCAAGGTCCACAAGAATTCTATGTTTAAAAGCTTCAATTTGAATTGAAAAAAGGAAATGAAGATAGAAGTCCGTAGAAATTTCACAGCAATGGTCCGAAACAATTTCACCCTCACCCGTTATTGTTCCCTGAGCAATTTGAATAGAAAATGGTCCACAAGAATTATATGGCGACACTGAGGGCGCTTCCGAATTTTGCGGCGACATGGACGTCCGTTGCGAGATCTACGGCGACATGGAAGTCCGTTGCGATATCTGCGGCGACATGGAAGTCCGATGTGAGTCCGCTGTGAGATCTACACTAACATATCGAAGGCGGTTCCAGATCGAGGGGCATACCTGGCTGCGGCTGGTTGTTTCGATCCCCAAAAACCAGATCGCTGCGGCTGGTTGTTTCGATCCCCAGAAACCAGATCGAAGTAAGAGAAATGAATTAGAAGAGAAATGAACTCGAACAAATTAAAAACAATACAAAAGAATAGAAGAATGGAAATGAAGATGACATAACAAACCAAACGTTGGACCGCCGGAGAGGACGCAATAAACGTAACCAATCGCCGGATAGGACCCAACAAACCGTTCGGAGATAAAGGTTGAAGAAGAAGACTGCCTACTCTGAAAACCCTAATACGTGAGATCTAACAATTAGGAGATTTTATAAGGACAATATTTTCACATTTTACTTTTATGCCCTTTTGATCAATTTATTTTATACTTAAAAATTACTGGATTAAATAGAGGGGCCTAGTTAGTGTTTAAGATACAAAAACTGCCCTAATAGCTAAATTTTCTCATTAAACTTTTTATTAAATCACGAATTAAGCTAATAAATCCTTTTTTTACTAAACCATAATTAGCCTAAATCTTTTTTAATTAGTTCCAATTTTAAAGTATTTTATTTGGATTACTAACTAATTCCGATTACAATAACATTTCCTCTTCTTTTAATTTTTTTTTTCCAAATATTTAAAATTAAAAGATATTGTTCATAAGCCTATCTCATACCCATGAGCTTAACTTCCTTCCTATCTATATACTTTACTAAAACAGAAGATACTAATGCTGATGTGGCGCTCCACATTTTTATCGGATTAAATCTTTTACTAAATCACGAATTAAGACAATCACTTTTTTTTACTAAAACTTAATTATTTTGTATAATATAAATTTTGTTATCCCACATCGGTTATCAGAGAAAAATGACACTTTGACAACATGTATAAATAGACCTACAAGGTTTGAAGATTATACAAATAATACATTTCTAGACCTTTTGAGTCGTTGTAACCTACTGATTTTTGGATCGTTGTAACCTACTGATTTATAGTTTGTCTTGACCTAATGATTTGTGGATCGATTTGATCTAATAATATGTGGGTCGTTGTGACGCACTGATTTGTGGGTCGTTGTGACCTATGAATTTGTGGGTCATTGTGACCTATGAATTTGAGGGTAGTTGTGACCTATGAATTTGTGGGTCGTTGTGACCTATTGATTCGTGGGTTGTTGTGACCTATTGATTTGTGGGTAGTTGTGACCTACTGATTCGTGGGTCGTTGTGACCTACTGATTTGTGGGTCAGTGTAACCTACTGATTTGTGGTCGTTTGTGACCTACTGATTTGTGGATCGTTGAACTATTAAATTCGTAATTCTTATTTTATCAATATAATAAATATACATCAATATAATTTATTAAAACAAAAGACAATAATTCTGACGTGGCGTCCCACGTTTTTTCTCGGATTAAAATTTTTACTAAATCACAAATTAAGCTAATAAATCCTTTTTTTACTAAACCACAATTATTTTGTAAAATATAAATTTTGTTATCCCACACCGGTTAACAAAATAGACCTATAAGGTTTGAAGATTATACAAAGCATACATTTCTGGACCTTTTGGTCAGAATCAAGTATAATACTTATTCATACCGGATTAGTATTTGAATGTGGATTATTGTTACCTACTAATTCGTAGGTCATTTTAACCTAATGATTTGTGGGTCGTTTTAATCTAATACCTTGTTGGTCGTTGTCACCTATTGATGCTTGTGTCCTTGTGACCTAATGATTTGTCGGTCCTTGTGATCTAATGATTTGTGGGTCCTTGTGACCTATTAATTTGTGGGTTATTGTAACCTATTAATTTGTGTGTCGTTTGTGACCTATTGATATATGAGTCATTTGTGACCTACTGAGCTACTGATTTTTGAATCGTTGTGACCTACTTATTTGTGGGTCGTTGTGACCTACTGATTTGTGAGTCGTTATGAGTTGTGATCTACTAATTTGTGGGAGTCATTGTGATCTACTAATTTTCGTTGTGACCTACTGATTTGTGAGTCGTTTGTGACCTACTAATTTGTGGACCGTTGAACTATTAAATTCGTAATTTTTATTTTATCAATATACTAATTATACATATATATATATATATATATATATATATATATATTCTATATACTTTACTAAAACAAAAGACATTAATTCTGACGTGGCGCCCCACGTTTTTTCTCGGATTAAACTTTTTACTAAATCACGAATTAAGCTAATAAATCTTTTTTTTTAATTAAACCATAGTTATTTTGTAAAATATGATTTTTGTTCTTCCACATCGATTATGAGGAAAGGATGACACTTCGAAAATATGTATAAATAGATGTAGAGTGTTTGAGGCTTATAAAATTCATACACTTATGAACCTTTTGGTCAGAATCAAATATAATACTTAATCATATCGGATTCGTATTTGTATGTAATCATTGTGACCTACTAATTTTTTGGTCGTTTTGACCTAATGATTTTTGGGTCGTTGTGACCTAATGATTTGTGGGTCGTTGTGCTCTTGTGGGTCCTTGTGATCTACTAATTTGTGGGTCCTTATAACTTACTGAATCCTAGACCGTTGAACTATTAAATTCGTAATTCTTATTTTATCAATATACTAAATATACATTTATATTCTACATATTTTACTAAAACATACGAAACTAATGCTGACGTGGCGCTCCTATGTTTTTTCTCGGATTAAATTTTTTTACTAAATCACAAATTAAGCCAATTAATATTTTTTTACTAATTGAATTCGTATCAGATTATGGTATTTTTAAATTATATGATTATTCTTTTTCTTTAAATTATTATTTATTAAATAATAAATTAGATTTTAAAAAAATTTTATTAGTATAAAACTTATTAATGATCAATACATGAGTTACGTGGTCTCATTTACTATGTAACACTTGACGCGTTATTTATACGAGCTCATAACATATAACTAATAAAGTTAACAACATATAATATAGTAAAAAAATGTAATATGATAAGCTATTTTATTAACAAACCCGCACAAGGTGCAGGATAAACACTAGGGAGGATATACCACGTTGCACCTGGGAATGGAGAGAGGTACTACTTGAGGGTTTTGCTGAATCATATTAAGGGTCCTACATGCTACGAGGAAATTCGGACAATCAACGGTACACTATATGCCACATTTAGGGAAGCATGTTATGCTATGGGGTAGTTGGATGACGATCGGGAATACATTGACGGTATAAAAGAAGCAAGTTTTTGGGGAACTGCTGGTTATCTTCGGAATTTATTCGTCATGTTGTATCTCTCAGGTAGCATGTCGTCGCCTCATCTGATTTGGGCCGAAGTATGGAAGTACTTATCTGATGATATTCTTGCACGACAAAGAAGGGTGTTGCGTAATAATGGTATGCTTTCTTTCATGTATATGAATTTAATTCGAGTTTTGCATTATTTTTTCAATTTGTTTAGTATATTTTGTACTAGGTAAGTAAAAATGTTTAACTTGGTTTATTTGTACGTAGATTTGCAATTAGATGATGCCGTGCTGCAAAATTACGCCTTGGTTGAGACAGAGAAACTTTTACAGAGGAACGGCGGCAGTTTGAAGACGAATAAGTCTATGCCTTATCGTGACGAAGCCTTGATTATGGAGTAGCATAATAGACTAATTCAAGATGAACTAAACTATGATCGATCCCAGTTATCTTTGGACCATGACAGATTGGTTTCCAGTTTCACCGACGAGCAGAGGGGAGTGTATGATCAGATTATGTGTGTTGTGTCCGCTGATAGGGGGGTGTTTTTTCTTTATGGATACGGTGGAACAGGAAAGACTTTTATATGGAGATCCCTTTCAGCTGGTTTGAGGAGTAAAGGTGAGATCGTTCTAACAGTTGCTTCGAGTGGTAATGCAGCTCTCTTGCTTCCAGGCGGTAGAACCGCTCATTCGAGGTTTGGCATCCCAATAAATGTTGACGAAAGTTCAACATGCAACATTCGTGCAGGTATAAACCTTATTATTCAATTATTAAAACTTCTTTTTTAATATTGTTCATATTACACTGAACAATATATTAATGTTTTAATCTTATATGTTTAGGTACGGATATGGCTGAGTTAGTGTCAAAGACAAAGCTGATAATATGGGATAAAGCACCCATGGTTAACAAATGTTGTTTTGAAGCGCTCGATAGAAGTTTAAGGGACGTCATGCGATCTTATAATCCAGACTACTCACTTCTCCCGTTTGGTGGTAAGGTTGTCATTTTTGGTGGTGATTTTAGACAAATATTGCCTGTTGTAAGTCATGGAAGTAGACATGATATTGTCTTTGCTGCAATCAATGCGTCATATTTGTGGGATCACTGCACGGTGCTAGATTAACTCAAAACATGAGGGTTATACGTGGAGTTACTGAATTAGAAGCTCGAAAGGCTAAGGAGTTTTCAGATTGGATATTGGGCATTGGAGATGGCACGAAAGGTGAAAGTGTTAATAGAGAAACTCAGATTATCATCCCCGAAGATCTCATACTTGCATCTACATGTGACCCGATTGCAACTATTGTTGACCATGTATATCCTTTGAGTTACAATATTCAGGATCCACCGACCTACTTTCAAGAAAGAGCTATTCTCGCCCCTACCAATGAGATTATTGAGAAGATTAATGACTATATTCTATCATTGATACTTGGAGACGTGACAGAGTACTTGAGTTCGGATAGTATATGTCCAAGCGAAGGTTCTCTTGATGATGGTTTCTACTCGAGCGAGTTCTTGAACTACATCAAGTGTTCTAGGTTTTCGAACCATGTCTTGAGACTGAAAGTTGGAATTCCAATTATGTTGATGAAAAACATTGATCAGTTTGCAGGGTTGTGTAACGGAACCAGACTGATAGTTAGGAGACTTGGAAAACAAATCATCGAGGCAGAAATAATATCTGGGAACAATATAGGTCATAAGGTCTTCATTCCACGAACAATTCTTACACCCACAGACTTGAAAATTCCTGTTAAATTTCGAAGGAGACAGTTCCCAGTTATGGTATGTTTTGCTATGACTATAAATAAAAGTCAAGGTCAGTCCCTTGCACAGGTTGAAATATATTTGCCTAGACCGGTCTTCAGTCACGGCCAATTATATGTCGCTATCTCAAGAGTGACGAGTAGGGATGGATTAAGGATTATGATATGTGACCCTAAGGGCAAGGTTCAAGATACTACAACTAATGTTGTATTTGACGAAGTTTTTCGCAACATAATTTAAGGTACATTAGAATTTCTTCTTCATTTTATTTCGTTTTCAATCAATAATATCAAGCGATCATAAACCCGTCATTGAGCTTACACTTATATAAAGTTTATCTTCTTCTCTTTTTCAGGATCGGACTGTCGTGCATGTGCTCGAGGTTTCACGTCAAAGGTTATCATTGTGATTTCTATTATATTAAATGTACACAATTTTAACTATTTTTTGACATTATTAATATTGTGATTTTTATAATACAGACTCCTGGCTTGGTATGCCCCGAACTGGGTCAACAACTATGTTGTTATTATTTTTTATAAATCTATAAAAAATTACTCATACGAAAAAAAAAACTGTAAGAAATATATTTTCAAATACCCGTGCACGGCACGGGCGCTAAACTAGTTGTCTACGTAACCTAGTACCACATGCAAAACATTTAAACCTTAGGCATATTTAAAATAGGATTAATTAAGTTGCAAACAAATCTTAAAAAATATGGGGACAAAATAGCAGCTACATTATTAGCTATCAAAGAAGAAAATAAAAAAATCAGTTACTGAAAGTACCAACGAATTCGACGTCGTGGGGGCAACAACTACTTAAACCCTCAAACTATAAAGTTAGTCGGTTTTCCTTATAAGTATCCATTCCAAAACGAAAAAAAATCCTCAAAAGAAGTTTCTTCCGGTATCAAGTTTAATTAAAAAGCCCGAAACGAAAAATGAATCAGAATAAGAGCCAGAAAAATCAAAGAAACCCTTGATATATCTGATAAATAAATGAGTTCTTCAAGTAGTGATGAATCTGGTTATTACGTTGATGATGAAGAAATGTATAAACAAATGGGAGTAATTAAACTAAAAGACCTAGAGATCATACTCTTAAGTGAAGTTAAAAGAAAGTTAGATTAAAATAATAGGGAAAAGAGTTGTAGACTTTAATGAAGTGGAAGAGAAGATAATTTCAAAATATGAAGTTAACAAGGCAACTAGATCTTATTATCTAGAATATGAACAATGTTCAACAAGTCAACAAAAAGTTAATCTAAAACCCAAAGAGTTTTTAGAAGGAAATTTTTTTTTTCTAAGTTAGGGTTATGTCAAACCATAGACCTAACAAAAGAGAACTCTTGCCCTCATTAAGGAAACTAGACATAAATTTAATCTAGATGGAGTAAAAAACCGAGATGATGTGCTAGACTTTTGGAAGAAAAGTATATTGAGTGACTTAAACATGAACGTTGAATGGAGATCTGCAAATTTTTTTGAACTTTTATCGAGCATTGTTTATATGAGATTGTGGCAAATTGGTACGAAGGAGTCGATGAAGATATTAAAGAAACCTTAAGGGTGGTAGAACCACCAAATGTATGTTTAGGCATTTCTACAAAGCTTTAGAATTTGGATTTATCAGAGACAAAGATGATATAGATAAAAAAAATTAATCGAATGGAAAAGAAAACCAATTACTCTTGAAATTTATAACATGAGATATTTAGAAAATTATCTTTCAGAATTTGAGTATGAAAACTCCACCTTGAGTATATATTTGATTATGTGATGATGGAAGACTTAACACAAATGTGCGGGTTTTATACTGACAAATATCGATTTTATTTCTAGATTGCTTGAATTGTTTTGGTGTTTGTCAAATGTATATTATACTAAAATTTGAACGGTAGATTATGCTTCTAAGGTATCGAAACAGAAGCTCAAACATCATCACCCAACCCAGGTTCGATACCCCTCTACTCCCTTTTTACAGCATTTCGAGATCCCCCTTCAAAGCCCAAACAATACCTACAGATATTAGGAGATCAAAGGAACCCAAACCCATTGCATCCTATAGTAAACAAAAGAATCTCCACGAAGACATCTTACCTTGCTGTAGATGGCCAAGATCAACTGTGAACTCACGGGTACTATTAGCTGCTACTCGGGTCTTGTTGAGGTGGGTCTACTGTGGGCGAGAAGGGGCCGGCTTTTGTAGTGTCCCGGGCTAGGTACGTGAGTCAACTAAAAAAGGTTCAGAACATTTTGAATGAATGAATGGAGGAACCGTTCCACAGGGACGATCAACATGTTTGGCCAAAAAGGGTGTTTGCTACGGTCTGCTGCTCTTCAAGTAGACAACGCACTATCCGTCCACTCTCGTTGCTGTAGCAGATGATCGCAAAGGAAAGGGAACGTACAACACAACCGACTCACCTCGACACCGTAGTTGGCTCGCCGAAAGTACCCGGACACCGACTAGTTTGGGAGAGGGCGATGGTACTCCTGGTGTGCGTCTGGGTTGATGGTGGCGTGCAGAGGGAACAAGGTAGGTATTTTATACACAAAAATTATATATATATATATACCCAAAAAACTAAGAATATGTACTTGTGAGGGAAAAAAATGAGTTCTAATAAATTGAAGAACTTTTGTCTGGTTATATTAGATGAAAAGGAAATGTTACCACAATATCATAGACACAAGATTTAGTATAGAAAGACATCGTCAACATTCACATTATAAATTTATATGTAGACATGTACAGCATCCGACCTTAGCTCAGTTGGTAGAGCGGAGGACTGTAGTGGTTATTCACAGCCAATCCTTAGGTCGCTGGTTCGAATCCGGCAGGTCGGAATTTTGTTTTTTGTTCAGATACCAATTCTTTACATTGAAGCATACTCAAAATGATATCACGCGTTTATCGTTTTTGTTAGCGATGATATGCTGCTTTTGTTTCTAGTTCTTACTGATTGGCTTCACGCCTTGAATTGGCTAGCGAGTGACAAGGCACAACGAAATGCAGCAACAAATAATCCACCCCGTGACAATTGTTGAACTCTTACAACACAACCCCCGTCAAAATTATCGTCTTTATACATTCCTGGATGTTTCAACCTCTAATTGAGCACGGTATTACGAGTTTTCATCGAGTGCCAGCAGACGAATATAGATGAGATTTCAGCTCCTTGAGACTAGCAGCTGCTTCTTCCCCTACTATAGCCAATTTGTGCTCTGTCTTTTCTGCCAGTTTGTTCAACTCTTGGACTCGTCGGTCCACATGGTCATTTAAAGATGCAAATCCTGAAAGTCGGCTGCTTGGACCTGTCAACCACAAATGCAATGGGGACACCACAAGCAAAATTCAACATCAAAATACATCAGAAGTTCACTCAACTGCTCAAGGACTCGTACAATTCAATACTTCACAATTTCAACTAGACAACTGTGTGACGACAATCACAATTCAGTAATTTACACCAAAACATTCAATTCAATACCTCAAAATTGCGGTCTATTGGTCAGCGAGCATGATGTGCGAATGAATGAGAGAACGGTCAGAATGATAAAGGAGAAAGGAACTATGTAGGAATGGTCCGAATGAAGGAACTGTGGAGTATGGAGTCCAGGAGGAAGGAGAATGAACGAAGGACGAAGAGAAAGGTTGTTGGGCTTCTTACTAAGTACACTGGATTTTTATTTTCATCTTTAGGGTGATAGCATCCTGGCAGATTCAGGTACAGAACAGCTTGAATTGATTGCCCTTTCAGAGGAAACCCCAAATGTCGGCAAAAGGTTGTAGTCTTTCTCTATCTATTACCTATATGTTGTGGAGATTATCTACTTCAAATCATATATCTTTGAAAATGTTTTAGCTATTGATGGCATTGGGGGTGTAATTGGTTGTTCTTTGATGGATTAGGCAGAGAATGTGATAGCTGTGCTCAATAGAGCATTCCCTGATGAGTGCTGACTGTCTGCTGCCTATCTATATAAATCCTGGAACCGGACAATCAAAACCTTCAACTATAATTTTTGGTGCCATGGGTGACAGGTATGTATGGATTGTTTCTGCATGACCAATGATTCATATTTTGGTCCTTGACTCTAATAGTCAGTATAGTAAAGATTATGTAGTCAAATGTGTTAGTTATTTGTTCCATGCATCATTCTCTGTGTACTGGAGGTCACTGAATTTACCTACCTCTAGATGCTCCTCTAAAACAGCTTTTCCATGTCTGTGCATTTAATTCACATGGTCACAGATCTGTAAACATGGAACCTTCTTAAACAGCTTTTCCGTGTCTGTGAAAAGAAAACTGGTAGCTTTTTCTGGTTATTACATTTTCCCTTCTTTATATATTTTGAGTTTTGGCAAAGCATGTTGAAAAGAAAACTGTATTTTCCTTGTTATGATGGAAGGCCTCTTAAGTTTGGTACGGAGAAGTACACCTTCATCATTTGTGTATATTGCTGAGAAATACGTATGCTCTGTCGATGACAAGGTAACATTTGGACCTAAAATTATGAATCAATGTGTCTATTTTGAGATGATATGAGTGCTTAAGTATTCTCTTCAATTATACACAGATGGATGAATTGGGATCGATTGATTATGGCCCTGGAGATAAGGAGAAATTTCTTTCACCAGCTGAAGAGATATTGTTGGCTTCCATTCTTCTGCTGAAATGGTACACAAATTCAAAACTGACATTTATGTAAAAATACACAAAAGTGTACAAACTGTACAAGACTTGCAGTTATGCAGCAATCAAGTATAGTGACGTCTCAGCTTCCCGGTCACACAGAACTGAATATATGCTAGTAATTAACAGTATTGTCAGAATATTCTGCTGTTACTGGAAAGGCTCAAATTAACAGTACGATTGCCATTTTTGAAGTTTGCGGCATGTGTAAGCATTTAGCCTAGGCAGCTCACTTATTTTTCCTCAATTTTGTGTCACAGCTTGCTTGGACATGATATAACTTCTATCAATCCACGCCAACAAAATTAGCAGGAGAAAACTATTTCTTCAATTCTGGGCAGGTAAGTCAGCTAAACATCATGTCACACTGTTTTTTCTATATTTAATTACATCTAATCAAATCTTGTATTCAAGACATAAATGTGGGTACATCATGGAACATCTTGAGACCAGAGACTGTAGAATCACTCTTCTACCTCTGAGCGCAAAGATGTAAGAACCACTGAACCAAACTGCAATATTTTGCTGGTTTCCAACTTTTAGGTCTTATCATCATGAGATTGATTCCAATGAACAGATTAGAAAAATGCACAAATGTCGTAATGTGCATATGCTGTACTGAGAATGTGCACTATTTCAAATCCATGCATACTTTTCAAAATGATATGTTAATTCTTGAATTAGCTGGCCTTGTACTTGTTTATGATATCAGCTAACAGAGTTGGTACTCAATATCAGGTGAACTCTGGTGCAAAAGACAACATGATGCAAATCTTTTTCCTAGCTGAAACACTGAAGTATATGTACATTCTATTCTCACCCCCATCTGTAATCTCATTAGACGAATGGGTGTTCAACACAGAAGCACACCCGTGAAAGATTGTTCCCCGGTGAAGGAGTACTCTAAACACTCTACCCCATTAGGTACATGAATAAAATGCTACTTAAATAAATTTTTTTTGGTTAGAACTACTTACATAAATAATGCAGAAAGGCTTAAAAGGTGGAAATGTAAAGAAGCTTAGCTTCAGGTTCAGGGTAGAACCCCCCTTTTAGTTTTCTTCTCTCTTCAGGCAGATCAACTCCTTCTCAGTCCCAAAGCCAAGATTGATAAAGTAAACTCAAATACATGTTCAGAGTACTCCTCAGAATACTGTTTGCTTCTTTAAAACCGACTCAGGAACAAGAACCTTAGCAGCCACCTCACCCATGTCTTTCAATTGATGCAGTCATTTTCACCAAGGACAAAAAGAACACACAAAGATCTAACTTATACTAGAATCACTTATAATACTAAAGAATTCGTCTTTTTTCATACATTGGTGAACAAGACCTGAAATCCACAGAACAAATGCAACTTGCCATTATACAAATAAAAAGTCAGTAACTTGCAATTTATACAAATCTGATAACAAGATGAATAGAGAGAGTAATATAAAAGCTCATTGTTGTTGTGCAAATTCTTCTTGAAACCATTTGTCAATACTTAAAAAATTCAGGTCACGTAGAAGTGGATTTAGTCTATGGACCTGCGTGTTCCAAATCTTCTGAAATGTCAAGCTCAGATTGGTGCCATTGATTTAAGTTTTGCATAAATATTTGGATATGGAAAAGTGAACTGTGAGAATATCATCTAAAATAAAACCCAACCGGTATTTGTTTTCTTGAATTGAAATGTAACATGTGGGTGGTTTATAAATTGGTCATTCTTCATTAATTGCTTATCATGGCTTTGATATCTCTAGTTGGCCTAACCTTATCGATTTCTCCAAAACCAGCAACAACCACTTCCAGAAAGCCAGAGAGTGAGTTTGTTGATTTCAAACTAAATTTTCTATGTTGTATCCTCAGAAAATTGAAAAGTATCACTGAGATAAAAGATTTCAAACTAATTTTTTCCCTCCGTTCTGAATATCCATGTGCATTCAATTGGTTCTGAAACTGAAATTCCTATTAATGGCAGGTGGGTTGCAAATTCACTGGACTTCAGTAAGGATTGCGAAGCCAGTGTTGTGAGGCAACCATAATACAAGTATGAAGCTACTACACAGCTAACAAAGACTATGTACGTTGACACTTAAACAAAGCCTATATAGGATGATTATCCGGAGGTGGTTGTGTTCCACAAAGCCGTTCATCAATGGTCATGTCATGGATGCTTTTTCTCTTCTTCCTGCTGGTTTCAGTGGTGGTGTTGAACGCCTCTTTTTGACGGTCGAAGTATTTCTGAGCATGACTCGCAATTTGGGCTGGAGATCGTGTTTTGACAAACTCTTTTGCTATTTTAGTCCATTTTCCTTTCTTGTACGCTTTGAGTCCCCTCAAAAAGAGTCTGTACATCCATTAATTAATAAGAAAACAAGTTAGAAATATAACACAATTTTGATGACAGTAATGAGAATAGTCAGGTTATACATAATGAAAATCACATGATCATAAATATAACTTATTTAAGTTAACTTACTCATGCTCTTCTTCAGACCAACGACTCACTTTCTTTCCTTTGGACATCGGAGAAATTTCAGACGAGCGAAATTGAACCCCGGAGACGGGCATCGCAGCAGGATAAAACAAATCATTATAAAAAGCATCCATATGGATCACAACCGGTGGTGAAGCTGACAGCTCGATGCGGTTTTCGGTGACCAGCTGGATATGATGCTCCTGCAATTGCTGGTTTCCGGTCACCTGGATATGATGCTCCTGCAATTGCTGGTTTCCAAAATGCAAAGCTTGATTGTCCGGTTGAAGGTTTGACACAACACTGCAGATAGAAATATTGAGTTAATATGTTTAACCAATTAGGTATGTAGTCGTACGTCTGAGGAAGCATTATTGTAATCAAATGTGTGCTTACTTATTCATTTCCATGGACCACGGAATCAGGTTGCTGCTGATCGGAGAAAACTTCAGAGGGGCATGCACTTGGGCGGTGGAGATGGTCGGATATCTATTGTCCAAGAGACCTCGACCGGTCATTAATGCATTAGGATTGCTCAAGGTGTTGTCTTTAGCTGACGAGTTGTTCGAGACCTCGACTGGTGGTGGCTGGACATTGATTCCGGTATCCAGGCCAGGATATTCCGGCAATGGATGTGGATCGACCCATTCTATGGGGTCAGGTTCTGAGTCGAAGTTGATGAAAGAGTGAGAGGGGGAGTCTTGACCAAAACTGCAAAAAAAAATGATTTGAGGGATTATTTATAAGTCTCAGACTAGAGGGAAAACCAGAAAATTTCAGAACGTAGGAAGAAGAGCCAGAACCAGAACGAACACAAGTATTGAGTTATATGATCAGGTTACTTACTTATGCTCTTTCATGGACCCAAAATTCACGTTCTCACATTGGGACTGTCCATGGCTGTCGATCGGAGAAAATTTCTGAGGGAGAATTTCTGGTTGATGTACTTGGACAGCGGGGATGTCCAAGACCTCGACAGGTAGTTGCAGTGGTGGCTGGACATTGATTCCGGTGACTGGGGTAGGATGTTCCAGCGATTGATGTGGATCGAAAATGCAATCAGCCCATTCTTTGTGGTCAGGTTCGAAGTTGAACTCCAAATTATCGAAGAAAGACGGCAGAGAGACATATACTTCATTGAAACTGCAGAACAAGAAAAAAACGATGGGACTATTATCTATGTTAATAAAAAGCAAAGATTGGCACTGATACAATCCGAATCGGAGATCCTCAACGAGGGAAAATGTTACATCACTACAAATTGGACGGCAGGGATAACGCAGAGTCGAATTTTGGTTTACCAGTTATTTAGAAGACAAATATTAGATTAAGGCACAAGAAAATAATTCTTTAAATTGGACTGCAGGGTTAACGCAGAGTCGAATTTTGGTTTAGAAGACAAATATTAGATTAAGGCACAAACAAGAAAATAATTCTACAGACAATGACAATTACTGATAATGAATAGGTTTCTGTTGCGTAGGGAAGCTTTATATCTTGCACGCTTATGACGTGGAAGAAGTCCTGCAAGTTAAAGTGAAGCCTTGGTAAAAGCCTCATAACATTGAGAAACTAAGGGCACGAATACTTACTCGTCCTGTTCATGGTTGTCCATAGTAACAAAAATCTTGTTGGTCGCTAACAGCGTTTCAGCTTTGGAGGGGAAGCCTTCTTCGATGGATCAACAAACTATTACATTATAATGTTGAATCGAATCTATTTGATTTTGAAAGGAAATATTTTCTTTGTAGAAATTTATTATTATTATTACATAAACTTATCTTTGTAGTTTTTTATTTTTTTTTAACAATATTTTCTTCTAACAAAAAAACATATTTACGTTAAGTTTTGGATATGATAGATTGTCCCTCTCTATTTTTTTTTTGAAGCAATTGGTTACGGTGAATAGAAAGGAGGGTGATGAATATAAAAATAAGACAACCAGGTTTGCTACTGAACTAATTTTATATCTGTATGCTAAATTTTAATTAAAAAATAATTAATTATCATAATTCTTTGTCTCTTTAATTATGTTATGTAATTTATTGTTTTTAATAGACTCACTTGATACCTTGTATATAATAGGTCTCACTGAGCAGTTCCAGAAAGCCAGAGAGCGAGTGAGTTTTGTTTTATACTCCAACTAGTTTAATGCCCGCACCTTGTGCGGGTTTACCTAAATAATTGTATATATGTAGTGAATATTAATTAATAAAAAATAATAATTATAGGTTAAATTGACTTAAAACGTAAAACTTTTATATCATCTAAAAAAAGGTTGTATAAAAAAAGATGGGAGAATTTGACATATTAGGCTTTTTTTAGTTTTTGTTTAAGAAAATGTACCCCAAATTTTTTACCACTTTCATTTAATAGTAGATAAAAACTATTAACCCTTCTATAAGAAAGAAAGAATAAATGATGTTTGTTATTTGTTATATAAGTATAAGTTTTAATTTTTAATTACTGAATTTGTTTTCTTTTATTATTTTTCTTGCCCTTTTTTATTCATTTTTTATTTTCTTTTTTATTTTCTGGACTGAATTTCTCATACCGGAAATTCTCATACCAGAATTTTCATACCAGAAATTATCATACGAAAAGTTCATACCAGAATTTTTTTCATACCAAAATTTTTTTCATACTAGAATTTTTTCATACCAGAATTTTTCATACCAGAAATTTCATACGAAAAGTTCATACCAGAAATTTCATTCCATAAATTTTTGAATTAAAACTAGCGGCACAATCACTTGATCCTTGTGCTTTTCGTCCGCTATTTATTTTTGTTTACATAATACTTTTATTTTGAGACAATTTTAACATATAATTCTCCACTCAAATAATGCTCAACTCCTCCACGTCTTGTCAATTTGTCATTGTCAACTAGGAAAAAGAACAAGTCTTTTGGAAACCAAAAGAGACGGTGATGGACCCATTTTTGCAAACCGTCATCATATACGCAAATTACAATAAAAAAAATTGTAAAATTACAACGAGCCCCCTAAAATTTCCAAAATTAAATATTAGACAATTAAAAATTCATTCCGGTATGTAAATTTCGGTATGTAAATGTCCGGTATGTGAAATTCCAGTATGTGAAAATCCGTTATGTGATAATTCCGGTATGTGAAAATCCGGTATGTGAAATTCCGGTATGTGAAAATTATGGTATGTGAAAATTCCAGTATGTGAAAATCCGGTATGTGATAATTCCGGTATGTGATAATTCCGGTATGTAAAATTCCGGTCCGGTATGTGAAAATTCCGGTATGTGAAATTCCTGTATGTGAAAATTCCGGTATGTGATAATTCCGGCATGTGATAATTCCGGTGTGTGAAAAAATTCTTCATTCTAGAAAATAAATAAAAAATAAAGAAAATAAAAAAGACAAAAAAAATTAATAAAAGAAAATAAAAAAAGAAATTCAGTTTTTAAAAAGCATTTGGAAGAAAGAAGAAAACAAGAGGATGGAGAAGGTTTGGCGGTAAAAAAAAAATAAGAGGGGTATATTTACTTAATTGAAAAACAAAATAGCCTATTTCCTATCACTATTTCTCTAAACAGCCTACTAACCAAATTTGCCCAAAAAAGATTGTATAAAAGTACATATACTTTTGAAGAAATAAATTATAAAATAATTTCAAAGATTAATTTTCAAAAATTAAAATGTACCTATATTGTTCTTTGAAAATTATAAAAACAAAATCTAGATAGGGCATATAATCCTATCAAGAATAGGCTCTGTATCCCTCAACCACTCCTCTGCAACTAAGGGATCCGTAGTCCCCTCGAAGGGTTTCGCCCCCTGCCGGCGAATCTTCTCAAAGTTCTTGTCCATCTCAACAGGAATAATACCATGTTGAGGTGCGAGTTGTGGTTGCGGTTGTGGTGGTATGACCTCTCTCAAATAAGCCACAAGCTCTGGTATGCCTGCTATACCTGGGGGTGGTGGTACTACATGAACTGACACCTCTTTCTGGTGCTCCTGATCACCCCCTACAGACTCTGTGGACCCTTCATGGCTGTGCTCCGCCATCTAAAAGAAAATCAAAGCAAAATTTTCAGAAAACTTTTCAGAAAACTTCCCACACCCAAGCCAAGGAATCATATCCCTGCTCTGATACCAACCAAATGTGACACACCTATTTCATTTCTAGTTTAATAAGCGGAAAAGCGGAAAACGTAAAATTTTAAAACTTTATCTTACAACCATATTTACAACATATACACATACTACATACGTCATAAACTCTGTTTAACAAAACACAACTGTTTAAAACCACACAAAACATCCTAGGCGGTAGCATCCCATAACAGCCCACCTGATATGATCTCAAATCCAGGTGTTGGGTCCAACGTCCTTGCCTTGATCAGGCCGAGTCTGAGTAGCTGAAAAATATGTGGATATAACAACAATGAGCCACACGCTCAGTATACAAATCGCACTCTCCCAATATATATAAGTCTCTAATATCCCGTTCCCAAAGGACACTCTATACCCTTCCTCACATTCCAAAGTCGATCAATGCATACATATCCACATTCACATATAATTCCACAACCATTCACATCACAGTTCACATAAACATTCAAGCATGTTATCACACATCACATATAAACATATCATCTCATATAAACATCTCATATCATCTCATCACATATAAATAATCATAACATAACATATAACATGCTAGACTCGATTGCATCGATGCATAGGTGATAATTAACTAACTAGCCCCAACTGATCGTACGATATATTTTCTCATTGCTTTTGTATTTCTTTTCTTTCTTTCTTTCTTTTTTTTTTCGGTTGGCCAACCCGATGGCGTCCTAGGCCCCTTGTAGATCAGGTAGCGACCTCGGCCATCTTGTCCTAAGACCCCCTGTAGATCAGGTTGCGATCTTGGACTATTTTTCTCATCTTGAGGCCGCCTGTAGATCAGGTAGCGACCTCTGGCTGTTTTTCTTATCTTGAGGCCCCCTGTAGATCAGGTAGCGACCTCTGAGGCCCCCTGTAGATCAGGTAGCGACCTCGTCCCCCGGAAACCCGTGCGGGACCCAGTTGGGCTAATTAATCAATTACCATCCTATATTATCACTTTCATATCATAACTCAATTTCATGCTTTCATCATATTCTTTCATTACATTCTTTCCACTATCATCTCATGTATCTCATGCATGCTTTCATAAGGAATATCAAGTCATCATCATCGTCGTCTCACTCCTATACATATAAGCATGCATACAACCATAACAAACAGATATATACACTCAAGCATGCATAAAATCATAGCATATTAAATACATAACATATATTAAGCAAGTGTAATTCATATACACTTACCTCGTAGGTAAGAACAATAAAACCTCGCAAACCAACTATTGAGTCCGTTTCCCACTCGGACTATCCTCCTTTATCGTGCTTGGATACGCTCACAAAGACTAAGCTATAGTTAACCAAAACCTTCAACAACACCTGTTGAGAATATCATATTCCTTGTATTAAATTTCTCGCTTCAAACACCAGTTAAATTCATTCCTTTGAATTTAATTAGCTTATCGCATTTTCTAGAATCCTAATTTAATTAATTAACCTTTAATTAATTAATTAAATTTCGCTAGAACAACGTTTTGCCCGCAGGCAATTTCTGAACCCACCTGTCATCAAATCTTAACAAACAAACAACCCATAATCACCAAAATAAAGTAACGAGCATAATGAAATTTCCAATTATCCATTTTGACAAGTCTAAGGTCAATTTAGGCTAAATCGCAATACGGAAAACGAATAAATTCATAACTTATTCGTTACTAACCCGATTGACGATCCGAAAGAAGATTCGGAATCACAACGACGCAGGCTACGCTCGGACACCATCAAATTCACCAGAATCTGAGCGACGGAATATCCCTAGTATCATATATGCTCGACCAGGCCTTCTCTTGCGCGGAAATGTAGAAACTCGGTACCAAAATGAAGAGAATGAAGAGAGGAATCCAAAAACTCAAACGGATTTGAAATCGGATTAGAAACGAAGAGTAGATCTGAGTTTGAAGGTTGAGAGAAATCAGAGCTTTTACGAGGAAACGGGAAAGAAAATGAATTAAAAAACGATATTTCAGCTATTTATAGCGAAGACGATAATTATCCTTTAGCGGAGTCGATAATTATCCTTTTACCAATCCGAAAGCGGTTTAAGCCCCCCTTCTCCAAACTTCTCGAAATTGGAATAATAAATCTGAAATATTGTATGGATAATTATTCCGCAATTGTCTCGAGAAACGCGTATTCCTAAGCCGTCTTTCTTAGCCGCTAAGAAACGAAATAGCGACTCTTTTGGCCGTTTTGCCTTTCTATGTTTTTTCATATCTAGGACATGTCCGATGTCCTGATCATTTTTCTCAACTGCATTTTTATTAATTGAAGCTCCCAAATGCTCCAAATAACACCGGGTTTATATCATCTAGGTATCGATCTCTTGTTAAGACGGTTTAATTCCGTTAAACCCGTTTAACTTCCTAAAATTCCCGATTAGGCCATATTTGATTTTTGACTGTTACAGTTGCCATATAGAGGAAGGAAGGGCACGTGCACCTTTAACGTGATGGCTGTATGCGACCTTGATATGTACTTTACATTTGATCCTGCCGGATGGGAGGGTTCAGCTCATGATGCCCGTGTTTTCGATCATGCTCTTAAGACAAAATCATTCAACTTTCCCCATCCACCCGAAGGTATGACCATTTAGATCAACTTGGTTTTAGTTGTTACATACATTAAGATAAAATGTACGTGATACCGCTGCTTCTAATTTAATGTAGGAAAATACTATTTGGTCGATAAAGGCTATCCAGACAGAAAAGGATACATGGTACCGTACTCTAAGGGGAAGTATCACCAATCCCAATTTGAAGGCGTTGCTCCTAAGAACTACAAAGAGGGATTTAATAGGGTTCATTCCGGCATTCGTAGTGCAATTGAACGTGCGTTTGGTGTTTTGAAGAAAAGATGGAAGATACTAATGGTGATTCCTAGCTACAACATCGAGACACAAATTGACATTATATTGGCATGCTTCGCACTTCATAATTTTTGTCTGTTGCATAAGGAGCAGGACGAGTACTTTGACACGCTAGAGTCAAACCCTGCACCTTACGAAGGACTATTCAATAGGGTTACAAGAGAAGAAGGTGATGATGCAAGTGTTGGTGGGATGGGTAGTGTTAGAGATGATATTGCACACAGATTGTGGGAGAGTGCCTATTTTTGATATATCGATTGTGTGATGGTATATGATTCACAACGATTTGGGTAGATCTTAATATTTTGGTGCAAAATATTGCTGACACAATTATATTTTGGTTCAGCTCCTAGACGAATGCCATGTTTAGCTTATATTTTGGTTGAGCTCTTCATATTGTGGCACTGATGAAGCTTTTTATCTGTTTATTATGTTTTATGTGACAACAAGCCTTAAACTCACTCTTTAAATGGTTGACAGCAAACCTTTGGATTTTAGCCCAAATTTGATCAGCAAGTCTGTCTTTAAATGATTGACAGCAACACCTGTTTTTTGTGACAATTTGAATTGCTTTACTTTGAGTAATGGTTGAAATGGTATCTTAGAGTAATCTGAATTGCTTTACTTTAAATGATTGACAACAAGCCTGTTTTTTGTGTTTCATTTGCTTGTTTTATCTTAGTTGCTTCAATTTACTAGTTAAGTTGCTCAAACTTTTCCTTCTGGTCATAGGAATACTGGAAGAGATACCGTCTGTTCATTAGGGTTTGTACCAGAGGGAAGCTTCTGTTTGACACCATCTGACTTGAGTAATGGTTGAAAAGCTTCTGTTTGACACCATCTCTTGATCTGCAATCAATTACACTGAGATATGTTGTTGTTGGGATCTGAAATGCAAGTAATTGAATCTGCAATCACTCACTCATCAGCCTTTGTAGCTTCTGTTTTGTTTGAATCTGTTCATGAAACTAATTCTAAAAGGCCAAATGATCCTGAAAAATTGAATGGTGTTGAAGGGCTCAACATTCAGATTTTTTTTTGTTAGAATCTGCAATCACTGAGATATGTTGTTGTTGGGATCTGAAATGCAAGTAAAGATCTTATTGTAGGCTCAACATTTAGAATGATGTTGAAGGGCTCAACATTCAGATTCTGGTGCTGCTGATTATTTATACGAAGGCAGATTAATGAAGCTGCAATATGTAAAAGCTTACATTCTTGTTTTGAGTCTATGGATGAAAAAAGCTACAGAAAAAATGTTCACATTTTTTTTTAATTCAGTAGGCCTAGCATGAGCCTTGTCCCAGTTAAAACGCTCTAATGTTGTTATACGAGTAGGTGATACCAGCATCTTTCAGGTGGTCAATACCAAACAATAAAAAAATGTTCACAATTTTTTTTGTAATTCAGCAGGCTGTGCATGAGCCTTGTCCACTCGCTCCTCTTCATCAGATGCACCCTTCGTCTATGGAAAAAGAGCATTTTTTTTACAACTTGCAAAAGATAGCCTTGTCCACTCGGTCATATGCATCAGATATACCTTGTCCACTCGCTCCTCTACATCAAATCTACATTTTTTTTGAGCTTGTAGGCGCCAAAATTACATGACAACACTTGGATCTTCAATAATAAGCAAACATAAACTCAGGCAAGCCAAACTTCTGTCGACAAGTGAACCTGACTTTATGGTGTAGATGACTTTAAGCTGCAATATGACAACACTTGGATACAAAGCTAGCTTTTCATACTCATTGACAACATTTGGTTATAAAATTTTTGGAATAGTTTTCATTCTAAATATGGTATATAACTCTGATCATATAGTTTTTCATAAGTAACTTTCTGTTAGCATTGTTTTTGAAATAGAAAATTAAGGCAATGATTCTCAACATAGCACCTTGCAATCATCTCCAATGCAGTTCTAATGGAACCAGTCAAAGAGAGAAATGACAAAAAGAAGTTGACACCATATGATAGTTACCTCTAGTTTAGCCTGTATTATGTTGTCACTTTATTTTGGAGTTCCTTTTCATTATTGGCATTTGAAGCAGAAACATCAGCATGAGATATCAGGTGAGGTTGATGATCCTGAAGCTTCTGCTTCTTCTACTGTTTCCTGAAGTTCTAGCATGATGAAAGTCATCTGGTTAAACTATAAACTATCATCACAGATTGTATTAAAAACAATACAGATGTTGAGCAGAAGCACTGGAATTTTATTTTATTGGAGTTGTGATCAATCGAGGTGTTTTCTGAAGTTCTGGCATGATGAAAGTCATCAGGTTAAACTATAAACTATCACCACAGATTGTATTAAAAACAATACAGATGCTGAACAGAAGCAAAGGAATTTTACCTTATTGGAGATGTGATCAATCGAGGTGTTGTCTGAAGTTCTGGCATGATGAAAGTCATCAGGTTAAACTATAAACTATCATCACAGATTGTATTAAAAACCATACAGATGCTGAACAGAAGCAATGAAATTTTACCTTTAAAGATGTGATCAATCGAGGTGTTGCCTTACTCAACACCCCCTACTTCTGACGATTAACACAACTGCAGAAATGTTATTTGAAAAAACTTGTACTCTGCATAATTGTAATACTGATTTAAATCCTAAGTTCCTAATCTGGATCAGTTAAGTCACTATCCTAAGTTGCTAAGCTAACTTTCTTTAATTATGATCAGGTTAACAACATAAAGAATCGATCACAAGGGATCTTTCTTCAAGTTCAGTTAGCATTTCAATATAACCAAACATGAAATTATGCAGACAATAGACTAAGTCACCTTGCTGTAGAAGAAAAGTTAGAATACCAATAAAAATCAATGACAACCAAGTGCTGTCAATGACACAGAAAGTTACTTATGAAATGACAACACTTGGATCCAAAGCTAACTTTCTTTAATTTGGCATAGTTTTCATTCAGAATTTTTGGCAGCAAAAAAATTAAAAGCTTCTGCAGTACCTATTTACGAAATGTGAACACAATAAATACTTGTAGCCTTCGATGTTTACTTGTCAATGACATGTAGATAGGCCTATGCAGTAGCTATTTATGAAATGCCATTGTTCATCAACAGAAGGAAAAGTTTATGAAGCATTCTCCCACTATAAATTGTGAGAGAATGGTTCATATAGTCAATCACACCGTTCCATAATGGCTTCATCATCTAACTTCAAATGGAATGATGAAACATCAATTATCTTATTGGAGATATTTGCAGAAGCTAATGTTAGGGAGGTTGAATTTGAGAGGGGTTGTTATAATTGGCTAACAATTGCTTCAGAATTTGGTAGGAGAAGTGAAACAAATGTTCCTCCGGTGAGGCTACGTAATAGGTTGTCTTTGTTGAAAAAAGAGTTTGGAATTTGGAGAGCAATACTTAAAGGTTCCGGTGTTGCTCGTGACCCTGACACAAGAGAGGTCCAAATCCCGGATTCTTGGTTTACTAATAACAAAACGGTTAGTTGGTCTTCACTTCCTATAAACTTTATGCTCTCTGTATTTCCTTTATCACAAACAACATATAAATGTGGGTATATTGTAGGACTTTCCATGTTGTCAAATTTTCCGCCACAAAAAATGAATGTCAACGTGGATAAGTGGTGTGTGGAGGTGTTTATGTAGCAGTAATAGGTGTTTCCTAATCCATGTACTTCTCCGGGTTAGAGGGCTTGTGGTTGTTCTCAGGTGTATCATACCCCATGTTTACATTGGTTGTGGTTGGTAAGAGGTGTTTCCTAAACAATGTACTCACCCGGGTTAAGAAGTTTATGATGTGTTTGTTTCATATATCAAGTGTTTGTATCCGTGAGTGTAGTTTATGTCATAACAACCACATTGCTAGTTTTACATATCAAACATCTTTAACACAATATAACAACACACAACCAACCACATAAAATACATATTATCTGACCAATAACAAGCACACAATTTTGTCTTTCACATTTCAAACATACAATACAACCAAAAGTTGTCATTCAAATCATGCCAAATGATAACTTGGTTTTAGCTAGAATAATCTTCAACTACACATACGGTGTTCAACTAGCAGCAAGTTAATCCTAAAACATAATATCATGAGCTGCACATAATACAAGCAAAACACAAGCAACCATTACGCATTTGTAGAGACGTTTTGCGGATAGTGCGTGTTTTGTACCAATGATCTTGCATTGGTCGAGTTCAACAGAAAGCCGAATGTTTGATACTTGCAGCGCAGTTTGGTGCTCAATCAAGCTGTTGATTTCTCCATTACTTTGTTCTCTTGCCTCCTCTGCAGATTGAATTTGTCGACGAGCTACGTCAAGTTCACCTTTCACTGTAGCTAATTCATCCCTCAGATCACGTGTTATCTCTTGTATAGTACTCACCTCCGGGTTGCTTGAACGATCGTCTATTAACTCGTTATTAGTGTATTCAAGCAATGCCTACAATGTAAAGAGATGATAGTAAGCATCACTTAAAACACACTCGTAAGAAAAAAATATAGTAGATCATATACATACACGATATTCCGGGTCTGTAGATCTACTGGTAGTAGAGGAACTCTCGGAACCCCAACCCCATGATGCGTAGTAGCCATCAACTAGTGGTTCGATAGGGTCGAAATCCATGTCCTCCATGTCCTTTGTTGTAGTACAACGGGTGTTATATAAAGTAATTAGATCCAACTTTGCAATAAAATAAAAGTGGATAAACTTGTGCTTGGAAAATGCCAATATAATAAAACATGATAAGTGGAAAAGGCATCACTGCAAATTTTTTTAACCTGATCCATTATAAAGTAATGATAGACATCACTGCAATGAAGAACATTCACACCATCACTTACATCCTTACAATGACTGAGGCTAAAAAAAATTAATAGATTTACCTACAAATGGCTCATGCTCACACAAGAAGAAAATTTCATTAATAAAAAATTAACAGCTGCAAATGGCTCACGTTCACAAAAGAAGAGAATTCCAGTAATCAAATGGCTCATGCTTAGGCTCACAAAAGAAGATAATTCCTTAACTTGGACTTGCAAAAGAAATTTTTATATTTTCTAAAGCTTGTATGAAATTTGCTTAGTGGTTCTATTGGACATTACCATGTTCATTCAACCTTACTTGACAATCGACCTATACACACGTAACTTCCATGGCAAGCAAGCCAATACAAATGAGATTCTGAATTCTAGCAGAGTCATTCATTGTCCTCATAACAACCGGATGGCAAAGCAAAATACTATACGTAGAATTATTGTCAATCCAGCCTAACCTAGAACAGAGTTTGCAAATAAGCTGCATAAAGAGCACGAAGAGAATTACAATATGATGACTCAGGCTGAGGCTCAAAAAATTAACATTTACATAATAATACCCAACAACAAGAATCTGGATTGTATATTATTAGTTGGTGCACTCAATTCTCTGTTTGAATCACTTGCATTCTAACTCTTATGGTTTCAGCAAATATGTTCTACATGTTTTGAACCTTAAATTAATAATGAAGTGATGACAGGAAGATCATGAAATAAATGGCGGAGTGGCAAGTTATAGTTCTACCAACATGGCACACACATTTCCTGAGGTTTGGACTTAAAAATGGCATCAATCTCAACTCTTCACATAATTTATTCAACTGATCTTAAAGAAAGGATGGCATTTTGCAATCAACAGCAACCACTAGTCCCATGTGTAGTCCCAAATGGCATCATTCGATTGTAAACTATCACCACAGGATAATGTTTTGCAATCAACAACAACAAAAAAGAGCCATTACAGCTTATGTAGAAATAGAAGAAAATATCAGATTTTTCAACTTCAGCTTACACAAAGGGAATAAATTAACAATTTTACCTTCAAATGAAGCTTGAGGATAAACTGTGCTTGTAAACCTGCAAAGAAATTAACACATTTACCTGCAAAGAAGATTTGGGTTAGACATAAAAATGGAATTTTAGGGTTACAAAAGGCAGAAAGAAGAAGGAATGTCACTCTCGAAATCTGAATCTTTTCACATTTTAGGTTTTTTACAGAAACAATCATAAAACTGGAATTTTAGGGTTTGACGACAAACCGAAGAAGAAGAAGAAGATGGAAGGAAGAATCGAAGACGACAATTCCAGTAATCAACAAAGATTCGAAGAAGAAGAAGAAGAAGAAGAAGATGTGCAGATGGAAGAATACCTTGCTCGCAGAAGAAGGTGGAAGAGAAGCTTCACAACGAAAGAAGAAGATAGGAGGAAAAATCGATACCTGTGTTTACCTGCAACAAAAGGGCAAGGGTATGCTAGTGAATGAAAATATTCATCAGCTCCATAAGCTTGCCCAAGGGAGCTGATGGGGAAGGCCAAAAAATCATGTATCATAAGCTTCCATCCGCTCCATCATCTACCTTCAGTTGTAGCTCCCAAACACAAAGCAATCTTCTACAGTATAAAGTATAAGTTACAGTAAGCTCTAATCAGCTACCATAAGCTCCTGCCAAACGGGGCCCTAATAAATTGAAGAACTTTTGTCTGGTGATATTAGATGAAAAGGAAATGTTACCACAGTATCATAGACACAAGATTTAGTAAAGAAAGACGTCATCATGATCAAATTAAAGGACTATACAAGATATATCTACTACTATATTAAAAAGGCAAGGATAGCTTATCTACAGTGCATCGTTAGGAGCTTATTGCAGTTATTTTTTGGATCCAGCCATTTGTAACTTCCTCTGGAATGTCTGATGTTTATTTGGGCTCCCAGGCCCAGCAGCCTCTGCTTGTTGTCGTTAGGTCAAGCTTTACCGATTTGTCGTTGCTTCAATTTTTTCGGGAAGACGCGACCGCCGACGCCAGTGCTGATGATGCTTTCTCATGCCTCGGTGTCCTTACCGCCGGCCGTGTTGGGAACGTACGCCTACGTGTTGCATTACGCTATCTTCCACCTGCCTCCTTTACGCGATGCTCATCCTCGTTTCAGGAGAGGCGCCATCTGATCTGCCATCTGGTATGTTCTAAGGAACGCTTGCCGCCTACCACATTGCTTTAAGGCCTGCAGTCCCGAATTTTCCCCGTTTCCTACTCACCTCATCCTTTCTGGCTTTGCTACATCCCGTGACCGGCCGCGCAAACGTTGTAGCACCCGCCAAGACCTGCGCTCGACCTCACCCTGCCGTTGATATTCCACTGCTGAAGACCGCCAGCGTAAGCTTTGTTTCCTTTGGAAGCCCTACCTTTTCCTGTTGTTACATATTAGCTAAATGCTATAGTTTTAGTGCTTACTGTTTATTTTTGTTTCAAATGGTAAAAATACAGCTTTAGCAGCAACTTGAATTTCCTGATTAACTTTGTGGGTTTGGATTAGATAACCTTTAAATTTGATTTCCTAATAACATACTTGAGCCAGACGGGAGAAGAGGTTTTGATTGTTAAAACACAATTACTTGTAGCAACCATGTAACCATAATTCCATCTATGATGTAGCAAATGACTTTCGGTAATTTGCTCTCAGATTGTGTACAATTATGTTGTTCCTATTGCATTACCATATCTCTCATTTGAGTAGTACTTAACTTATTGTGTAACTAATTGTAAGAAGGACCTTTATTTTATCAAAACAACAACTAAGATTCTATCTACAACCTATTATCCATTTATCTTGCATGTTTTTTTAACTACTCTGCTGATCTCGGACCTTGGATACAGTAGTTTCAGTGGGTTGCTTGCTAGGGAAAATGTTATGTATAGTAATAAGAAGCATGCTAGGAATAGTAACAAACAGGATTATAAAACACACAGAAAATGAGAACAAGGCTAGGAAGTGCTTTTTTATTGAGGTAAAATATACATTTTATATGAGTTTGCCATAAAATAGAAAGAGTTGATTAAAATTAAAAAATAACTTCTGCAGTTTTAGATGACAGAAATGATTATAATCAACTACTTCTGATGTGTGAGTGTGTGACCATCTATACACCCTGTCATGATTAAATTTTAGATTTTCAATGTACTGTCCATGGTACTTTTAGCAAGTCTTTATTATGAACTCTAAATGCATTTGACGGGGGGGCAATTCTTTTAGGTGATATCACAACTTTGTCCATTAGAGGGATTGGATATATAGCTCTTAGAATGTTTGATGGTAAGGTTAGAGTCCTACAAAAGGTCAAGCGAGTTCCAAACCTTAGGTCTGAGTTTGTTTTTGATGATATAAACAGCCACACCATCTCACTCACAATGGCAAAGAGAGGTTATTAAAAATGGCATTTGGTCTGGTTCTTCCCGTCAATAAACCCATGCCTCCTCAGCAGTCCCTTGCCTCTTTCTTCGCCATCGAAAGAACGCTCAAAAAGCCCTAATCCCTTTGAAATGAACTAAACCGCCAAAAGAAAGCTCGAAAAGCCTTAACCACCTTTACCTCCTCCTCCATCTCTTCTCTACAGCTAGGGACCTAGCAGCTCAGATTAGCTTAAGTAAGAGGTACAAACTTTATACATATATACACAATACATTTTTTGTTGGCTGAGAAGTTTTTAAAGTAGAGCTTCAGCAAGAACCACAAGCTAATTATAGCTTTTAACCACATTCAAGCTTTTTAATTTGAACGTCCTCTTCAATCACAAAACAATTCCAAATAAAATGGGGGATAATGTATGTGTAACAAGAAGATAGAATTTACAGTTTTTTAGTATAAGAATGAACTGAATAATTGAACTTGATCTATTGTCTATCTGTATCTATATTTAGGGCCCGTTTGGTTCCAACTCCGGAAACGGAAACGGAATGGAAACGAATTTAGTCCATATGTATATCCATATTCATGAAATTCTATGGAATCATTCCTTGTTTTTACATGCAAAATGCACTTGTCTCCCCATATTTTGTTACCCTATAGGGTATCAAAAGTAATCAACTTCAACTTCAATTACTTCAAATCACAAGGAATGATTCCAACAACTTTCATGAATAAGGGAATACATATGGACTAGATTCGTTTCCATTCCGTTTCCGATTCCGGAGTTCAAACCAAACGGGCCCTTACAGTTTTTTATCATAAGATAGAATTTACAGCAAGAACCACAAGACCATTCATTTCTTTTTATTATCTTCTTTACTTTTCTACGTTTTTCATTGCCCACATTGAAATCTTTATTAAATCATCAGAGATGAATGAATGCAGATTGCCAATCTTCTTATCTTTAAAGTTTAGACCAACAACTCTAGAGGCCGCAGACAATTTGAACTTGATCTATTGTCTGTCTGTATCTATATTTCACAAGATATCTGGATAACATGATTTCTTCCAAGACATTGAACATGAAAGTAAGTTCCAAAATTCCAAAACTAAGCAAAGAAACCATATAAAAATGACTTGTGAGCACGGTAGCATACACACTATAATGACGCGCCTAGCACTTTACAAATACATAGAGAAACATAAATTGTTCAATATGAGGCCAACTTGCAAGCAGCCACAACTTTACTAATATTAGGACAACAACACACGAAAGAACACCAGTTTATTTCTGAATTGCAAAGGCCCGACAATTTATTTTCTTCCGCTTTCTCCCTATGAATTCTTTAATCTGTTGAGCAGCTTATTACCCCGGCTTCATTAAATTCTTGCTCTCCTTGTAAATGTTGTCCTAGCATTTAGCATCATGACCCGCTCTCCAATAGTTAATTATTAACGTATCTAAGATCTAAGTTTGGATTCCTATACATGATTTACCAAGGTTAACTGCTCTACTTATATGCATTGGGCTACTTGGTGAGTATGCAAGATCACAGGAACAATCATACAAGTAGATTGAACATAAATATAGGAATAGGAAAAATATGGCAGTTTCAACAGAATCAGTGGCAAGTAATACAAAACAGCTGTGGGTTGTTACAAAAGCTAATTACAACCATTGATCAGAGGGCATACTTCAAGCTTCAAGTCTTTTTGAAACAAAAATACCACTGATATCCTTTATTGCATCAGACAATCATATGCATTTGCTGATGTTTTCCTTTCTGTATGCTGAACTTTTTCAGTTCAATATGGTTTCTGATTTCAAATGAATGCCTTAGCTGAATTTTTCCTGCTTATTTTTGTATTTTGACTTTCACTTCAAAGATATAGAAATGAAATGTCTTCATTGCAGCAGGCCTCTGTCACTATAAAGTCAAAGCAAAAATTTCAATAGCGGGTTCAAGTTCTCACTGATGTGCGTGTGTTATATTCTATATTCCTGTAACGACCCGAGTTTTAAGTAACTCAAGACGTCACTAGGCTAAGGACCACACAGTGGGTCCCATCAGTTAGCCTGACAACAACTTCACAAATAGGGCCTTGCAACAAGAAGCACGAAGAAATAATGAAAACATTCAACCTGTCATTTTGAAAACATTTACATAACAACCATGCATGTAGTTAGTATGTATATCCCAAAACGACACTTCAAAACATGACACCTGAACAGGTGTCTTAAAACTTCAGCCTGAAATCAACATGTGTACACAGTTGCACACATCCAACAAAAGACTCGCTTGCAAGCGATTATTTTCAAAAGCAAGTTCAACCAACCCTCGGGTTAACACTGCCTCGGCTGTCCACTTCCTGCAGCTGACATCCCTGAAGCGTTCCTATGATCAGCATTACCTAAAAAGATTCGGTTTAAAACCGTTAGCTACTGATCATAATCTATCCACGAGAGATTATATCATCACATCACAACACAACAAATATATTCAAATACCATATACCGTGCTCATGAGATAATATCATGCTTTTATGAATGATGCACGTGAATGCAGTATGAAATTTACAATTTTCGATCCCGGACCCATTAATCCGGAACCATTGCTTATACGGTTCTGGCTTTGGTGTGAGCTCACCATTGCACAGATTAGGTTAATTCAGACATTTGCTCTTAGGTCGTAGCCAGACTGATCAAGTCTACGGGCCAGGCTTTCTCGTGGTGAGTTATGGTCTTAACTCCTAACCACATGCAACATTTTGCCATTCATGTTAATGCAAACATTTACCATTTTCATTAGGTGTGCGACCCGAGCCTGAAGTCCATCAGACTCGGTGTCATTCTTATACAAACGCAAGTGATCCGGGCTTGGCCGAGCTCCGGTATTCACTGCAAAATACTCGCTTCACATACTCTTGACCTTTACAAGTCATCATCATATCACATGCCTCAAAAGGCTTATCATCTCATACATTATCATGTTTCAGCAAGCTTATCATGTCATTCAATAGCACGCCTCAATAGGCTAACACATGTTCATTTAACCATTTCTCATAATTATGACATGATAATAATCATAACAACATTAAGCATGCTTTACACATCATAACGCCATTTTCATCATAAACACATCAAGCATGCTTCACACATAACACATCTCAATGCATATCAACATTCACATTTCAGCACAACAAGGCATTTCAAAACAACAACACATATCAACACAGTGAGATATAAATCTCTCAGGCACGGGTTCTGCAGATCGAAGCTAAGTAAGTCCGAAGACTTACCTGGATACGCTCACTGAGCAACTAAGCTATAGTTAGTCTACCGTCTTCAACACCACCTGTCGAGAATATCATATTCCTCGTATTAAACTTCTTGCTTCAAACATCAATTAAATTCATTCCTTTGAATTTAATTAGCTTATAGCGTTTTCTAGATTCCCAATTTAATTAATTAATCTTTAATTAATTAATTAAAAATTCATCAGAATAACCTTTTGCCCGCAGGCAGTTTCTCAACCCAACTGTCATCAGATCTCATCAAACAAATAGCCCATAATCACCAGAATATTGTAACGAGCATAATGGAATTTCCAATTATCCATTTTGACAAGCCTAAGGTCAATTTAGGCCAAATCGCAATACTGAAAACGAATAAATTCATAACTTATTCGTTACTAACCCGATTGACGATCCGAAAGAAGATTCGGAATCACAACGACGCAGGCTACGCTCTGACACCATCAGATTCACCGGAATCTGAGCGACGGGACCGGACATATAAGGGGGATGCTCGACCTGGCCATAACTTCAACGGAAACGCAGAAACTCGGTACCAAAATGAAGAGGACGAAGAGAGGAATCCGAAAACTCAAACGGAATTGAAATCGGATTACAAACGAAGAGTAGATCTGAATTTGAAGGTTGAGAGAAATCAGAGCTTTTACGAAGAAACGTGAAAGGAAATGAATTAATAAATGAATTTCCGCTATTTATAGCGAAGACGATAATTATCCTTTAGCAAAGTCGATAGTTATCCTTTAACCGATCCGAAGGCGGTTTGAGCCCCTTCTCCAAACTTCTCGAAATTGGAATAATAAATCCGACATGATGTTTGGATAATTATTCCGCAACTTTCTCGGAAAACGCGTATTCCTAAGTCGTCTTTCTTAGCCTCTAAGAAACGAAATAGCGACTCTTTTGGCCATTTTGTCTTTCCATGTTATTTCATATCTAGAACATATCCGATGTCCTGGTCATTTCTTTCAACTACAATTTTATTAATTGAAGCTCCCAAATGCTCCAAATAATACCAGAGGGTAAAAATTATTCCCCGGAGGAAAAAGTGAAAATTCCCCCATAAGTCCAAATTTACACCAAAATCATAATGGTGGAATTTATACTCGTCATCTACACACTATTCGCGATTTATGGGTCAATTAATATCGATGATTAACTTACTCACCCTTAAACATCCTTTATTAGGATTCGAAAATCCTAGCTTTTACATCACACACTCCTTAAGAAAAAGTTTCGTCCCGAAACTTTAGTACACAGCTCATCAGAAGACTGAATCCGTCAATCACATAATTAACCTATCTTTGCATTTCGTGCAAGCATAAATTATTATCACGTTAGCGGGGTCATCACGCTCATACTAGGAAAGTCTATCACTTCCTATGTTAGCAAACACAAATCAATTCACACACACATAAATCACATAAACATAGAACCATATAAGCACATTAGTTAGTGGAAAAGTTAGGTACTAATTCATACCTCTATCTCAATCACCGATCAAAGAACTAAACACCTCTGGATAATTTCTCTCCATGTGCTCAATTGTTTCCCATGTAGCCTCTTCCATTCCCCTTCGGGACCACTGGATCTTCACTAATGGAATCTCTTTATTCCTTAACTTCTTTATCTTTCTATCTAACACGGCCATAGGGAACTCGGCATAGGTCTGATCAGACTCTATCTCGATAGCATCATAGCTGAGTACATGGCTCGGATCTGGTTGATACTGTCTTAGTTGTGATACATGAAACACTGGATGTACTCCATCCATTGTTGGTGGTAATGCTAAACGATAAGCTACTTTACCAACTTTTTCCAAAATCTCAAACGGTCCAATATACCGAGGACTTAACTTTCCCTTGATACCGAACCGTTTGACTCCACGAGTCGGTGAAACTTTCAGCCAAACGTGTGTCCCTGTTTCAAACTCTAGCGGACGTCGGCGCTTATCAGCATACGATTTTTGTCTACTCTGTGCAGCCAACATCCTTTCTCGAATCAAAGCAACTTTTTCAATATCACTTTTAACTTTGTCTGGAGCCGTATCAAAGACATCGGCAGGCTCATCCCAACATAATGGGGTTCGACATTTCCTTCCGTACAGTGCTTCATATGGTGCCATCCCAATGGATGCATGCCAACTGTTTTTGTAGGTGAACTCGACCAACGGTAATTGATCTGGCCATATCGGTCCCCAATCAAGCACACATGACCTCAACAAGTCTTCTAAAGTCTGAATAGTCCGTTCGGACTGACCATCTGACTGTGGATGAAACGCTGTTGTAAAATTCAGCTTGGTTCCCATTACTGTCTGTACCTGGCTCCAGAATCGGGAAGTAAATCGTCCATCTCTATCTGAAACTATGGTCTTAGGAACTCCATGTAATCTGACTATCTGATTCACAAATTCCTCTGCTAACTTGTTCACAGTCCAAGTTTCCTTGATAGGAATAAATCTTGCAGTCTTTGTTAATCGATCAACCACCACCCATATGGAGTCATAACCTTTGCTACTACGTAGACTGGTTACAAAATCCACGGTGATGTGTTCCCATTTCCACTCTGGTATCTCCAATGATTGAAGTTCTCCTCCTAGCCTTTGGTGTTCAATTTTAACTTGCTGACATGTTTGACACCGTGACACAAACTCAGCAATATCTTTCTTCATACCTTGCCACCAAAAGTAAGGTTTAATATCCCGATACATCTTGTTTGATCCTGGATGTATGGAATATGGTGTTGCATGGGCTTCCACAAGAATCCTTTTTCTAATCTCTTCATCTTGAGGAACACATACTCTTCCCTGATATCTCATTATATTGTCAGTATCGATATGAAAGTCTGAAGATTCACCATTTCCGATCACTGACCTTATTTTGATTAAACTAGGACAACTTAGTTGTTTTTTGTTGAATTTCTTTCAACCAATTGGGCACTATCTCCAAGGTACACAAATACCCTTGTTCTTTCTGAACCCATATTTCAATGCCACTACAAATCATATCTTTTTGTATTTCAACTTGTACAGTTAATCGAGCAATCGCTTTTTCTTGAGCCGACTTCCTACTCAAAGCATCAGCTACCACATTAGCTTTACCAGGATGATATAGTATCTCTAAGTCATAATCCTTTATCAACTCCAACCACCTTCTTTGTCTCATATTCAACTCTTTTGGAGTGAAAATGTACTTCAGGCTCTTATGATCTGTCATGATTTTACACGTCGTCCCAAATAGGTAATGCCGCCAAATCTTAAGTGCATGAACTACTGCTGCTAACTCCAAGTCATGTGTAGGGTAGTTCTGCTCATATTGTCGTAGTTGTCTTGATGCATAGGCGATGACTCTTTCATTTTGCATCAAGACGCATCTCAAGCCCATTTTAGATGCATCACTGTAAACAATGAACCCTAGCGTTCCATTCGGCTGAGCTAACACAGGTGCAGTAGTCAACCTCTTCTTTATCTCTTCAAAGCTTTCTTGACACTTGTCAGTCCATATAAACTTTGCCTTCTTCTGAAGTAAGTTGGTCATAGGTCTTGCTATGATGGAAAACCCTTTTACAAAACGTCTATAGTATCCTGCTAATCCTAGGAAACTACGTATCTCTTTGACGTTCTTAGGTGGTTCCCATGCTAGCACGGTTTCGATCTTGGATGGGTCAACTTTGACTCCATCTGCAGTAATCATGTGTCCCAAGAATGTTACTTCTTTCATCCAGAAGTCACACTTGGACAACTTAGCATAAAGCTTTTCTTTCCTCAATACTTGAAGAACTGCTTTCAAATGCTCTGCATGCTCTTCACTACTTCGTGAATAAACCAATATATCATCTATAAAGACCACAACAAACCTATCCAAGTATCCAATGAAGATCCGATTCATCAATTCCATAAACGCAGCAGGTGCGTTGGTTAATCCAAATGGCATAACCACAAACTCGTAGTGTCCATACCGAGTCGTGAATGTTGTCTTATGGATGTCATCTTCTTGAATCTCCAACTGGTGATAGCCTGACCGTAGGTCTATCTTGGAGAACACCTTTGCTTCTTGTAACTGATCTAACAAATCATCAATTCGTGGCAGTGGATACTTGTTCTTAATCGTCATCTTATTCAGTTCTCTATAGTCGATACCTAGCCTCATTGTACCATCTTTTTTCCTCACAAACAACACTAGTACTCCTCATGGCGATACACTTGGCTGAATAAATCCTTTATCTGCCAATTTTTCCAACTGCTTCTTCAAATCAAGCATTTCCACATGTGTCATTCTGTACGGAGCTTTAGAAATTGGTCTAGTTCCAGGCTCTAGATCAATTCTAAAGTCAACTTGCCTAGTAGGTGGCAATCCAGGTAATTCATCTTGAAAAACATCCTTAAACTCGCGTGCAACTGGAATGTATTTCAATTGAATCTTTCCTTCTTTCTCCAAAGCATAACATAAATATGCTTCACATATTGTCCTTACCAGCTTACTTGCTTTCATCGCAGAGATCATCACTAGCGGGTCTTGTAGCTCACTTCCTTTGAACACATGACAAGTATCATCTTTGGCTAACATCATTATTGTTAGCATTTCCGCATCTGTCTTATCCATATACTTGATCATCCAATCGATGCCTAGAATCACGTCATCATTATCCAATCCGGTAATGAGGATATCGGTTGGCTACTTTACTTGCCTAGCTTCCACGTAAACTTGTACTTTCTCCTCCTCTCACATTAGGACAAGATCCTTGAGTTAACATTATCCCCTAGCCTCACAAACTTTATCCTATCTCTAGGTTAACTACATTTGAAACATGTAGTTGGACTTTTTAATCAGTCCTTCTTGTAATAATTTAGGTCTCCACAATTTAAAATGTTCTTCCCTCCAATTTCTCTTATGATCATGGTTGTGGAGAAGGCCTTATTTCTTGACTCACACGTCTCGTACTCGCAGGTTCAAGAAACTTGGAGTAGACTTCTGCCTCTTTCCTCCACTAGTTTAGGAATCCACCTCTTTCCTAAAGCCTTGTCTTGCTTCAAGCTTTATTATCCTCTCCTAATACTCCAATAACGTCATATCTTCAAATGGTGACAACACCAACTAAGAGGTCGTTTCATCCTATCATAAACAATCTTATCAATTGCTCAAAAATGGTGCACTCTCATCCAACGATGTATACTCCTCGTGAAATTCATCTCTATCATAGGAGAACCTCCAAATGTTGCTTCCAGAAAAGACTTTAACAAGTTAGTCCAAATCCGACTCTTGAAAGTCTCGTAATCCACACTGATTGCACGATTTCTCATCCACCAACACGCACCAATGTTCTGCATGAAGGTTGCTGCAAGTTTCATCTTATACTTTTCTAGCTCTCCAATGTCCCCAAAAGTCATGTTTATGTGGTTCAACCGCCAACCAACTTGCATTACATAAGCTCCTACAAACACTAACACATCTCTTCTTTTTTTTTGGCCTTAGCCACTTCTCTAATGAAGTTCACTACCTTCTTGTTCCTCATATGGAACTTCTAGTGTTTGGGGTTCAACAACTCGTGCTTGCCCTTACATTTCTATCGTAGCAGTAGCCCTTTCTACCGCTATATTCTTGCATCTTCTCATCTCCTGTAGCTCGATGGGTAGAGGTACTTGACCCTTACCACTTACTTTAAACATTATACTCTCATGTACTTCTAGCTTGTCGTACTTCTACTTGCACACTTGCACATTGTGCTCCCATTGACATACTTGTAATGAAGCTGCAACTTCCTTGTCTCTTAATCAAAACGCTTACGGTTGCCTTTATCACGGTTTCGACAAACTGGAACATTCACGATCGTTCTCTCTTCATATATATCCACTACTTATAACAATAGTGATATCTATCAGAATACTATAGTCTTAACAAGTTAGAGAGAGAGAACTACACTTACAAGGAGTCACGCTGAGGAGTGGAAGGCAGTGTCTTTACCCACAATCCCGACTATGCATATGATTTTAAATCCATTAAAACCATATGTCAGTAATTTCCAAAATCTTTTGAAAACTTAAATGTCCTTTAAAAACCAACCCGGACTGGGTTGTAGTTAGGTTGAACTATCATGTCTCATCTCAAGTCACATGTGCCCTTGTTGTCAACCTAAGCTCTGATACCAATCTGTAACGACCCGAGTTTTAAGTAACTCAAGACGTCACTAGGCTAAGGACCACACAGTGGGTCCCATCAGTTAGCCTGACAACAACTTCACAAATAGGACCTTGCAACAAGAAGCACGAAGAAATAATGAAAACATTCAACCTGTCATTTTGAAAACATTTACATAACAACCATGCATGTAGTTAGTATGTATATCCCAAAACGACACTTCAAAACATGACACCTGAACAGGTGTCTTAAAACTTCAGCCTGAAATCAACATGTGTACACAGTTGCACACATCCAACAAAAGACTCGCTTGCAAGCGATTATTTTCAAAAGCAAGTTCAACCAACCCTCGGGTTAACACTGCCTCGGCTGTCCACTTCCTGCAGCTGACATCCCTGAAGCGTTCCTATGATCAGCATTACCTAAAAAGATTCGGTTTAAAACCGTTAGCTACTGATCATAATCTATCCACGAGAGATTATATCATCACATCACAACACAACAAATATATTCAAATACCATATACCGTGCTCATGAGATGATATCATGCTTTTATGAATGATGCACGTGAATGCAGTATGAAATTTACAATTTTCGATCCCGGACCCATTAATCCGGAACCATTACTTATACGGTTCTGGCTTTGGTGTGAGCTCACCATTGCACAGATTAGGTTAATTCAGACATTTGCTCTTAGGTCGTAGCCAGACTGATCAAGTCTACGGGCCAGGCTTTCTCGTGGTGAGTTATGGTCTTAACTCCTAACCACATGCAACATTTTGCCATTCATGTTAATGCAAACATTTACCATTTTCATTAGGTGTGCGACCCGAGCCTGAAGTCCATCAGACTCGGTGTCATTCTTATACAAACGCAAGTGATCCGGGCTTGGCCGAGCTCCGGTATTCACTGCAAAATACTCGCTTCACATACTCTTGACCTTTACAAGTCATCATCATATCACATGCCTCAAAAGGCTTATCATCTCATACATTATCATGTTTCAGCAAGCTTATCATGTCATTCAATAGCACGCCTCAATAGGCTAACACATGTTCATTTAACCATTTCTCATAATTATGACATGATAATAATCATAACAACATTAAGCATGCTTTACACATCATAACGCCATTTTCATCATAAACACATCAAGCATGCTTCACACATAACACATCTCAATGCATATCAACATTCACATTTCAGCACAACAAGGCATTTCAAAACAACAACACATATCAACACAGTGAGATATAAATCTCTCAGGCACGGGTTCTGCAGATCGAAGCTAAGTAAGTCCGAAGACTTACCTGGATACGCTCACTGAGCAACTAAGCTATAGTTAGTCTACCGTCTTCAACACCACCTGTCGAGAATATCATATTCCTCGTATTAAACTTCTTGCTTCAAACATCAATTAAATTCATTCCTTTGAATTTAATTAGCTTATAGCGTTTTCTAGATTCCCAATTTAATTAATTAATCTTTAATTAATTAATTAAAAATTCATCAGAATAACCTTTTGCCCGCAGGCAGTTTCTCAACCCAACTGTCATCAGATCTCATCAAACAAATAGCCCATAATCACCAGAATATTGTAACGAGCATAATGGAATTTCCAATTATCCATTTTGACAAGCCTAAGGTCAATTTAGGTCAAATCGCAATACTGAAAACGAATAAATTCATAACTTATTCGTTACTAACCCGATTGACGATCCGAAAGAAGATTCGGAATCACAACGACGCAGGCTACGCTCTGACACCATCAGATTCACCGGAATCTGAGCGACGGGACCGGACATATAAGGGGGATGCTCGACCTGGCCATAACTTCAACGGAAACGCAGAAACTCGGTACCAAAATGAAGAGGACGAAGAGAGGAATCCGAAAACTCAAACGGAATTGAAATCGGATTACAAACGAAGAGTAGATCTGAATTTGAAGGTTGAGAGAAATCAGAGCTTTTACGAAGAAACGTGAAAGGAAATGAATTAATAAATGAATTTCCGCTATTTATAGCGAAGACGATAATTATCCTTTAGCAAAGTCGATAGTTATCCTTTAACCGATCCGAAGGCGGTTTGAGCCCCTTCTCCAAACTTCTCAAAATTGGAATAATAAATCCGACATGATGTTTGGATAATTATTCCGCAACTTTCTCGGAAAACGCGTATTCCTAAGTCGTCTTTCTTAGCCTCTAAGAAACGAAATAGCGACTCTTTTGGCCATTTTGTCTTTCCATGTTATTTCATATCTAGAACATATCCGATGTCCTGGTCATTTCTTTCAACTACAATTTTATTAATTGAAGCTCCCAAATGCTCCAAATAATACCAGAGGGTAAAAATTATTCCCTGGAGGAAAAAGTGAAAATTCCCCCATAAGTCCAAATTTACACCAAAATCATAATGGTGGAATTTATACTCGTCATCTACACACTATTCGCGATTTATGGGTCAATTAATATCGATGATTAACTTACTCACCCTTAAACATCCTTTATTAGGATTCGAAAATCCTAGCTTTTACAATTCCTATAACATATATGTTTCATATTTACATGGCAACTTTTTTACTATTTTTTTCTCCAGGTCTCCTTTCAAACTGAAACTTTGCGGAGCCACCAAACTCAAAGCAAATCAAGAAGACATGTCTCCTTCTATCTTCCTTTTTACTGTTTTTACTTTACTGCTCTATTCTTCTCGGTGGAAAGGAATGATTTAGTAAGTTATAAGAAATGTGAACATTAACTTCAAATCTCTACAAAATTTTGAGATGTCAAGAAATAAAAAGGGCACCAAGGTATTGGGATACTGGTACTAATGTTTGTTTCATTGTGTATTATTTTTTGAGTATTGATTTCAGTCCATCAAATTGAGGATGCAACACTTACAGGTTCTACATCTGAGATTGTGAGTAATGTACATTGTGAGTAGAATTGGCCAGTTCAGAATATCTTCGCTCTTTTCTGATCTCATTGGCCTAGATTTAAAAATTTTCTAATGGTTCTTTCAATTCAGATTTTAAACCTTTGACTCTGCAATATTATCTATTAGGATTAAGTTAATAACCACATATTCATTTCAGCTATTCTTTATTTTCAATTTGTGCTATTCTTTTTACATTGTTGTATTCTTTGCTTAGGGATTTCTTGTGAACTTTGATTGTAGAAAGCACCTCCAAATTTGGATCAGGATTCATCCTTGTTCAAATTGTGTTGTTGCTTGATTTTGTTCATAAATGGAGTAATACCCGGGTCAGTTATGATGAGCGGTTCTAGTTAGTTGTAGTTTTCACTTCACAATTAAATATTGGATTGTTTACGTGCAGATTAGATTGTAGCTTGTTCATAATCATGATGTAATATATTATCTACTATCTAAGTCTAAGTGCATTCCCATATTAAAAAATTAAAATGGTGTCTACTGCTAAGTCTAAGTCACTAAGTGTAATGAAGTTAAAAATGCTGTCTACTGTAAAAAAAATATTTTGAAATGTTGTTATTTCTTATCCGTGATTTATTTTTTATGTAAGGATCGTATACCTTGTGCTCGCTTCGATTTTAAGTTCATTGTGAGATTGTTTCACACCCATGTACAAAGAAAATTCTGCTTCAAACCTATTGGCTAAGTTGCTTGTTTTTCGGTGACTGTGTTGTTGCTTTTGCTGGTTGGTTGGCTTTTTGTTGAAAGATTGCTGATGTTTATTATTTTTATTATTACTATCTTGCTGGTTGGTTGACTTCTTGTTATCATTTCATATTTACCTTCTTTTATAGGTTTGAGATATTTTTTGACAGTTTATATTTACATGGCAACTGGGTCTACATGCTGTGAGGAACTACCCCTCGATGAACTGAGTAGCCATTTGAGATGTTTTCTCCTACTGTTTTGAAGTAGCTGCATTTTACATCCCGTCTTTTTCTTTCTAATCTGCAGGTAGAGTGGATAAAGGTGAAGCCTGCACTGCTCATAATGGACGATGGACCTTTAATAACAGAGTACTGCTTCATTTATATAAGTCAATTACATGACCATAATTTTCCAGTTTCACCACCACTCCACTATGTAGCCACGTACAACCAAGATTTATGCTACTTCAACTAGCTTATACTTGGTCTGAATTTGTTTCTATAACATTAATGCTAATTTTTGTTGTCTCCCAAGTAATGCAGAAGTATCTATACTCGAGCCAATCTCCGCATGCTACGCACGCGGAATACCCCTAGTATTTATATATAGATATGTACAGAATCCGGCAGGTCGGAATTTTTATTTTTTGTTCAGGTATCACTTTACATTAGACGAATAATCAGAAAATGATATCACGCGCTTATCATTTTTTCTACGCATGTTAGCGATGATACGCTGCTTTCGTTTCTACTTCTTACTGATTGGCTTCACGCCTTGAATTGGCTAACGAGTGACAAGGCACAACGAAATGCAGCAACAAATAATCCACCCCGTGACAATCGTTTAACTCTTACAACACAACCCCGTCAAAATTATTGTCTTTATACATTCCTGGATGTTTCAACCTCTAATTGAGTACAGGATTACGCGTTTTCATCGAGTGGGAGCACAATAATCCTGCCAGCAGACGAATATAGATGAGATTTCAGCTCCTTGAGACTAGCAGCTGCTTCTTCCCCTACTATAGCCAATTTGTGCTCTGTCTTTTCTGCCAGTTGGTTCAACTCTTGGACTCGTCGGTCCACATGGTCATTTAAAGATGCAAATCCTGAAAATATTGCTGTTTGCTTCAACTCGGATACCAATTTTAGCATTGAGTCGGCTGCTTGGACCTGTCAACCACAAATGCAATGGGGACACCACAAGCAAAATTCAACATCAAAATACATCAGAAGTTCACTCAACTGCTCAAGGACTCGTACAACTCAATAATTCACAATTTCAACTAGACAACTGTGTGACGACAATCACAATTCAGTAATTTACACCAAAACATTCAATTCAATACCTCAAAATTGCGGTCTATTGGTCAGCGAGCATGATGTGCGAATGAATGAGAGAACGGTCAGAATGACAAAGGAGAAAGGAACTATGTAGGAATGGTCCGAATGAAGGAACTGTGGAGTATGGAGTCCAGGAGGAAGGGGAATGAACGAAGACCGAAGAAAAAAGTTGTACAATGGATTTTTCTTTTCATCTTTAGGGTGATAGCATCCTGGCAGATTCAGGTACAGAACAGCTTGAATTGATTGCCCTTTCAGAGGAAACCCCAAATATCAGCAGAAGGTTGTAGTCTTTCTCTATCTATTACCTATTTGTTGTGGAGATTATCTACTTCAAATCATATATCTTTGAAAATGTTTTAGCTATTGATGACATTGGGGGTGTAATTGGTTGTTCTTTGATGGATTAGGCAGAGAATGTGATAGCTGTGCTCAATAGAACATTCCCCTGATGAGTGATGACAGTCTGCTGCCTATCTATATAAATCCTGGTACCGGACAATCAAGACCTTCAACTATAATTTTTGGTGCCATGGGTGACAGGTATGTATGGATTGTTTCTGCATGACCAATGATTCATATTTTGGTCCTTGACTCTAATAGTCAGTATAGTAAAGATTATGTAGTCAAATGTGTTAGTTATTTGTTCCATGCATCATTCTCTGTGTACTGGAGGTCACTGAATTTACCTACCTCTAGATGCTCCTCTAAAACAGCTTTTCCATATCTGTGCATTTAATTCACATGGTCACAGATCTGTAAACATGGAACCTTCTTAAACAGCTTTTCCGTGTCTGTGAAAAGAAAACTGGTAGCTTTTTCTGGTTATTACATTTTCCCTTCTTTATATATTTTGAGTTTTGGCAAAGCATGTTGAAAAGAAAACTGTATTTTCCTTGTTATGATGGAAGGCCTGTTAAGTTTGGTACGGAGAAGTACACCTTCATCATTTGTGTATATTGCTGAGAAATACGTATGCTCTGTCGATGACAAGGTAACATTTGGACCTAAAATTATGAATCAATGTGTCTATTTTGAGATGATATGAGTGCTTAAGTATTCTCTTCAATTATACACAGATGGATGAATTGGGATCGATTGATTATGGCCCTGGAGATAAGGAGAAATTTCTTTCACCAGCTGAAGAGATATTGTTGGCTTCCATTCTTCTGCTGAAATGGTACACAAATTCAAAACTGACATTTATGTAAAAATACACAAAAGTGTACAAACTGTACAAGACTTGCAGTTATGCAGCAATCAAGTATAGTGACGTCTCAGCTTCCCGGTCACACAGAACTGAATATATGCTAGTAATTAACAGTATTGTCAGAATATTCTGCTGTTACTGGAAAGGCTCAAATTAACAGTACGATTGCCATTTTTGAAGTTTGCGGCATGTGTAAGCATTTAGCCTAGGCAGCTCACTTATTTTTCCTCAATTTTGTGTCACAGCTTGCTTGGACATGATATAACTTCTATCAATCCACGCCAACAAAATTAGCAGGAGAAAACTATTTCTTCAATTCTGGGCAGGTAAGTCAGCTAAACATCATGTCACACTGTTTTTTCTATATTTAATTACATCTAATCAAATCTTGTATTCAAGACATAAATGTGGGTACATCATGGAACATCTTGAGACCAGAGACTGTAGAATCACTCTTCTACCTCTGAGCGCAAAGATGTAAGAACCACTGAACCAAACTGCAATATTTTGCTGGTTTCCAACTTTTAGGTCTTATCATCATGAGATTGATTCCAATGAACAGATTAGAAAAATGCACAAATGTCGTAATGTGCATATGCTGTACTGAGAATGTGCACTATTTCAAATCCATGCATACTTTTCAAAATGATATGTTAATTCTTGAATTAGCTGGCCTTGTACTTGTTTATGATATCAGCTAACAGAGTTGGTACTCAATATCAGGTGAACTCTGGTGCAAAAGACAACATGATGCAAATCTTTTTCCTAGCTGAAACACTGAAGTATATGTACATTCTATTCTCACCCCCATCTGTAATCTCATTAGACGAATGGGTGTTCAACACAGAAGCACACCCGTGAAAGATTGTTCCCCGGTGAAGGAGTACTCTAAACACTCTACCCCATTAGGTACATGAATAAAATGCTACTTAAATAAATTTTTTTTGGTTAGAACTACTTACATAAATAATGCAGAAAGGCTTAAAAGGTGGAAATGTAAAGAAGCTTAGCTTCAGGTTCAGGGTAGAACCCCCCTTTTAGTTTTCTTCTCTCTTCAGGCAGATCAACTCCTTCTCAGTCCCAAAGCCAAGATTGATAAAGTAAACTCAAATACATGTTCAGAGTACTCCTCAGAATACTGTTTGCTTCTTTAAAACCGACTCAGGAACAAGAACCTTAGCAGCCACCTCACCCATGTCTTTCAATTGATGCAGTCATTTTCACCAAGGACAAAAAGAACACACAAAGATCTAACTTATACTAGAATCACTTATAATACTAAAGAATTCGTCTTTTTTCATACATTGGTGAACAAGACCTGAAATCCACAGAACAAATGCAACTTGCCATTATACAAATAAAAAGTCAGTAACTTGCAATTTATACAAATCTGATAACAAGATGAATAGAGAGAGTAATATAAAAGCTCATTGTTGTTGTGCAAATTCTTCTTGAAACCATTTGTCAATACTTAAAAAATTCAGGTCACGTAGAAGTGGATTTAGTCTATGGACCTGCGTGTTCCAAATCTTCTGAAATGTCAAGCTCAGATTGGTGCCATTGATTTAAGTTTTGCATAAATATTTGGATATGGAAAAGTGAACTGTGAGAATATCATCTAAAATAAAACCCAACCGGTATTTGTTTTCTTGAATTGAAATGTAACATGTGGGTGGTTTATAAATTGGTCATTCTTCATTAATTGCTTATCATGGCTTTGATATCTCTAGTTGGCCTAACCTTATCGATTTCTCCAAAACCAGCAACAACCACTTCCAGAAAGCCAGAGAGTGAGTTTGTTGATTTCAAACTAAATTTTCTATGTTGTATCCTCAGAAAATTGAAAAGTATCACTGAGATAAAAGATTTCAAACTAATTTTTTCCCTCCGTTCTGAATATCCATGTGCATTCAATTGGTTCTGAAACTGAAATTCCTATTAATGGCAGGTGGGTTGCAAATTCACTGGACTTCAGTAAGGATTGCGAAGCCAGTGTTGTGAGGCAACCATAATACAAGTATGAAGCTACTACACAGCTAACAAAGACTATGTACGTTGACACTTAAACAAAGCCTATATAGGATGATTATCCGGAGGTGGTTGTGTTCCACAAAGCCGTTCATCAATGGTCATGTCATGGATGCTTTTTCTCTTCTTCCTGCTGGTTTCAGTGGTGGTGTTGAACGCCTCTTTTTGACGGTCGAAGTATTTCTGAGCATGACTCGCAATTTGGGCTGGAGATCGTGTTTTGACAAACTCTTTTGCTATTTTAGTCCATTTTCCTTTCTTGTACGCTTTGAGTCCCCTCAAAAAGAGTCTGTACATCCATTAATTAATAAGAAAACAAGTTAGAAATATAACACAATTTTGATGACAGTAATGAGAATAGTCAGGTTATACATAATGAAAATCACATGATCATAAATATAACTTATTTAAGTTAACTTACTCATGCTCTTCTTCAGACCAACGACTCACTTTCTTTCCTTTGGACATCGGAGAAATTTCAGACGAGCGAAATTGAACCCCGGAGACGGGCATCGCAGCAGGATAAAACAAATCATTATAAAAAGCATCCATATGGATCACAACCGGTGGTGAAGCTGACAGCTCGATGCGGTTTTCGGTGACCAGCTGGATATGATGCTCCTGCAATTGCTGGTTTCCGGTCACCTGGATATGATGCTCCTGCAATTGCTGGTTTCCAAAATGCAAAGCTTGATTGTCCGGTTGAAGGTTTGACACAACACTGCAGATAGAAATATTGAGTTAATATGTTTAACCAATTAGGTATGTAGTCGTACGTCTGAGGAAGCATTATTGTAATCAAATGTGTGCTTACTTATTCATTTCCATGGACCACGGAATCAGGTTGCTGCTGATCGGAGAAAACTTCAGAGGGGCATGCACTTGGGCGGTGGAGATGGTCGGATATCTATTGTCCAAGAGACCTCGACCGGTCATTAATGCATTAGGATTGCTCAAGGTGTTGTCTTTAGCTGACGAGTTGTTCGAGACCTCGACTGGTGGTGGCTGGACATTGATTCCGGTATCCAGGCCAGGATATTCCGGCAATTGATGTGGATCGACCCATTCTATGGGGTCAGGTTCTGAGTCGAAGTTGATGAAAGAGTGAGAGGGGGAGTCTTGACCAAAACTGCAAAAAAAAATGATTTGAGGGATTATTTATAAGTCTCAGACTAGAGGGAAAACCAGAAAATTTCAGAACGTAGGAAGAAGAGCCAGAACCAGAACGAACACAAGTATTGAGTTATATGATCAGGTTACTTACTTATGCTCTTTCATGGACCCAAAATTCACGTTCTCACATTGGGACTGTCCATGGCTGTCGATCGGAGAAAATTTCTGAGGGAGAATTTCTGGTTGATGTACTTGGACAGCGGGGATGTCCAAGACCTCGACAGGTAGTTGCAGTGGTGGCTGGACATTGATTCCGGTGACTGGGGTAGGATGTTCCAGCGATTGATGTGGATCGAAAATGCAATCAGCCCATTCTTTGTGGTCAGGTTCGAAGTTGAACTCCAAATTATCGAAGAAAGACGGCAGAGAGACATATACTTCATTGAAACTGCAGAACAAGAAAAAAACGATGGGACTATTATCTATGTTAATAAAAAGCAAAGATTGGCACTGATACAATCCGAATCGGAGATCCTCAACGAGGGAAAATGTTACATCACTACAAATTGGACGGCAGGGATAACGCAGAGTCGAATTTTGGTTTACCAGTTATTTAGAAGACAAATATTAGATTAAGGCACAAGAAAATAATTCTTTAAATTGGACTGCAGGGTTAACGCAGAGTCGAATTTTGGTTTACCAGTTATTTAGAAGACAAATATTAGATTAAGGCACAAACTAGAAAATAATTCTACAGACAATGACAATTACTGACAATGAATAGGTTTCTGTTGCATAGGGAAGCTTTATATCTTGCACGCTTATGACGTGGAAGAAGTCCTGCAAGTTAAAGTGAAGCCTTGGTAATAGCCTCATAACATTGAGAAACTAAGGGCACGAATACTTACTCGTCCTGTTCATGGTTGTCCATAGTAACAAAAATCTTGTTGGTCGCTAACAGCGTTTCAGCTTTGGAGGGGAAGCCTTCTTCGATGGATCAACAAGCTATTACATTAATAATGTTGAATCGAATCTATTTGATTTTGAAAGGAAATATTTTCTTTGTAGAAATTTATAATTATTATTACATAAACTTATCTTTGTAGTTTTTTATTTTTTTTTAACAATATTTTCTTCTAACAAAAAAACATATTTACGTTAAGTTTTGGATATGATAGATTGTCCCTCTCTATTTTTTTTTTTTGAAGCAATTGGTTACGGTGAATAGAAAGGAGGGTGATGAATATTAAGACAATCAGGTTTGCTACTGATATTGTTTTCTTAGAGAAGGCAAAAGACATTGCAGATAGATTACTCCCAGCTTGGTTCATGGAAGGCCACACAATCCTGGATGGACAGGGGTAAGTTACAAGTTAATGCATTTTGTTGCAAATTTGCAGTATAATACATTCAGCAGACAGCAGTTGAAATAGAAAGAACTGATCTTGTTGTGTGAAATAATGGTTGCCTCTTTATTGAATTAAATCTGAATAATAATACCCACAATTCTCAGGCTCTAACTCAAAGACTTTACGGCAAGATATCTCAGCCAACTCCAATTTTTTGTTAAATACATTGATCACATTTTCACTTCCTCTAAACACATCTTATTAAAGAACATGATTAATAAACATTATTTCAATAAAATTACTGAATTTGAAGGGAATGAAAATGGAGGTGATTGAATGCAAACCAATATCACTACAACTTGTAAAATATGTCAAACAAAAAATCATTTTTAATTCCTTTTAATTTGTCATCTCCCTCTTCTCTTTCCCTCTGAATCTTCAATATCAAAGTTTCAGCTCAATTATTAGTTTTAAATTTGATATTCAAGAACTCAAAGCACATTTGTAATGATCGATGTACATTTTTCAATGCAAAAATTTTTAAAAAAAGTTAACTAAAATCAAGTCAATTTGCATTTTTATTTTTCCTTATTTAGAGTTCGTTGAATATATGAATTTTCAATTTTGAGCTTATTTTGATGAATTAAAGGTCGATTCATGTTAAGAATGCATGGATCTATGTTATTTGACAATAACTTTGGTCAACAAATGATTGTGTAAACTTTATGATTCATGTTTGTATAGGATAGATTACATATGTGCATGCAATAGTATTGACTCGTAATATTTTCCAGATCTAGCTTAGTTAGGATAAGGGTATTGACGCGTGTTGTAGCTGACTCATGTAGTACTCGTTGCCGGTTCATTGGACCCTGGTGGCTTGTACTCATTAGGAAGCTGTGGCATGTGTTGTATACTTATCTCTTGCATGGTGTTGGAGCTTCGTGGCATGAAATGGTGTCTGCTGGGCAACAGATTGTGTTATGTTATTGGACCGGGTTCGCGGCGTGATGAGCTATCCTCAGACGTGTTTTTTGGCTCGGTTCGAAATGCTTAAATGAAACGATGCGTTTGGGTTATGAAGCGGAGGTATATAAGCTACCATCACCTTCATCTAAACCCTAAGCGAGTTGCAGCCCTTGCCGCTGAGAGAGAAAGAGAGCTCCTCTGAGAGAAAGCGAGAGAGCGCGATCGAAGAAGAGAATGGAGGTGGTTCGCTAGGGTTCGAGACGCTCATCCTCACCTGCTCCTCTCCTGAAGAAGATCTTCTTGTTGAAGATTGCAAAGCTTGATCAGAAAGCTTTGCGTAGCCACACAGGGGCTATTTCTGAACCTTGTTCTTCGTATCTCCTTTGTTCTGACTTGTTTCTAGATTTAGGGTTTTGCTTGTTGATCTTGCACCTTTGTAATCAAACCTATATTATAATCGTCCTTGAATGCCTAGTGAAAAATGGGATCGGACCTCCCCTCTTGAGGTTCCGCAGACGTAGGGTTTTAACACCCGAACTGCGTAATCAATTTCGTGTGTTGATCTTTCGTTTGGTATTAAATCATATGATCGCAGAATAATAATTCTACAGATTGAAATGTACACAATTAGAAAATTTACTATATTGTTCACGTTGAGTCTAATTCATGTTTAAACTCAATGTAAAAGTAACGTTTTCACAATTTGACGCACAGCAGGTGCGGTTGGATTAGAGGCTTGTTTTGCTGTTGTCGTCATACTTCATATTCATTCTCTTCCATTCTCCTTCTCCTCAATGGACTGGATTAGTGGCTTGGTTTTGTTGTTGTTAAAAAGTAGTTTTGATTTTAATAAGGATAAAGTATTGTATTTTAATTTAATTAATGTTGGACAAAAATCAATAACGTAGAATAAGAGATGTATAGGTGGACAAATTGGAAGACGACGTACGAAGTTAAGGAGCCTCACACAATTTTGTTATTTTTCACAGTGGAAATTGGATAAAGTTTATATTAATCCTCTTACTAACCCACAAATGTACCATCAAAAATTAGGGTAGATAAACTAATTTGTATTTTATAATAGGTGAGATAATTTAACATAATAGTCAAGTTTGCATTTTTTAAATTAAAAAATATAGATCGAGATTTTTTTATTATTCCCTTATCATATTGTTTTTATTAACATACAAATACAAATTTTCTATTATTAGGATTCTATTACGACCAACATTTTTTCATTCCACCCTACATCACCACAAAGTTTTTACCGCGATCCATATCCAAGCAAGATTGAAGCATCGAGTAACCGGTCATCGTCTCACAATCACGTCGAGGAATCAAGCCAAAACATGCAGTTTCAATATAACCCAAACGACGCAGGGCCCGGCAATGTACATAATAACACGAACATTTCCGGCCCTAGCAATTCATACCATCAGGTAAGTTCTTAAGAACTGCACGGTCGGTTTTCCACATGTTATTTTTTAATTAATGGTTTTACAACACTTTTAATCGTCAATCCATAGTCGTACGGGGGTAATTATTACCAAGATTTCATGGCCGAACCGGTTCAACAACAAGAAGAAACTCCCGTCCAAAGTAACGTCGATGACGGGTTTCCAAACCAAATCGTTGATAGAGAAACTAGACGACCATGTCCGGCAATGTCCTTATAACGTACAGTGGTCATACGGCGATTAAGATATGGAAAAACCCTGATAGGTACGAATAATGAGTTCATTTCTTCATTTTCATGCAGTTTTTTTAAAATAAATTACAAGCAATTTGCTATTTGACCAAAACATGTCGTAGTATGTAGAGTACGTCGACGTGATATGTGTGTGCGCGACCTTTTGAGAATTTACAATAACACACATCCACAAACACCATGGCGCCATTTGGTGGACGCATCCGGGTTACAAAGGATGTTATCAATTCATCTTACAAACGTTTATCACACACTCGTGAACGCGTTTGTAGAGCGATGACAACCGAATACAAACACATTCCACATCCCCTTCAGTGAATGACGGTAACGACATGCCCGTCATTCCTTCGGAGTTTGAGATCCAATAACAAGCGACAACTTATTTGGATTTTGGGATGACAACACTTGACATCTGATCCATCGGAAGGGGCGGGTTTATAATGGCGAAACTCAGAGCACGGATGGAGTTTCTGATGAATAACAATGGTAGCCCCGCAACAATTGCTTATGCATGACTATTGCAACTATTGGGCCTAACAATATTTTAGGACTAGTCTGGTAACAAGGTTCGGTCACACTACTTGGACCTTGTTCACGATCACCGTCGGACAGCGGAAACGGCTTGGGGGACGCTCACTCTTGCCTACCTATACCGACAATTGGGTGAGGCTAATTGGGAAGCAACACATCAAATGGCCAGGTTTATCGTTCTTCTCGGGGTAATTAAACTATTTATTTATAATTTGACTACAATTAACATTAATATTTCAATCATGTTTAAACATACAATGTTAAACATTGTATGTTTAAATCAGGTGTATCGTCCTTCTCGGGGAGGTGAAGACACGACTTCCTCCAAGCTGAAGGGAACAAAGAAGCCAACATTTAACAAGTCCAAATGGAACAAAATCTTTTGCGGAAATCCAGTGCACCACTGGATTTATCCAACCGGCGGAGTATTATTTCAATTCAGTTTTTATGTCTCTTGTGTTCATGTTTTCCCAAACATACTAGCATATATGTATGTCGTTTCGTGGCATGTAGTAGTAGTTTCTATCTTATTACTACCCATTGTATCATGGAGGTTTACCTCCAAATTTTCCTAAAATATGAATGGATGATGGGTCAGTTTATGTATGATACTAATCTTATCTAAGAACAAATGGAACACCCAGCTAATTACCACATCTATTGTTGTCGAATTGCAGAAGTTTTCAGATGGAAATGTGTTTGAATGCGTTTCTGTTGTGATGCAGAGTAAACATGAGATTTGTACCTCTCCTTGGGGCAATAGATACCAACAACCGAGTAAGTTAGTAATCAATAGCCCACATTGGGTGTGGAATACTGATCTGAGATGGACCTTCAATCTTCTGTTTTTGAAATGGACCTTCAATCTTCTAGTTTTGCAGAATCTTTTTTGTTATGTAGGTCCTTCATCTGTAGTCGGTTGGCACTGGCTGCATCAATACTGTGATGTTGTGCGGTTCTGTTTCCTTGCACCAATTCAGTTTGTTGGAATATTGATGATGTTTGAGAGATGGATTGTTGATAATAGATTTAGAGTAACTAACAAGGTTAAAATGAATTATAGAAAATATTTAGTGTCCTGGATATCCATTGAGTGGAATTTATATGCTGTTTGGAAATGGATTACCCATTGTCTAGTAACTAATACACCTAATCAATATCTTTTTAACTGTTGTACTGCTAAGCTCCGTGCCCACCGCATGGGTGGATTTTCTTTGCTGTTTTGTTTTGTAGGGTTGTTTCCTTGTAGTTTGGTTGGAAGTGCCCTGCCCACCTTAAGGGTGGAATATTGTGATCTTCTTTACCACAAGATTTAAGGATCAAAACAGAAACAATGATCTTTTCTCTTTAAATTTGCTAACTTCGAAAATTGATAATGCAGGTCACTCGCTGCAGGAAAAATAGTGGACAGAAGAACACGGCGGGAACAAAGCTGCGTGGTCTTTCGAATCGTTATTGATAGGTGACAAAAAGAATCAAAAGATATGGACAACGTTGGTACGTGTTTGGGGCCATGAGTTTTACTACTGGATAATAACAAAATCGGACTCTCTAGGAGTAAAAAGTATTGTAATTATAAGAATAAAAGGGCGATGGTATGACTTGGATGCGAAATTTGATATTCACATTTACACTCGAACAAATAAGCGACCAAACTCGATTGCTTGGTTTTGCAGAAGTGTTGATTGTAGAGTAGGTAAGTGGAAGATCGACGAGTTAGTAAATTCGGAACAAATGAACAAAAAGCTCAAGAGTGATCAACTCATTAACAGAACATCATGGAAAAGCTTCTGTTAAGAAAAGGAGATTCGTAGTGGAAAGAATAGCATGAAAGAAAATGATTTCTGTATAAAAATTTATGCACAATGTATGGATCGAATTTCTTATAACCCAGATGAATTTGTCGGCTGTCATTTGTTTTCACTGGAATGGAATGTGAAGTCATTTAAGATTAAAAAGGAACATACACTTCATCAAAAGCATAATAGTCAAACAAGGGATGTAATAAGTAGACAAATGAAAACTTTTCAACGCAATAATAAAAAGAAATATGAAAAATCAAATTGCAGGAACAAACAATACACCACGAATTATCGGTCATACGAGCACCTCTGCTTAGCGGTTAGACACTTGAGAATATATAAGACAGGCCTAATCTCTTTCCATATTAAATTTAAAAATGTACATGGGGAAATAATCACCTTGTACGAGTAATTATGTGGAACTTTCAAAGTGTTTCATCTTCGTTCGAAAGTAGTAAAATAATTAGAAGAATTAATGATAACATGGGATACAAATGGAAAACGAAATACATATTCAGAATAGTGGGAAATGAACACCCAGCTTTTACCCCCATATATAAATGAAAATTGCGTTTTGGAATTGTTGGGGTATGAAGAAAAAAACTTCTGAACCAACTTGAACCTGACATGTAAAAATGAACACATCCAAATGATCATGCTGGCTGAAACTAAAACTAAGGACGAACTGAAGGAAAGAATGTGGAAGAGTGCTGGTTTTGATAAGATCTATTTATTCCCGCTCAAGGTATAGCTGGGGGATTGTGTCTTTTATGGAAAGAATACCAACTTAAAGGGAAAAAATAGAAATCATTAAAGCATCATAAAGGTTTCTTTTAATGAAACATACCAACGCAAGTTCCAATTTTCAAACAATGGTTATTTTCATCTATGCACCACCAAACAAACAAATGAAATCTGCTTTTTGGCTGCAAATAAAAAACGAGATGAGGAGTATTAACATTCCGGTCATCATAATTTGAGACTATAACGATTTGTTGGAGCCATCGGATAAAAAATGTGGTGCTACAACCACGATTAGTAGATTCGACAGATTGACCCAGTTTTCCAACCAACTTAATCTAAGAGATCTACCAACCAAAGGGAATGAATTTACATGGAAGAAAAGGAAAGAAGGGGATAACAACACGTACGAAAAATTGGATAGAGTGATGACCTCGTTGGAAATCATTCAAGAATACCAAGGGATGCACACCAGGAATCATGCTTTCACAAATTCGGATCACTACATGATTTCATTTATGTTCAAAAATGAACCAGATAGGTTGGAAAAATAAGCCATTTAGATTTGAATCAATGTGGATGTTAAGGGATGATTGCGAAAACGTTGTGAAACAAGCATGAAGGACTTAGTACCAGGGCACAAATATGTTTAACCTGGCCGAAAAAACATGTTTGCTCAAACAACAGCTAAAACAATGGAGTCGACAAAAGTTCGGCAACATAAACAGACAATTGTTAAAAGTAGATGAGGAATTAAAAGAACTCCAAAAATTAATTTTCACAATTTGATCAAGATATCAATAACAGAATCAATAGACTAAGCCAGAAGAGAGAGTGTTTAGTAGATTTCCAACATGAGTATTGGATGCAATGAGCCAAGACGACAAATCTACAATTTGGAGATAGGAACACCAAGTTTTATCACATGAAAGCAACGGGCAGAAGAAATAAAAAATTAATTACGACGATCACTAAAAATAATGGCAAGATCCTAGCAAAAGATTCGGAAATTAACGAAGAATTTGTTATAGAGTACAAGACCAGATTTAAAGCTACATCAATTGATATGGTTAAACTAGGTAACCAACTACAGGTTATACAAAATGAAGTATCCACTTCGGATAACATGAAGCTGGAAATACCTTTTTCGACAAATGAAATTAAGGAAGCCCTTTTTAACATAGGTCCTGACAAATCTCTTGGCCCGGACGGGATGCCTGCTGGTTTTTACCAAAAATACTGCCACATCGTTGGCCCAACAATTACTACAGCGGTTAAGAGTTTTTACAGAACTGGTAAAATTCTTAGACAGCTAAATCATACTTTTATTCACTCTTCCCAAAGATTGATAACCCAACAACAACATCACATTACAGACCCATTAGTCTAGCTTCTACGGTATACAAAATTATCTCGAAGATTTTAGCTAAAAGGTTGAGTCTAATACTCCCAAAACTGATTCATTTGTTACAAAGCGTTTTCGTCAAAAATAGAGCGATACATGACAATGTGCTCATTGCGCACGAAATTTTTCATGGATTTAAAACAAAAAGAGGAAAAGAAGGCTATATGGCCATAAAATTAGACATGGAAAAAGCATATGACAAAGTGGAATGGGAATTTCTCAAAGCGGTTTTGACCAAATTTGGATTTGGGGATAAATTCCGAAATTGGATACAAGAATGTATTTCCACATTTTCATATTCAATTCTAATAAACGACTCCCCTACTAATATATTTTGCCCGGAACGTGTATTTAGACATGGTGACCCACTTTCCCCCCCGTTGTTCAACTTGTGTGCGGAAGTGTTAGCTAGAAACTTATAAAAATTATCCAATGAGAATCCGAAGGCAATTGGCTTCCCTATTTCGAAAAATGGAACTAGAATCCCATTTTTAGCTTTTGCAGACGATATAATAATTTTCACCAAAACGTCAGTGCAAGCAAGTGATAGTACCCTTTTGGTACTAAAAGACTACTGTGACATTTCCGGTCAGATCATTAACTACCATAAATCCGTGTTTCAAACCACCCCTAATATTGAACAAAGTGAGAGGAGAAGAATACAGGGCCATCTGGGAATCACTATGTCCACTAATCTAGAACAATATTTAGGATGTCCAATCATCAACGGACGTGTCAACAAAGAAATTTTTAATTCCGTGATCATTAAAACCAAACAACAACTTACTAAATGGAAAGCGTCCTCAATGTCTCAAGAAGGAAGAATAACGCTAATTAAGGCAAATTTGAATGCAAAACCTAGCTATCTTATGCAGGCATTTATGTTGCCGGAGAACATACATAGTGAATTAGACAAAATTAATAGACTTTTCTTTTGGAATAAGGGTCCTAATCACCATCCCATTATTAGTTGGGATAAGATCTGTAAACCCATAACCTTTGTAACACCCCGAATCCGCGGGACTCGGGATGCTACGGGTTGGGACCTCACAATGGGTCCCGACCCTTAGCCTGACAAAAATTTCACCGGATCTTTCAACATGGCACAAATAAAGGCAAAACCGAAATACATTTTATGCAATGTAAGAAAACCCAAAAGAAAACAAACAACGGACTTCAGCCGATAAACAACATCAAGACCAAAACGCCATACACGCGGCATACCAACATAATAAACAAAGAATAAAAAACAACCCGACTCTAACCCAAACTCACTCCTAAAATGTACGGAACCCCGGCTGCCCACTCTTCCGGATCTCTCGGCCGCATTCCTAACCTGCAATGCAATCTACAACAATATCGGTATAAAACCGTTAGCTAGCATTCAAGGCATTAGAATCATGGTATTGGCACACACACACACACATAAGGCATCATAAACACACAACATGTTCCAAAATACACAATCCGGTTTATTATCTTTTTATTATTAGGTCATATCCCGTTCTAATTCACTTCTTTTGTGACACGAGAATCTTAAAGATCTCGCCCTTGTCCCCTTTCACCATACGGGTTTGTACTTGATGCGGATCAGCATCACCCGATGGACTGGTCGCAAGGCACCTCCCAGTCATCCCCATTTTGGACCGGACATAGCGGTCACCGCCCGTTATCATACACTTGGGCCAAATATAAACATATAAAGTCGGTGGTCCTATTACCGGTTTAGATGTTATAACATAAGCAATAAACACGCACATAAACAATAAACACACACCACCAAACACGCATTGAAACTAATACAGAGAATACGAGCTAAGTAAGTCCGAAGACTTACCTCGTCTCGAAGCTAACCGAAAACGATATCACTCTCCAAAGGAAAACATAACCAAAGCCTGTTCAAGACAAGGCACAATAATCAACAACCACTCACACCAGCCAGAAGTCCTTAGACTTCTAGTCCTATAAGATCTTATTAGGTCATAAACTATGGTAATCTAGGATACACTCCTAGCCCTCATAAACTCACAAGATCTCAACTATAACCACGTGCTAGGATACTTCCATCCTAACTCCACAATCTCAAGAAACACATACTCACAACCTTAACAAAGCTCACATGATAACATACACACCTCAATACTTAGAACCTTCAAACAATCCTCAAATCCTCACCTAAAGTTTAAAGCCACTACTTGGCATTCACTCTAAGTTATGATAGATTCAACCTATCATGATACTAAAACTTAACATAACTAGATCGAGGAAAAAGATAACTCACATGACGTCAAAAGACGGAAGTCGATCAATGGATGTCGACTTTGGACTTGTTAGGCCTTTATCGGGACGATTCCGAACCTAACACCAAAATTAAGCAAATTTAGCTCATATGCTAAATTTGAACGGAATATAATATATATATATATATATATATATATATATATATATATATATATATATATATATATATATATATATATATATATATATATATATATATATATATATATATATATATATATATATATATATATATATATATATATATATATATATACACTAAAATCCAATAAACTATGCTGCCGAGATCCGCGGAAGAAGTGGTGGTCCGTACATTCTACCCCGACTCATGCATGTGATTTTGAAAACGAAAATTCAGAACCCGCGGGGTTCTATTTATTCCTTATTCGGCCTTTAGAAGATTGCGAGTGCCATTGTTGTCAACCTAGGGCTCTGATACCACTTTTGTAACACCCCGAATCCGCGAGACTCGGGATGCTACGGGTTGGGACCTCACAATGGGTCCCGACCCTTAGCCTGACAAAAATTTCACCGGATCTTTCAACATGGCACAAATAAAGGCAAAACCGAAATACATTTTATGCAATGTAAGAAAACCCAAAAGAAAACAAACAACGGACTTCAGCCGATAAACAACATTAAAGACCAAAACGCCATACACGCGGCATACCAACATAATAAACAAAGAATAAAATACAACCCGACTCTAACCCAAACTCACTCCTAAAATGTACGGAACCCCGGCTGCCCACTCTTCCGGATCTCTCGGCCGCATTCCTAAACTGCAATGCAATCTACAACAATATCGGTATAAAACCGTTAGCTAGCATTCAAGGCATTAGAATCATGGTATTGGCACACACACACACACATAAGGCATCATAAACACACAACATGTTCCAAAATACACAATCCGGTTTATTATCTTTTTATTATTAGGTCATATCCCGTTCTAATTCACTTCTTTTGTGACACGAGAATCTTAAAGATCTCGCCCTTGTCCCCTTTCACCATACGGGTTTGTACTTGATGCGGATCAGCATCACCCGATGGACTGGTCGCAAGGCACCTCCCAGTCATCCCCATTTTGGACCGGACATAGCGGTCACCGCCCGTTATCATACACTTGGGCCAAATATAAACATATAAAGTCGGTGGTCTTATTACCGGTTTAGATGTTATAACATAAGCAATAAACACGCACATAAACAATAAACACACACCACCAAACACGCATTGAAACTAATACAGAGAATACGAGCTAAGTAAGTCCGAAGACTTACCTATCCAAAAGCTAAACCCGCTAAATCCCGTACTCAATTTCCCGCAAGAATGTAACTCAACGCCTGATCAAACAAGGCACACAATCAAAAACTAATCGATGAGCTAGAAGCCCTCGGGCTTCTAGTCTCCCAAAACCTATATGAGGTCAAACCCTAACATGCTAGGTCCAACTCCTAATCTCGAAGATCGTCATGAGATCGTACCGAATATAACTCGACTAAAGCTCATAAACCAATCCACGATCCTAAGGTTCAAAGCCACTACTTGGCATTTTCACTAAGGTATTGCTAGATCCATCCTATCATGATACTAATACTAATCATAACTAGATCTAGAAAGAAGGTAACTCACATGACGTCCAAAAGACGGTAGTCGGTCGATGGATTTTGAACTTCGACTCGTTCGGCCTTTACGAGATCGTTTCCGAACCTAGCACCAAAACTAGACAAATTTGGCCCGTAAGCTAAATTTGATTGGAATAAATAATATATATAAAACTAAGGAAAAACTCGATTTCAAAAGCCCACATTAAAACTTGCAAAACCCTTCCGGCCAAAGTATAAAATTCAGGGAGCTTGGTCATGAAACCGCAATTAATACTTTGGGTCATAAATTGAGTTTTAAATCCAACGAAGACATAAAATACCGTGTGTAAAAATATAAGAATATCCCGTATCAAAAATCCAAGGTTCCAAACCGCTAATCCATTTCCGTACAAAATATGAAATTTTATAAATGTGGCCATAAACCGTAACTAATAATCTTGGCCATTTTCCGAAAATAATTACTGCAGGGGTATAAATGCAGAACCCCAAATTATGGGTCAATTAGCACAAATATATAAAGCACGGGTACAGTTTGTAATTAAGCACAAATTAGGGGGGCCCGATTATAATTAAACCAAGGGTTTTAAACCCTTCAGATGAAGGTTGGAGGCGGAAGGGCAAATGCATCGGGCGGCCGCCATGGCTTCAGAAGGCAAAGGCGCAACCAGGGCAGGCGGTGGCGTGGGGGAAGAGAGAAGCAGGCGGTGAGGCTCCAATATTCGGCGGCAAAGGGGTGCAAGATTCGAAGGCGGCGGCCACAGCTCCCTCCGGCACGGCTTCAATCCGGCGGAAATGGTTGACTCTTGCGACACCAGAGAGAAGAGCAGAGCAGCGGAGCTGCTGCGGAAAGGGCGAGGCAACGAGGGCGGTCCTGGTTGGTTCCGGTAGGCGCCAAAGGTAGCACGAGACAGGGCGACCATGGCGGAGCTCCCCTCTGTTCTCTGCAGTGAACTCTTCTCTGACTGCTCTCCCAGTAGAGGTCTGAGGCAAGCGTCATCGGCCGGGTTCCAGGCGTGCAGTCAACAGAGGAGGGCTGATCTCCGTTGGAGCTCAAAGGCGACGGCAGTGGGGACAACATCGAAGGGCTGAAGGCTCGCCGGGCTTCGGTGGTGTGAGGAACAGAGGGGCGAACTCAAGGTAGCTTCCGGCAAAGGAAAAACAAACAGAGGTGGTGGTTGTGTGATGGCGAAGAGAGGCTGAGGGAACCAGAGGAGAGAAGCAGAAGAGGTCCGTTCAGTGTTGAATGTGCAGTAGGGAGAGGGTGGTTTCCATTCTTCTTTGTTGCAACAGGAAAGGGAGATAGATCAGGGTGAGGCTGAAGAGAGGAAAAGCAGGGGTCGAGAAGTCGGGTGTGGAGTGGTGAGCGAGGGGTCACTGCACAAGACTAGCAGGGAGGAGTCAGGAGGGATCCAAAGGTCGGGTAGCTGAGGGGGCTGTCAGACTGCTCATCCGCAAGAAAAAAAAAAGGAAAAAGGAATAGGGGAAGAAAATAAATAATAGAGGGATAGGATAGACTCGATTCAAACATTCGGAACGGGATTTACGAGTCGGACAATTTCCAACTTTTCCTTTGAAATTAAACCAAAACCAAAAATATATATATATATAAATAGAAAAACTCGGAAGGCTTATTTACGTCGTAAAATACTTTAATAAAAATATATAAGCCATAAAAATATCGATAAACGCCGCAAAAATAAATATCGCAAACACGCCTAAAATTAGGGCGTTACAACAGATCCCCCTAAAAACAAGTTTCGTCCCGAAACTTGCTATACGCCGAACTTCTCGGTCCCTAAGGCCGAGGTATGAACTCTCAAATTAAGAAGGTTTAGCCTGCTAATCTAAGTCCACAAACTACTCAAACTACCACCGCAAGATATACTAGGTTATAAACACATACCCGCACAAGTCACAATTGCACATAATATCACACATGCACATAACACAACTAAAGAAAGAACTAGGTCTAACCCATCGATTCTATCGAAGTTACTAGCTCAGCGTAAACTCAACAAAATATATAATCGTCCGCCTTCCAATTAGCCTCATTGGTTCCTCGTCGGCCACTTGATCATCATGACTGACCACACGTCTCGAATCATGCATGTACTGTCTCGACTGATATACATGAAACACCGGGTGAGCACTATCTACTCTTGGCGGCGACGCCAACTTGTAAGACATTTCTCCAACTCGCTCTAAGATCTCAAAAAGATCGATATATCGGAACTCAACTTCCTTCTCGGGTCTTTCTCAATGCAACATTTCCATTAGGTTTCTCTTTGATGTCTCTATCAAAAGAGATCGAACTTCCAATTTACACCATTAGCTTTGGTTCTTGTCAAACCAACTTGATGTTACGTTTTCCTCAATTCTCGTGGCAATTCCAAGTAACGAAGGAAGTACCTTACTTCACACCGTTTCTACTAACGATACCAGTATGCTATTAATTTTACATCGCTCCTCAATACCCAATCAAGACCTTGTCTTGGAGAATCACTTATCCCCTTCAAACCCATAATACCTCAAGGTAAATCAAAACAATTGCACCAATGAATCCCCTCTAAACTCTCAACAACTCTTTTGTCAATTCTTTGTCCCATACAATACTTCATTGTCATCCGGAGTAGGTTACCATAATTGGTGTTATACAACTTCTCTCTTCACAGATCTGGTAAAGCTCAGCACATCCAAGGAAACTTGTAACCTCTTCCACATCTTTCGGGGTTTGCCATCCCGAGATAACTTGTCATACATCTCTCTTTTTCAAGAGTAGATCCAAAATATCTTATCCGTGCATCAGTAAGCCCATATGGACTAACTACAACTCGTAGTGACTCTGATTGGTCCAAAATGTTGTACTTGTAGTATCTCATACTCGAATTCTCAATTGATGACAATCAAACCTTAAATCATTCTCATAAGAGACTACCGACCCTGGTAACCGATCGAGTAGATCATCCATTCGTTGTAAGGAATACTTTTCCTTCGACTCCCGGTAATCGATGTTCAATTGGAGAGAACTATCTATCTTTTGCACAACAATTCTGGTGTTCTCATAATAACTTCAAATCAAGAGTTCAAGATAACTTCCAGTGTTCTCTATGACGGTGCATTGGTTCTAATGAACCATTATCAACAAGTCCTTGCAATTGCTCCTTGATTGCATCCTCAATTTGAGTATCCTGCGGGTATCATTTATTAATGACTTTTGTACGGTGCCTTAGAAATGGGAGTTGAGCCCAAATCAATCTTAACGGTAAAATTCACATTCCGATGCATTAGAATCCGTTCTATCTCGGGTTCTATCTTTTCTCTACACATCACATATCGTATTAACCAGAACCACCTAGTCCTAACGCTTGACAAGTGGTCCACCCCGACCTGTTGGGGTGATGTCCTTTAACACGTGTATTGTTTCTTCTGTAGCTACTATGTTGACTGTATCCTTCCAAATATTCGTCTTTTCTTGAATTGGAAAGATTTGCTTCTGTCTTCTGACTCTTGTGGTCCGATTAAAGTATTCTTTTAACTTAATCCCGTTTCCCCTTTTGATGACATGATTGTAAAAATCTTCTAAGATTTCTCACTTATGTGCAACCATAAGGGTCCAATCTGCAGGACCCAACCGTGCTTCAAAACAATTGACCTTATCTTCTTCACTTTCCGCGACATCCCAACATATGGGACGAGCTCTTTGCATCCCACATCAGCTTTCACTATAGACATTCTTTTTTTTTTTTTTTTTAGTAGGTTTAGAACTTACACTTCATTTCCTTATGCAACGTCAAACCGACCATAGAGGCTCTAACCTAATTCTTTCATGTACTTCTTGTACGTCTCATATTGACTTCAAACTTCGAAATCTTAGTTTTCTCTTACTCTTGTTGGTCACCTTAAGCATCTCTTGATATTCCCTGAATAATCTTCATAACCGTACAAGTATGTCTTTAGGCGAAATTTCTCAACCACATTCACTGAAAGATCCACTCATTACTCCACCAAGCACTAACATCATAACTCTAAGCTTGCAGCGTTGCCCTAATCCAGATTCCTCATTTCACCCCACAACCACTATGGCTTCGTCATGCGAGTCCCAAAAACCTTGACTTAGATTTTGCTCGCAAAAACATGACATTCATAACCTTAGAAGAACATATCATACCTCCCCTTATATATTCTCCCTTTACGCACAATAACCATAGAAGACTCGTCTTCCTCTTTGTCCTTCCAATCCCCCTTTACCCTGATCCGTGTCGTTCCTCCGTATGACAAACCCATGACCTGATTAAGATATTTTCACTTCCCTTGATATACCTATTTATTGCCGACATTCAACCACCACGAATATTCCACGTTCTTGTTACCCATCTTCATGATCCCATCTCCTAGGTTACTCTCCCAACCTACATCCACCAGTATACAACCCACACTTGTACATTTTTGGTGGTCACCGATTAACTCATGGATGACCCTCTCCAAGATCAACGACTTACCCTCCTACCTCACTTCCATGTTACCATACTCTTGAAGGATACCTTCTCGGGGTATTCCGCCTTAACTTCACTAGCTCATTTAACTCTACTTTCAACCCCGTTAGCTCCTACTACGCTCCCCTCTTCCTTCCACTTCTGTAAGATAACTACACCTTCTCGGCTCTTTTGTGTCAAATGACCCAACTTCATAGGCTTAACCGTCCTTCATAATGTGTTGTAAGTGTAATTTCCCCACATCTCTATCGTTTATAACCATTCTCTTCTCTTGGTTGGTAACTTAAGTCTTTCGATCCTCGCCCCTTGTTTCATCTTTCATCTTTTGAAGATCATCACCCCCACACACTTTCTCCTTCTTAACATTGCTCAGTCTCATCACCACGACGGAAAACGATTGACTCCGCAAGGTAATTCTACTATGTGAACTTTTGCCATGTAATCCTCCTCATAACTCTCGTATTTATGAAGAAGTCTCCCGCTTAAGCTCTCACAAAAACCGTCACTTCACTTTCTAGTTCTTCTGTAAGCTTAACTTACGCATCTCATGAATCTTCGTATTAGTTCGACCACACTTCACACTCTGACTCCCATGCTTAGGATCATCTAGGAAAAACTTCACGTCTCAAGGAAATACCACTTCTACCCTTGCTAGTATGCACTCCTTTCCTTCCCGCTCCGCGTCTTTAGTTATTCATGCGTCGTCTTGAAGAATCATAATTTCGTTGTCTCGACTTCACTTTATTGTTACTCGTCATCGCTTTCTCGGAACCACTCCCACAACTTTAGATTGCTTCCCTATTTGTATATCTTCCATCTCAGTTTTGCTTATGTTGACTCGAGGTTCTCTTCTCTTTGTTTGTCCTTGTGATTAACATCATCTCTAGTCTTCATATGGCTGCTTAGATGCTCTCTAAGGAGTCTGAGGAATCATCGGGGTGCTCACTAAAACGTGATGTTCAACTCGATACTTGAGCATTTTCGTCTTCGTGGTGACACTATCCTAAGCCAAAAGGCATTGTTCAAGGTGCGATGATAGCTTTCTATCATCCTAACTATAAGGTCCAAAAACCATATGCTACTATATATCCTAGTACATGTATATGACTATATAAGTCCTATGTCCACATTGCTATAACCAACATATCACATCCAAGCAAAACTATTACAACAAAACAAGGTCCCAACACTTATATGATATCATCATGCCACATGTACAAATATCAATATAAAAATCATGCCTTCATTTTCACAATACAAGTCCATCATGCATAACTATAATCCACATATAATAATATTCCAACAACATCCTAGGCCCACGATAAATATCTACATAACTACACATATCTATATATATATATATATATATACTAAAAATCCAATAAACTATGCTGCCGAGATCCACGGAAGGAGTGGTGGTCCGTACATTCTACCCCGACTCATGCATGTGATTTTGAAAACGAAAACTCAGAACCCGCGGGGTTCTGTTTATTCCTTATTCAGCCTTTAGAAGATTACGAGTGCCATTGTTGTCAACCTAGGGCTCTGATACCACTTTTGTAACACCCCGAATCCGCGGGACTCGGGATGCTACGGGTTGGGACCTCACAATGGGTCCCGACCCTTAGCCTGGCAACAATTTCACCGGATCTTTCAACATGGCACAAATAAAGGCAAAACCGAAATACATTTTATGCAATGTAAGAAAACCCAAAAGAAAACAAACAACGGACTTCAGCCGATAAACAACATCAAGACCAAAACGCCATACACGCGGCATACCAACATAATAAACAAAGAATAAAAAACAACCCGACTCTAACCCAAACTCACTCCTAAAATGTACGGAACCCCGGCTGCCCACTCTTCCGGATCTCTCGGCCGCATTCCTAACCTGCAATGCAATCTACAACAATATCGGTATAAAACCGTTAGCTAGCATTCAAGGCATTAGAATCATGGTATTGGCACACACACACACATAAGGCATCATAAACACACAACATGTTCCAAAATACACAATCCGGTTTATTATCTTTTTATTATTAGGTCATATCCCGTTCTAATTCACTTCTTTTGTGACACGAGAATCTTAAAGATCTCGCCCTTGTCCCCTTTCACCATACGGGTTTGTACTTGATGCGGATCAGCATCACCCGATGGACTGGTCGCAAGGCACCTCCCAGTCATCCCCATTTTGGACCGGACATAGCGGTCACCGCCCGTTATCATACACTTGGGCCAAATATAAACATATAAAGTCGGTGGTCTTATTACCGGTTTAGATGTTATAACATAAGCAATAAACACGCACATAAACAATAAACACACACCACCAAACACGCATTGAAACTAATACAGAGAATACGAGCTAAGTAAGTCCGAAGACTTACCTGTCGAAAAGCTAAACCCGCTAAATCCCGTACTCAATTTCCCGCAAGAATGTAACTCAACGCCTGATCAAACAAGGCACACAATCAAAAACTAATCGATGAGCTAGAAGCCCTCGGGCTTCTAGTCTCCCAAAACCTATATGAGGTCAAACCCTAACATGCTAGGTCCAACTCCTAATCTCGAAGATCGTCATGAGATCGTACCGAATATAACTCGACTAAAGCTCATAAACCAATCCACGATCCTAAGGTTCAAAGCCACTACTTGGCATTTTCACTAAGGTATTGCTAGATCCATCCTATCATGATACTAATACTAATCATAACTAGATCTAGAAAGAAGGTAACTCACATGACGTCCAAAAGACGGTAGTTGGTCGATGGATTTTGAACTTCGACTCGTTCGGCCTTTACGAGATCGTTTCCGAACCTAGCACCAAAACTAGACAAATTTGGCCCGTAAGCTAAATTTGATTGGAATAAATAATATATATAAAACTAAGGAAAAACTCGATTTCAAAAGCCCACATTAAAACTTGCAAAACCCTTCCGGCCAAAGTATAAAATTCAGGGAGCTTGGTCATGAAACCGCAATTAATACTTTGGGTCATAAATTGAGTTTTAAATCCAACGAAGACATAAAATACCGTGTGTAAAAATATAAGAATATCCCGTATCAAAAATCCAAGGTTCCAAACCGCTAATCCATTTCCGTACAAAATATGAAATTTTATAAATGTGGCCATAAACCGTAACTAATAATCTTGGCCATTTTCCGAAAATAATTACTGCAGGGGTATAAATGCAGAACCCCAAATTATGGGTCAATTAGCACAAATATATAAAGCATGGGTACAGTTTGTAATTAAGCACAAATTAGGGGGGCCCGATTATAATTAAACCAAGGGTTTTAAACCCTTCAGATGAAGGTTGGAGGCGGAAGGGCAAATGCATCGGGCGGCCGCCATGGCTTCAAAAGGCGAAGGCGCAACCAGGGCAGGCGGTGGCGTGGGGGAAGAGAGAAGCAGGCGGTGAGGCTCCAATATTCGGCGGCAAAGGGGTGCAAGATTCGAAGGCGGCGGCCACAGCTCCCTCCGGCACGGCTTCAATCCGGCGGAAATGGTTGACTCTTGCGACACCAGAGAGAAGAGCAGAGCAGCGGAGCTGCTGCGGAAAGGGCGAGGCAACGAGGGCGGTCCTGGTTGGTTCCGGTAGGCGCCAAAGGTAGCACGAGACAGGGCGACCATGGCGGAGCTCCCCTCTATTCTCTGCAGTGAACTCTTCTCTGACTGCTCTCCCAGTAGAGGTCTGAGGCAAGCGTCATCGGCCGGGTTCCAGGCGTGCAGTCAACAGAGGAGGGCTGATCTCCGTTGGAGCTCAAAGGCGACGGCAGTGGGGACAACATCGAAGGGCTGAAGGCTCGCCGGGCTTCGGTGGTGTGAGGAACAGAGGGGCGAACTCAAGGTAGCTTCCGGCAAAGGAAAAACAAACAGAGGTGGTGGTTGTGTGATGGCGAAGAGAGGCTGAGGGAACCAGAGGAGAGAAGCAGAAGAGGTCCGTTCAGTGTTGAATGTGCAGTAGGGAGAGGGTGGTTTCCATTCTTCTTTGTTGCAACAGGAAAGGGAGATAGATCAGGGTGAGGCTGAAGAGAGGAAAAGCAGGGGTCGAGAAGTCGGGTGTGGAGTGGTGAGCGAGGGGTCACTGCACAAGACTAGCAGGGAGGAGTCAGGAGGGATCCAAAGGTCGGGTAGCTGAGGGGGCTGCCAGACTGCTCATCCGCAAGAAAAAAAAAAGGAAAAAGGAATAGGGGAAGAAAATAAATAATAGAGGGATAGGATAGACTCGATTCAAACATTCGGAACGGGATTTCCGAGTCGGACAATTTCCAACTTTTCCTTTGAAATTAAACCAAAACCAAAAATATATATATATATAAATAGAAAAACTCGGAAGGCTTATTTACGTCGTAAAATACTTTAATAAAAATATATAAGCCATAAAAATATCGATAAACGCCGCAAAAATAAATATCGCAAACACGCCTAAAATTAGGGCGTTACAACCTTAGGGGGAACAGGAATAAGAAAGGCGGAAGACATGAATAAAGCATTACAAATGAAATTATTGTGAAAAATTATGGCAGAACCGGATAAAATTTGGGTTAAAATTATAGAAGAAAAATATCTGAAAGGAACGTGCCTATGGAAGTACGAATGTGGGAAAAATTTGTCTTGGAAATGGAGGAACTTGACCAAACTATACAAATAATTTGATAAAGGACTTGTCTGGAGGGTCAGTGACGGAAAAACGATAAGATTTTGGAAGGAAAGGTGGGTTTTGGACAAACCGCTTCAGGATGTCATAATAAATCCATCAATTATTAATATGGCCGAACTTACATCCCCACTTATCAACAATCATGAATGGGATCATCAAAAACTAAATCAACTAAACACACACTTACCAAGTACTATAATTGAGAAAATCAAGAAGTATAACCTCCCTAACAATGACATTCGAGACCGACTGTACTGGGCGGGAAGCGAAGATGGGTGGTACTCCACGAAATCATCTATGGAATTGATTTATAAAAGGAGAATGGGAGTCGCCGCTGATAAAACTTGGATTTGGAATATGGACATCATGTCTAAAATTAAGAATTTTCTATGGAAATTAGCAATGGACGGACTACTCACTAAACAAAATCTTGACAGACAAAGGATTCTAGTAGTCATGAATTGCGAATTCTGTAATCACCATACAGAGAGCGCAAAACACCTCTTTTTTCCAATGTCCGAATATGATCCAAATTATCGATAATCATAATTTTGAAAACAATCTACAAAATAATGATATTGATAATCAAGAAATTGCGGAGGCCCTTATTGAGCTCAAGGGCCTAATTTCGTCGAAGAATTTGAATCTTGTAGTGGTTATTTGGTGGAATATATGGATGGCGAGAAATACGGTTGTATTTAATAAGACTAAACTCCCACAAAATATAAAAGCAATGGCAATTACGCAAATTGCGAGTTGGAATCAAGCAAAGCTAAAACAAAACCAAAACATCATAACGTCAAAATCAAATAGAAGAAAAAAGAAAAACACCAAGTGGCAACGACCTAAGGATGTATTTCATAAGCTTAATTTTGATGCCTCACAAAACTCAATAAATAAGAGTTCTTATGGTTTTATTATTAGGAACCAACATGCGATTCCTATTGTTTTAGGAACCGGCAACTATAATGTTGAGTCAGTGTTGGAAGCAGAAGTCATTGCTCTACGGTTGGGCCTACAAAAGGCTAAGGAGATTGGAATTACAGCAATTGAGATTGAAGGGGATAATCTAATGCTCATCAATTCGATTAATCGAATTTGAAAACCCTTGTGGGAACTCGATCTGATTTTAAATGACATTTCAATCATTATTTCAGGGTTCTAACATTTTACTGCTCATCATATCTTTAGGGAGATTTACACGGTTGTGGACAAGATTGCGCTACATGGACATATTGAGGAGATACAAGTAGAGGTAATCCCGGAAGATGCCAACACCTCATCCGAGAGGATACTTTAGGCCGATCAGTTTCTAGACATTGATTCTTCTAAGTTTTTTTTACCATTGTATCAAAAAAAAACAATGTTAAACATTCATATGCAACACTTTATTTCTTTGCATTTTCCGTATTTCCAAGCAAGAGTCCAGGGAGTGTCTTTAGGTCAAGACCTACCTATTGGAGCCCACTTCGAGACGGACATGACATTGCGGGTGTCAGATAACCGTTTGCGTCGTTATAGGGCGCAAATTAAGGGTTTGGATGCAAGCGAGGTCGTATCGTTCCCATAAGGCCTAACTGCATTGGACCCGATATCTATGTACAAGAGTACAATCCAATTAGCTCTATTCATTGAACCATATCATCCAGACAGGGTCACCCGTCAATTTTGTCGAGTTCGGCAGGTTCCCATGGAACCCACTCACTCATTGCGTTTGGAGAGCAACCGAAACTCGCAACATTATAACTTGGAATGTGATCTTGTATGGCACAAGTGGAACATCCGATTGGAGGCAATATCCAGTCAATTGTGTGATGCATTATTCGTGGTAGTTCCATGACAAGATGAAGAATACATGCTTTGGTACATAACATATTGTCATCTGTATGTCCTCAAGTCGTCTTGAATTCTTCCGGATCTGCAAACGACTTATTTCGCCACAAGTCGTGTCCAACGACACACACAAATTGGAGGCAAAGTGACACAAGTCCAAAGCCGAGGATATTCACCTACAATGGATGAAGTTCAAGAATTGTTTAATATGTTCCATTCTCGTGCCCTTGCACCCCAGTCACACAAACATGGAGGCAATCAAAAGAAAGAGATAGTTTTTTTATTTTAATTTGTTCATGTTATTTAGTATTTTCCACTTGTGATGTAATTTATAATTTTTAAGGCGGATTTTATTTAAATTGTTTGTTCTTATTATTTTCGCTCAACGGAATAACCGTTTACGATTCTACACACACAAACACACACACATATACACACATACACACACACATATGTATATATCTGTATGCACACGCATTACTTATTAATCAAAACCAATCGATTCCGTTAACGATATTAAACAAAAGTACAACTCTAAAGTTATTATATATATATATATATATATCCTGACTCATATGTAAGCACTTCTTACCATGTAAACATGAGAACAAATTACAAAATATATACTATACCGCCGAATATATGTGAATATACCGTCGAATATATGTGACTATTCCGCCGAATATTTCTTCCACTAATCACACATTTTTTTTTTCCCATTTAATCTCGCCAAATCTCAGCCATCTATTTAAAGATCTAACGAATACAATTCGTTATCATTTTACATGGTAAGAGTTGTTTACATGGGAGTCAACCTCTCTCTCTCTCTCTCTCTCTCTATATATATATATATATATATATATATATATATATAGATATATATAGTGTCAAGATCAGGTAAGAACATCTTTTACGGTAAGAAATAAGAACAATTAAGGATCGTTGGATCAATGCACGGATGACTAAGATAATGCGTCTAAATAAGGTATATTATATTGTGATTTATTAGAAGCTCATGGAAATGGTAATAAGATTATACTAGATTTTTTTATGGATGTAAAATTATTTTGCTTTCATTAGTTGGTACACGAAGAATAAATATCAGATTGTAGTTAATTTATTTGTGCTTCTCATTGGAATTTAATCATTCGTTTTAAATTGAACTCGTGCTACATTGTGCATAAGTTTTTTTATATTGTCGTGCTTATATTAGTGTTGTACTACTCGTGAATGTTTTATTTTGGTTCGGGCTTGCAATTATTGATTCATGTATATCAAATTTATTGAATTTAATCTCGTGCATGATTAATAAGTGCATAATTCGTGTAGTACTTTATTCGTCTAGTTTTTATGATTAACTTAATGCATTTATTATTGTATCTACTCGTGCATATGTCATTATATAATTCGTGCATGTGTTTACTATTAAATTTGTGCATTTGTTAAATGCGCATTTGTGCACCACTACATTTAGTGTCTCATAGTACTCGTACATGTAGTTTTATATTACTCTAGCATTTGTTAAACGTGCTTGTGCATGTAGTGGAGTTTTATAGTGTTCGTGCATGTCTTTACTATAAAGCGTGCATGTGCACGACTACTCTAACATTTATTTTTTTGAAATGAATTTGAAATGGATTGTGTAAATGAATTTGAAATGGATTATGCACGTACGACTACTCTAGTGCACGACTAATCTTGTGCATAAATACTCTAGTATATTTTATTATTAGTGCATTTAATTTGCACGAATATATACCAATACATTCTTCGTCTTCCATAGAGGTTGAATTTATTTTGATATCGGAATGAAATAATAAACGAGGTAAGAATTAGTTAATCATATGAATTAGTAATTACCTTAATACATAAATGGTAATAGTATATACTTATCCAAATATACAAAGGTCATTAATTAGTATACAAAAATAACATTGAATCAGAAACGTCGATCTTGTTTAATCATGTGGCCGAGATATGTTCTCATTTTTTACCGTAAGTTGTGTTCTTACTTGATCATATCCCTATATATATATATGCACACACATTACTTGCTAATTAGAACCGATCGATTCCGCTAACGAGATTTGAAAAAAAACAATACGATTATTGATTCCGTTAACGAGATTTAAAAAAAGATATGCAACTTTAAAGTTATTTTATATATACACACACGCATTACTTACTAATCAAAATCCGATCGATTCCGCTAACGAGATTAAAAAAAATATACAATTATCGATTCCGTTAACAAAATAAAATAAAACTAAATCAATTAATAAATAAAATCCCGAGATTGCTATTCGTACCACACGTTTCATTCTATTCGTACCCACTATCCGGCTACGCCTGGTGTAGGCGTAGTAAACATCACCTAATGTGTGTTTTTTTAAAAAAAAAGAAAGAATAAAAAGGTCTACGGTTACGCCTCTCGTAGCCGTAGTGTTTGAAAATTGAACGTTGGCCAAATGATCTACGCATACGGCAGGCGTACGCGTAGCAACTTTACCCAAGCGATAAATGACCTACGTTTACGCCCGTCGTAAGCGTAGCTACTTTATCACTTGCAGAAAGCAGCTACGCATACGACAGGCGTAGGCGTAGGTCATTTATCGCTTAAAGCGTAGCGCTTCGTCTTCTTCCTCTCATTCTCTATCGGTTTCTCTCTTGGCGGTGAAGGACGACGAGGACGACTTCTTTCCATCGCGCAACAGAACCAACAACCACAACTACTGTCACCCACCAGCAACCATGGTCAGGACTCGAGAAAGAAACGGCGGTGTACTTAGAACCGGTAGCCGTTCCTGCGGCGGCGGCGGCGGGGGGGGGGGGGGGGGGGG
>BSUD01000002.1:147476548-147534270 GCA_033239045.1 Fagopyrum esculentum | reverse complement strand
GGGGGGGGGGGGGGGGGGGGGGGGGGGGGGGGGGAGTCTTCCGGCAGCGAGGCCGGTGACAGACGAGGAGTTTCCGATGCCGACGTCGTCCAAGGACGAGGAGGGCGCTTAGGTGGCGTCGTCCGAGGATGTGCGACATCCCGTGCTTCCTCTGATGTAGGGGTAGGTTTTTTTATTTGTTTTATTGTATTTTCACTTCGTTTTTTATTTAATTTAGTTAAATAATTAGTGAAATTAGTTGTTAGTTAGTGAATTAGTAGATAATTAATCGTTAAATGTAGAAATTAGGGAGTTTTGAATTAGTGAATTAGTATGTAATTAGGTAAATAATTTGTGAATTAGTCGATAATTTGTGAATTAGTCGATAATTTTTGAATTTGTCGATAACTTGTCAACTAATTAGTAAACTTTTAGTCGTTAATTAATAAAGGCGTTTTTGGTGAAATGGACCCTTTTTGCTATATCACTTACTATTTTGGCCCCCACCCATTCCATCTTTGTAAAATAGGCCCAAAAAAGTAATCATTTCCACTTTTAAATTATGTAAGTGTACCGCAAGAAAGTGTATTGTAAGGTCTGAATGCAGTCGTCCGATGTGACTGCATGAAATGATGACAATTTTCACTTTTAAATTATGTAAGTGTAATGCAAGAAAGTAATCAATTTTCACTTTTAAATTATGTAAGATGGAATATATAAACACCATACTCAAAATTCATAAATCAAAAACATATAGACACCATACTCAAAATTCATAAATCAAAAAGCACTATTACCAATTCATACCCAAAAACTCCGAAATAACAAACTCAAATTTACTGTAAAGCACATAATAACATATCCAAAATTGCTGAAAACCAGTATCATCGATTCAACATACATGCTTGATAAGTTTGAAGATATAACTGCCATACTCAAACTTCATAGATAAAAAACGCTGCTATTATACCCAAAACTCTGAATCACATACTCAACTTTGCTATAACACACAAAAATACTGACCATACACAAAAATACTAACCATCAACAATGTTACAAATTTATCCTCTTCATCATACATGCTTGAGTTTTGAATAGAATTCAGAAAACTAGATTAAAACTAACTCACTAATATACTCAAAAAATTTAAATAGAGCACAAAAAAGTTACGAATTTATCCTCTTCATCATATATTGGGTTTGATTCTCCGTTGAAAGCTTCATCAGTATCCTTAGCTTCAACTTCGGCTTCAACAACAACTTTTGAGTTTTCCATTAGGTAAGAAATTGATGGAGTTTCGACTGGAGTTGTAGACGATAAACATTTAGAAACAAAGAGTTTTTTTGAGTTTTCCATTTAAAATGAAAACGAGGAAATCAGAAATGGAGGATATTTGTCTTTCAGAGGAGCACAAAATGGAGAATATGGATATCGGTTGAAAGAAGATGTTTTTTGAGTAAGAATTATTTTGAAACGCCCGCCCAAATTCTTCTACTTTTACTGTTCATCTGATTGAGTAAGATGTGACTCCTCTGCAACAAGCTGCAACAGTCCTTTGCAACACAACAAATTTTCCCTTTTTTTCTATAAAAATGAGTGGTGGAAACCATGGGGGCCAAAAAACAAAGATGAAGCATTCAGGGGCCAATATCACCAATTCTTTCATTAATAAATTAGTCGAAATTTGTGAATTAATTAGTTAATAATTGAGAAAATTTAGCTATTAGGGCAGTTTTTGTATCTTAAACACTAACTAGGCCCCTCTATTTAATCCAGTAATTTTTAAGTATAAAATAAATTGATCAAAAGGGCATAAAAGTAAAATGTGAAAATATTGTCCTTATAAAATCTCCTAATTGTTAGATCTCACGTATTAGGGTTTTCAGAGTAGGCAGTCTTCTTCTTCAACCTTTATCTCCGAACGGTTTGTTGGGTCCTATCCGGCGATTGGTTACGTTTATTGCGTCCTCTCCGGCGGTCCAACGTTTGGTTTGTTATGTCATCTTCATTTCCATTCTTCTATTATTTTGTATTGTTTTTAATTTGTTCGAGTTCATTTCTCTTCTAATTCATTTCTCTTACTTCGATCTGGTTTCTGGGGATCGAAACAACCAGCCGCAGCGATCTGTTTTTGGGGATCGAAACAACCAGCCGCAGCCAGGTATGCCCCTCGATCTGGAACCGCCTTCGATATGTTAGTGTAGATCTCACAGCGGACTCACATCGGACTTCCATGTCGCCGCAGATATCGCAACGGACTTCCATGTCGCCGTAGATCTCGCAACGGACGTCCATGTCGCCGCAAAATTCGGAAGCGCCCTCAGTGTCGCCATATAATTCCTGTGGACCATTTTCTATTCAAATTGCTCAGGGAACAATAACGGGTGAGGGTGAAATTGTTTCGGACCATTGCTGTGAAATTTCTACGGACTTCTATCTTCATTTCCATTTTTCAATTCAAATTGAAGCTTTTAAACATAGAATTCTTGTGGACCTTGCTGCGCAGCCTGCACTTATGCATATGCTCATGGAACCGTAGCGGGTGAGGGTGAGTTTGAATTTAGGATAAATTACAATCACTATCCATATTTCACTTTTTTACGTTTATGAGCCCAATTGTTAGAAATCTACAAATATGCTCTACAAAGCTATTTACAGATTTTAAAAGGTCCACAGTTTTTAATTTCACAAATTGCCCTAATTTGATTAATTATAGGATTTGAACCAACTTTATAAATATACTTGATGGGCTCGGGCTTGTGTAACTTGGGCTTGTGTAACTCGGGCTTGTGTAACTCGGGCTTGTGTAACTCGGGCTTGTGTAACTCGACCTTGTGTAACTCGACCTTGTGTAACTCGAACTTGTGTAACTCGACGTAACTCGACCTTGTGTAACTCGACGCAACCCGTCCTTGTGTAACTCGACGCAACCCGTCCTTGTGTAACTCGACGTAACCCGTCCTTGTGTAACTCGACCTAACCCGTCCTTGTGTAACCCGACCTTGTGTAACTCGACGTAACTCGACCTTGTGTAACTCGACGTAACCCGTCCTTGTGTAACTCGACCTAACCCGACCTTGTGTAACTCGTCCTTGTGTAACTCGACGGACTTGTGTAATTGACGGACTTGTGTAAAAGACGGATTTGTGTAAATGAAATTGTGTATTAACATTGTGTAAAAGAAATTGTGTATTAATACCGTATATGAGCAAGATAATATACGAAGTTCAATTAGTCCAGTTGGTTTAAGGGTGGGAGGGGGGTCTGTCGTCCCGAGTTCGAGACTCACTAGCTACAAAATTTATATTTTGGATTGGGCCTGGACTTATGTATCACGTGTGGGCCTATTGGGCTTGGTCTTGGACTTAATTAAATCGATTGGTCTTGAAGCCTTGAACTCAATTAAAATTACCAATTAACCCTTTCAATTAATCTTTATTAATAAATAAGAGGGGCCTAGTTTTTTAAATAAAACACAAAACTACCTACTTTGTACACAATGATTCAAAAAGTGCCTACTTAACCATTTTACCCAAGTTTAATTAGAGAAAAAACGTGGGGTGGCACGTCAAGAATTAGTGTTTTTTGTTTTAGTAAAGTATATAGATGTATATTTATTATATTGATAAAATAAGAATTACGAATTTAATAGTTCAACGGTCCACAAATTAGTAGGTCACAAACAACCCACAAATCAGTAAATTTTAAGGACCCACAAATTAGTAGGTCACAAGGACCCATAAGTTATTAGATCACAACGACCCACGAATCAGTAGGTTACAACGACGCATGAATTAGTAGGTCACAACAACCCACAAATTAGTAGGTCACAACGACCCACAAATCAATGGGTCACAATGACACACAAATCAGTGGGTCATAACGACCCACAACATATGGGTCACAACGACCCACAAATCAGTGGGTCACAACGACCCACAAATGATTAGCTCAAATCGACCCAAAAATCTATAGGTCAAATCGATCCAAAAATTTGTAGGTTAAAACGATCCAAAAATCATTAGATCAAAACGACCCAAAAATTATTAGATCAAAACGACCCAAAAATCATTAGATCAAAAGGACCTACGAATTAATAGGTCACAATAATCCACTCCACATACAAATGTTAATCCGGTATAATAAGTATTATACTTGATTATGTCCAAAAGGTCCGAAAATGTATGATTTGTATAATCTTCAAACATTTGAGGTCTATTTATACATGTTGTCAAAGTGTCATCCTTCTCTGATAACCGATGTAGGATAACAAAATTCATATTTTACAAAATAATTAAGGTTTAGTAAAAAAAAGTTATTGGCTTAATTCGAGATTTAGTAAAAAAATTTAATCCGATAAAAATATGGAGTCTTAATTTTTATTTTACAAAATAATCAAAAATTCTGATTATGATTTAGTAAAAAAAGGATTTATTATCTTAATTCGTGATTTAATAAAAAGTTTAATTAGAGAAAAAACGTGGGGTGGCACGTCAAGAATTAGTGCTTTTTATTTTAGTAAAGTATATAGATGTATATTTATTATATTGATAAAATAAGAATTACGAATTTAATAGTTCAACGGTCCACAAATTAATAGGTCACAAACAACCCACAAATCAATACGACCCATGAATCAGTAGGTCACAACAACCCATAAATTAGTAGCTCACAACGACCCACGAATCAATAGGTCACAATGACACACAAATCAGTGGGTCATAACGACCCACAACATATTGGGTCACAACGACCCACAAATTATTGGGTCACAACGACCCACAAATCAGTGGGTCACAACGACCCACAAATTATTGGGTCACAACGACCCACAAATTAGTGGGTCACAACGACCCACAAATTATTAGGTCAAATCGACCCAAAAATCTATAGGTCAAAACGATCTAAAAATCTGTAGGTCAAAACGATCCAAAAATCATTAGATCAAAACGACCCAAAAATCATTAGATCAAAAGGACCTACGAATTAGTAGGTCACAACAATCCACTCCACATACAAATGCTAATCCGGTATAATAAGTATTATACTTGATTCTAACCAAAAGGTCCAAAAATGTATGATTTGTATAATCTTCAAACATTTGAGGTCTATTTATACATGTTGTCAAAGTGTCATCCTTCTTTGATAACTGATGTGGAATAACAAAATTCATATTTTACAAAATAATTAAGGTTTAGTAAAAAAAAAGTTATTTGCTTAATTCGAGATTTAGTAAAAAAATTTAATCCGATAAAAATATGGAGTCTTAATTTTTATTTTATAAAATAATCAAAGATTCTGATTATGATTTAGTAAAAAAAGGATTTATTAGCTTAATTCGTGATTTAATAAAAAGTTTAATTAGAGAAAAAACGTGGGGTGGCACGTCAAAAATTAGTGTTTTTTGTTTTAGTAAAGTATATAGATGTGTATTTATTATATTGATAAAATAAGAATTACGAATTTAATAGTTCAACGGTCCACAAATTAGTAGGTCACAAACAACCCACAAATCAGTAAATTTTAAGGACCCACAAATTAGTAGGTCACAAGGACCCATAAATTATTAGATCACAACGACCCACGAATCAGTAGGTTACAACGACCCATGAATCAGTAGGTCACAACAACCCACAAATTAGTAGGTCACAACAACCCACAAATCAATGGGTCACAATGACACACAAATCAGTGGGTCATAACGACCCACAAATCAGTGGGTCATAACGACCCACAAATCAGTAGGTCATAACGACCCACAGCATATTGGGTCACAACGACGCACAAATTATTGGGTCACAACGACCCACAAATCAGTGGGTCACAACGACCCACAAATTATTAGGTCAAATCGACCCAAAAATCTATAGGTCAAAACGATCCAAAAATCTGTAGGTCAAAACGATCAAAAAATCATTAGATCAAAACGACCCAAAAATCATTAGATCAAAAGGACCTACGAATTAGTAGGTCACAACAATCCACTCCACATACAAATGTTTGTAACACCCCGGATTCTCGGAACCCGGGATATTAATCGTTAAGACCTCACAATGGGTCCCGACCTCAGTTTGACAACAACATTACTAGGATCTTGCAACAAGACACAAATAAAGAAAAACCGAAATTCATAAAAATAATATTTTTAGGGTAATGAATGCAACACTGTCTAGCAGCCTAAAGTACTTAAACAAAAGAAAAGAACAACTGTCTTAACCAAACGAAAGGAAAGACAAACACAACCCCCAACCCCCACTCTAAGGAGTACGGAGACCCGGCTGACCACTACTTCCGTATCACTCAGTTGCTGGTCTAACCTGCGGTAAATCTAAAAACAACAACAAGAAAAACCGTTAGCTAGTTATCTAAATATTAGCAGAATAATAGCAGCACAAACACACACATAAAAATATAAACACCCATCATGCTTTCAAACAAGTCCGTTTTATTATCTTGTTTTAAGTTACTCTTTCACTCTAGTGATACGTATTTTGTGACACGAGGGATTCCCAAACCTCGCCTCCGCCCCCGTGTAACCATCAGGAATGGATCCGATGCATCTCACCTTGTACGTGCCTGGTCTGGGTATAGAGAACCTCCCAGTCTCCTGTCAGAGCTGGGCAGTGATGTCACGGCCCGTTATACATACACTTGGGCCTTAAACGTAATAATAACAGTCGTCCTAGCAAGTTATTATTATTAAACACGCAAAAAGCACACACAACTACTATCACTCAACTAATATCCAAAAACTGGCTAAGTAAGTCGCAAGGACTTACCTGAGTCAAAATACGCTCTAACACGTCTCAAACAGTCCGTACTCGCGGTAACTCAAATGCCTGTCAAATAAGGCATGTGTATCAAAATCACATCCCGATGTCCAACCTCATGCTAAGGAATTACGGAACAAGTTCTTACGGTAAAAGACCATTTTACCCTCAGCCCAAGGCTTCTCAAATTTATTCTTAAACTTTCTTATTCCCTTTTAAAACTTGTTTTCATACTTTGTGTCTCTCGGTTAGCTACTTATAGGTCACCAGTTCAAACTTGAATCCACTCGAAAAAGAATAACACTCTTCCTCTTTCCCGGTTACCATCTATTACATATATTATCCGTATTATATACTTTAACCTTTCTCCTCAACTCACTTAATTAATTGTGTAATTATTCGGTACTCAAATATATATATCTACATATTTTATTTCCCATCTTGTACGGATATAGGTATACTTACGTCATGAGTATATATATATATTCTTATGTTTCTTTATATATATAAATCCTGAAATCCCAACTTATTTATATATATATTTATATCTCTTTTACATACTTTCATACTTAGTAAATTTTCCCTTGTTGTAAAAACAGCCCAACTGTCCTACTTTAGGACCTCGTAAATCCCAATCCGACCGTTAACTTTCTCTCAAATTTTAACACATTAAACTACGTATTGCAATCTACAACATATTAAAAATTCAACGGTGGATGTTCATTCTAAGGTATCCAAATTTATTCTCCAACTCGACAGTTTATGAGCACTAGATAAAAAAAAACTGGGCAATAAGTTCATGGGATCTTTGGCTCAAAACTCACTGTTAGTTATTCTGGACAATTTAAAACCATTCCCACACATCCTAGGTTCGAACTAAAGTGACAGCTACACATACTCTTCCTTAATTTCGTATCTTGTACTACTACTACTAACAGGAGATTACATAGAACACTAACCAACAGAATAAGACCCGACTCCCAGTTATGAATCAAGATCGGCCAACTCGCTTGCACTCCCAACAGGGCTGAGACCCGCCTTACACTCAAGCCGTAGCAGAGGAGTTCCAGGCCAGTTCGCTTGCACTCCCAACATTGCACCACCCCGCTTGGCTATCTACTGTAGGACCAGGAAGAGGCTAAAACTCGCAGTTAGCACAGGAACAGAAGGAAGCAGGGGAAAGGATACGAAGAGGGACAACAGCAAGACTTACCAGTATCTGGCGGTGGCTGGCGAGACTCTGGGTGATCGACAACAGCGCCCACTGGCTCGGTGGTGGTTCTGGTGCTGTAGGCTCCGGCGGCGGTTTATTCTTCTCGGCGCAGTGGCTGCTCTGGTTCGTTCTTCTCGGCGCAGGAGGGTGGCGAAGAGGGTAGCCTCCGGTGAGCGCACGCTGCAGATCCGACAGGCTTGGCGGCGCAAGGGTCTAGCGGTTGTTGTCGCCGGCGAACGAGGGAGGCGGAAGAGGATGCGGTGGCTGCGTCGGCTGCAGTTGAAGGCGGAAGGGTGCTGCTGTTGTCCCTGTCGCGAGAGAGAAGAAGCAGAGCGGCAATCATCCGAGGTTAGAGGGGTAATTAGGTAGAATTAGGGTTAAGAGGGGATTAGGGTTAGGGTTAGATTAGGAGATGGGCTGTTGGCTGATAATTGGGCCTCGTAGTGGCTACATCCGGCCCACTTGATCATTAAATACGGATACGCAACTCGTTACTCGATTTATATTATACGGAACTAAATTACATATTATATAAATTATTATTGTATTCTAAAGGTACATAAAAATTGTTTTTGGCTCGTTTTATTTTATTTATTTATTTATTTATTTATTTAAGATTGACGCATCGGGATTTGGTTAATTTCGGTTTACCGGAAATTTAAAATTTTCGGTTATTACATCAGTGCCCTCTTAAAAGATGTTTCATCCCGAAACTTAGAATGTTCTTCTTACTCACACATTTCCTTCGGTATATTTTAGTTTTCTCGACATTTTCATTTTCTACCATGCAACTACTCAACCATCAACAGACAAGTATCACAAAAACAGAATCACTCAAATCAATATAAAAACCTGAAAGGTCCAACAACACAACATCCGAGTACTAACTCGTCAAAACAGGAGTAACCTCTAACCCCGCAAAAAACTCGGGATAACTACGTCTAATACTCTCCTCTATCTCCCATGTAGCCTCATCAATTCCTCGTCTAGACCACTGGAGCTCTACAAAAGCATCAACCGGCTAAATTTTTTGATCTTCATAGTTGATGACGTATCTCGGATTCGGTAGGTACTTTCTCACGGTTTGGTTTTCTAAACTTACCTCCAGCTCTGTTGATGACTCTACCAAACCATAAAAAAATTTTTTTTCCTTTCGAAAGTTCCCGACTATCGATTATGAAATAATGATCTTAAACTCCTGTCGCCTAATGCTCTTTGTAATACAAACCGCTTGACCCGGTTTCCTCAATGTGACCTTATCGGATCGTTCCTTAATTAATTGTTTTCACCTACTTCTTGTCAAGCTTTAAAATTTATATAAGTCCAAACAAATCACACACCCAAGTGGACTTTTTCATATAGATCTCTAATTCCTTATTGAAATCAGAGTCAACCTAACATTGATTTTCTTCATCTGTGGTTTATGGGCCTACCACGCTTTTGGTGTAACACCCATTAGTCACAATGGCATCTTTCTAAGGGTCAACATGATTTACCCAACTCCCGCCTATACTTCTCTTCTACTACTATCAAGATCCTCCTCAAATAAATCCTTACTCTCTTACTCACCCGTAGGCTGTTCTTAACCAACTAGTAAGCAACCTCTAACCGATTCTCTCTATATCTTTAGATCACCCCAGAAAGTTGTTGTTGCCTACTTGGGGATTCCTCCAAGTCATCGGTAAAGTTATCTCTTAAATTCGCAGTCACTAATATCTCTTCTTAACGGTACCTGTTCATCAATATCAATCCACTTATACGTCCTCAGTTGATGTCAGTCACTCTATAATTGACTTATCTCAATATTCCGGACCTGCTCTTCTCATACCTATACTGGTGTTAAATTCTCGGTGAGCATCATCTGCTCGATTAATCCTTTCATGCTTCACCAATTCGTTTTCTATCCCACACTTCTGTTTTCTTAGGCTAACTCTACTTCTCGAGCTCAACTGGGTCATTCATCTTGACCTAAATAGTCATTCCAAGTCTTCAACGATAGCCGGTAAGGGTCTTTGTAGTTTTGATGATTTTAGTTATCATCCCCTTGCAGTTCCCCTTGCACGGACCGTCGGTTTTGATGACTTAGGTCCCGTGATTGGGGTTACCTTGGAATTTCGAGTCTACCAAGGCCGTTCTTATATATACATTCCTTCGCTGGCGTTACCGGCAACATTGCCTTCATGATACTCCTTTGTTTTCGCTACAGGGCTTCAACTCTTTGATACCGACATTGCGATTTCTTTCAAATTCCTATATTTTTGAGGAGGTTAAAACCTCTCCACACTTGTAAAGTCTACATTTGCATTTACACTCCATTGTAGGTATCCCTTCCATGCACCTTAGACCCTCATATCCGGGTCGACATTTTATCTCTTTTGGTCTTACAAGCTTGTCTTGTGAACTCTTCTACTAGGTGACTCGTCTTATACATTTTTTTTCTCTGCATCGGTCTATAACTGTCTGTTGATCATTACTACCCATTATGTGTTGGAACTTCAGTTGCTTTATACTCTTGCATAGATTTCCTAAGGACATCCTCATCTCAAAACTTTATTTAAAATTTATCATAACTCGCAATTTTGTTACCTGACTTTCCTTCTCACTGGATAAGTTATACACTTGGTTTACACTAAATCCATCATAGTGTCATCAGTCCGTTGGTATGATTGTTATTAAACATCCAATGGTACCATTTGTATACAACACATTAGGTGCATATGATTTTCCCACCAATCAAATTTCTCGCATCGCATTTATTATGTCTTCCTTATACTCATGTCGCTTTACCTTCTTTGATATTTACACCCCGTAAGATATTTAAATCCCTTTGAGTTTTCTCGTACACACTTTACAACTGCGTTGGTTGGTGTTATTACTTTCAGCAACTCTTAGGTCATCAATCCAGCTGAATTTCCATGGAGTACCTTCATTTCTCCCTTAAATAACAGTCTTTAGTCCTTTCGGTAACCACCTTATTGGTGTGGTACCGGATCCATATAACCACCTTTAGTCTTTCACTTTTACTCCATCTCATGTCTGTTTTAGTCGACCGTAGATTCTATCTGCAATCACCTCACAACTCGACCACACATTTCACCAAGGCTTTACATCATACTCCTTATGTTTGTGCCGCCTTGGAATTTCCAATTATTCTGTGTCACATCTTTAATCACAAGGGTTTTCCTGTCAATCTAGACAGTCTGACCCTACTTTTTCTCGAAGGAGTACCATCAGTCTTACTTGTGTGGAATGCTAAGACATAAGACATGTTTCCAATCATCTGCTTCCTCTTAGTCTTCTAGTTCTTCTTACAGGGATCCCTTCATTCTAACTCTAATATGTATCTTTCGTAGTCAGTAGTAGGTAACTACTCCCAACAATTTCCTTTACACCATTACTATCATCAAGGGTCATTACCGACCGTCAAGAGCTGCTCTTAAATTTTCTTTATTAGAGTTATCATATTGGACTCATTTAACGTTACCATCCAGGCTACTAGTACTTGTATTGATTTAACTTCACCATTTTCGTCGTGGATCTCCGAAAGAAATTCCCTAGATGTCGATAAAATTCTTTTATAACCTTGTGGTTATTCTTCTTATCAGTTAACTAACCATCACTAGTTAACCCGCGCATGTAACTTTTTAAGTTGTCCAAGTAGGATGTAGTTGACCTTCTACAACATCATAGACTTACTTTTCTTCCATCTCTTTTGAGGCTTGATATACTTGGTGAAATATATCTTCTCCAGTCTCCTTATTTATTCTTCTTTAGCTCCTCCTACAATCTACACTTTTGTCAGATCGTTATACTCTTACGAGTCCAGTTGTATCATTCTTCTTCCATCAACAGACTTTTTAATCCTTCTAGGGTAGCTTGTAGGTACATCTCCGTGATTCTTTTACCTGATTTATCGTCTATTTGCGGTTCTCTATTATGAACTTGTAGTGTTATTAGCTTAAATTCCTTTTGAATGAGAAGTTATTGGGGTCCCTCGGGTTCACCAATACTCTTCTCACACACTCTTCTTCCTTGGGTGTTGCTTTTAATGCTGCCTTTACAGAAGCTGGTTATTGTTGTATCACGGTCTATGTCAAAATTCTCCTGTGTTCTATGAGATCACTCCACTTCCACGTTGGTGAAATCCACCTTTCCCTTTCTGGCAATGCGTAAGCTTCCAAGTTGCAGCTCTTTAATTCTTTCTATTTGGATGGATAATGTATCTCGTGTTGACTTCCATACTTTTGACTGTCTCGGTTATCAATCTGGATTGTGGTGGCAATTAGCTTGTTGAGAGTGATCATATTTCGCCTTGCTATTGGTATCAACTTTCACTTCCTAGTATGTCAGTGAGCTTAAATTTTATGTCTCTTTTCTTGATCGCTACTATATCTCCCTTTTGGCTTTCATGTCTATGGCAATTTTCGACGTCATCCTCCTTGTTTGTGAAGTCACTTTACACAACTTGGAAGAGCCTCTCCGTTGTCGTTCTCCAGTTCCCTAGTTGGCGAGCATCTCTTGCTTCTCCGGCACTACTCTCTTTAATATCCGTCATTTGATCCCGTTGAGTTGATTCGGGATTCTCTTCTTGTCATCTTAATTGGTGTTGTCTTTGAGTCTTCATTTTTTCCCGTCTCGACGTTCCTCAACAAGCTCGAAGGAGTTGTCGACGTTCGTCTACCCTAATGCACATAAGATGTGCATACTAATCCTCACGTTGACACCCTTCAAAATCTACTTAGATGTATCCAAGGGGTGAGAAACTCATTATGTTATCTCCGTTAAGGACATAACATAACTACAATTCTGCTAATCTTCAGCATATACCTATCTATATAACATATCTTTATAAACCAACTAAAAGTCCAACTACAGTAAAACCCAAAGTCCATATTAAGCATACTGAGATCCGCGGTAGTAGTGGTGGTCAGCCGTACTTTTCTATTCCCAACCAGACTATGCATGCATTTGAAAACCAAAAGTCCTTTTTAAAACTCAGATCCCTTTTCGGGTTCTGCTCAAATACTTATTCGGTCTTTCAAAAGATTTCAAGTGCCATTGTTGCCAACCTCCCTCTGATACCATGTTGTAACACCCCGGTTTCTCGGAACCCGGGATATTACTGGTTGGGACCTCACAATGGGTCCCGACCTCAGTTTGACAACAACATTACTAGGATCTTGCAACAAGACACAAATAAAGAAAAACCGAAATTCATAAAAATGATATTTTTAGGGTAATGAATGCAACACTGTCTAGCAGCCTAAAGTACTTAAACAAAAGAAAAGAACAACTGTCTTAACCAAACGAAAGGAAAGACAAACACAACCCCCAACCCCCACTCTAAGGAGTACGGAGACCCGGCTGACCACTACTTCCGGATCACTCAGCTGCTGGTCTAACCTGCGGTAATTCTAAAAACAACAACAAGAAGAACCGTTAGCTAGTTATCTAAATATTAGCAGAATAATAGCAGCACAAACACACACATAAAAATATAAACACCCATCATGCTTTCAAACAAGTCCGTTTTATTATCTTGTTTTAAGTCACTCTTTCACTCTAGTGATACTTATTTTGTGACACGAGGGATTCCCAAACCTCGCCTCCGCCCCCGTGTAACCATCAGGAATGGATCCGATGCATCTCACCTTGTACCTGCCTGGTCTGGGTATAGAGAACCTCCCAGTCTCCTGTCAGAGCTGGGCAGTGATGTCACGGCCCGTTATACATACACTTGGGCCTTAAACGTAATAATAACAGTCGTCCTAGCAAGTTATTATTATTAAACACGCAAAAAGCACACACAACTACTATCACTCAACTAATATCCAGAAACTGGCTAAGTAAGTCGCAAGGACTTACCTGAGTCAAAATACGCTCTAACACGTCTCAAACAGTCCGTACTCGCGGTAACTCAAACGCCTGTCAAATAAGGCATGTGTATCAAAATCACATCCCGATGTCCAACCTCATGCTAAGGAATTACGGAACAAGTTCTTACGGTAAAAGACCATTTTACCCTCAGCCCAAGGCTTCTCAAATTTATTCTTAAACTTTCTTATTCCCTTTTAAAACTTGTTTTCATACTTTGTGTCTCTCGGTTAGCTACTTATAGGTCACCAGTTCAAACTTGAATCCACTCGAAAAAGAATAACACTCTTCCTCTTTCCCGGTTACCATCTATTACATATATTATCCGTATTATATACTTTAACCTTTCTCCTCAACTCACTTAATTAATTGTGTAATTATTCGGTACTCAAATATATATATCTACATATTTTATTTCCCATCTTGTACGGATATAGGTATACTTACGTCATGAGTATATATATATATTCTTATGTTTCTTTATATATATAAATCCTGAAATCCCAACTTATTTATATATATATTTATATCTCTTTTACATACTTTCATACTTAGTAAATTTTCCCTTGTTGTAAAAACAGCCCAACTGTCCTACTTTAGGACCTCGTAAATCCCAATCCGACCGTTAACTTTCTCTCAAATTTTAACACATTAAACTACGTATTGCAATCTACAACATATTAAAAATTCAACGGTGGATGTTCATTCTAAGGTATCCAAATTTATTCTCCAACTCGACAGTTTATGAGCACTAGATAAAAAAAAACTGGGCAATAAGTTCATGGGATCTTTGGCTCAAAACTCACTGTTAGTTATTCTGGACAATTTAAAACCATTCCCACACATCCTAGGTTCGAACTAAAGTGACAGCTACACATACTCTTCCTTAATTTCGTATCTTGTACTACTACTACTAACAGGAGATTACATAGAACACTAACCAACAGAATAAGACCCGACTCCCAGTTATGAATCAAGATCGGCCAACTCGCTTGCACTCCCAACAGGGCTGAGACCCGCCTTACACTCAAGCCGTAGCAGAGGAGTTCCAGGCCAGTTCGCTTGCACTCCCAACATTGCACCACCCCGCTTGGCTATCTACTGTAGGACCAGGAAGAGGCTAAAACTCGCAGTTAGCACAGGAACAGAAGGAAGCAGGGGAAAGGATACGAAGAGGGACAACAGCAAGACTTACCAGTATCTGGCGGTGGCTGGCGAGACTCTGGGTGATCGACAACAGCGCCCACTGGCTCGGTGGTGGTTCTGGTGCTGTAGGCTCCGGCGGCGGTTTATTCTTCTCGGCGCAGTGGCTGCTCTGGTTCGTTCTTCTCGGCGCAGGAGGGTGGCGAAGAGGGTAGCCTCCGGTGAGCGCACGCTGCAGATCCGACAGGCTTGGCGGCGCAAGGGTCTAGCGGTTGTTGTCGCCGGCGAACGAGGGAGGCGGAAGAGGATGCGGTGGCTGCGTCGGCTGCAGTTGAAGGCGGAAGGGTGCTGCTGTTGTCCCTGTCGCGAGAGAGAAGAAGCAGAGCGGCAATCATCCGAGGTTAGAGGGGTAATTAGGTAGAATTAGGGTTAAGAGGGGATTAGGGTTAGGGTTAGATTAGGAGATGGGCTGTTGGCTGATAATTGGGCCTCGTAGTGGCTACATCCGGCCCACTTGATCATTAAATACGGATACGCAACTCGTTACTCGATTTATATTATACGGAACTAAATTACATATTATATAAATTATTATTGTATTCTAAAGGTACATAAAAATTGTTTTTGGCTCGTTTTATTTTATTTATTTATTTATTTATTTATTTAAGATTGACGCATCGGGATTTGGTTAATTTCGGTTTACCGGAAATTTAAAATTTTCGGTTATTACATCAGTGCCCTCTTAAAAGATGTTTCATCCCGAAACTTAGAATGTTCTTCTTACTCACACATTTCCTTCGGTATATTTTAGTTTTCTCGACATTTTCATTTTCTACCATGCAACTACTCAACCATCAACAGACAAGTATCACAAAAACAGAATCACTCAAATCAATATAAAAACCTGAAAGGTCCAACAACACAACATCCGAGTACTAACTCGTCAAAACAGGAGTAACCTCTAACCCCGCAAAAAACTCGGGATAACTACGTCTAATACTCTCCTCTATCTCCCATGTAGCCTCATCAATTCCTCGTCTAGACCACTGGAGCTCTACAAAAGCATCAACCGGCTAAATTTTTTGATCTTCATAGTTGATGACGTATCTCGGATTCGGTAGGTACTTTCTCACGGTTTGGTTTTCTAAACTTACCTCCAGCTCTGTTGATGACTCTACCAAACCATAAAAAAATTTTTTTTCCTTTCGAAAGTTCCCGACTATCGATTATGAAATAATGATCTTAAACTCCTGTCGCCTAATGCTCTTTGTAATACAAACCGCTTGACCCGGTTTCCTCAATGTGACCTTATCGGATCGTTCCTTAATTAATTGTTTTCACCTACTTCTTGTCAAGCTTTAAAATTTATATAAGTCCAAACAAATCACACACCCAAGTGGACTTTTTCATATAGATCTCTAATTCCTTATTGAAATCAGAGTCAACCTAACATTGATTTTCTTCATCTGTGGTTTATGGGCCTACCACGCTTTTGGTGTAACACCCATTAGTCACAATGGCATCTTTCTAAGGGTCAACATGATTTACCCAACTCCCGCCTATACTTCTCTTCTACTACTATCAAGATCCTCCTCAAATAAATCCTTACTCTCTTACTCACCCGTAGGCTGTTCTTAACCAACTAGTAAGCAACCTCTAACCGATTCTCTCTATATCTTTAGATCACCCCAGAAAGTTGTTGTTGCCTACTTGGGGATTCCTCCAAGTCATCGGTAAAGTTATCTCTTAAATTCGCAGTCACTAATATCTCTTCTTAACGGTACCTGTTCATCAATATCAATCCACTTATACGTCCTCAGTTGATGTCAGTCACTCTATAATTGACTTATCTCAATATTCCGGACCTGCTCTTCTCATACCTATACTGGTGTTAAATTCTCGGTGAGCATCATCTGCTCGATTAATCCTTTCATGCTTCACCAATTCGTTTTCTATCCCACACTTCTGTTTTCTTAGGCTAACTCTACTTCTCGAGCTCAACTGGGTCATTCATCTTGACCTAAATAGTCATTCCAAGTCTTCAACGATAGCCGGTAAGGGTCTTTGTAGTTTTGATGATTTTAGTTATCATCCCCTTGCAGTTCCCCTTGCACGGACCGTCGGTTTTGATGACTTAGGTCCCGTGATTGGGGTTACCTTGGAATTTCGAGTCTACCAAGGCCGTTCTTATATATACATTCCTTCGCTGGCGTTACCGGCAACATTGCCTTCATGATACTCCTTTGTTTTCGCTACAGGGCTTCAACTCTTTGATACCGACATTGCGATTTCTTTCAAATTCCTATATTTTTGAGGAGGTTAAAACCTCTCCACACTTGTAAAGTCTACATTTGCATTTACACTCCATTGTAGGTATCCCTTCCATGCACCTTAGACCCTCATATCCGGGTCGACATTTTATCTCTTTTGGTCTTACAAGCTTGTCTTGTGAACTCTTCTACTAGGTGACTCGTCTTATACATTTTTTTTCTCTGCATCGGTCTATAACTGTCTGTTGATCATTACTACCCATTATGTGTTGGAACTTCAGTTGCTTTATACTCTTGCATAGATTTCCTAAGGACATCCTCATCTCAAAACTTTATTTAAAATTTATCATAACTCGCAATTTTGTTACCTGACTTTCCTTCTCACTGGATAAGTTATACACTTGGTTTACACTAAATCCATCATAGTGTCATCAGTCCGTTGGTATGATTGTTATTAAACATCCAATGGTACCATTTGTATACAACACATTAGGTGCATATGATTTTCCCACCAATCAAATTTCTCGCATCGCATTTATTATGTCTTCCTTATACTCATGTCGCTTTACCTTCTTTGATATTTACACCCCGTAAGATATTTAAATCCCTTTGAGTTTTCTCGTACACACTTTACAACTGCGTTGGTTGGTGTTATTACTTTCAGCAACTCTTAGGTCATCAATCCAGCTGAATTTCCATGGAGTACCTTCATTTCTCCCTTAAATAACAGTCTTTAGTCCTTTCGGTAACCACCTTATTGGTGTGGTACCGGATCCATATAACCACCTTTAGTCTTTCACTTTTACTCCATCTCATGTCTGTTTTAGTCGACCGTAGATTCTATCTGCAATCACCTCACAACTCGACCACACATTTCACCAAGGCTTTACATCATACTCCTTATGTTTGTGCCGCCTTGGAATTTCCAATTATTCTGTGTCACATCTTTAATCACAAGGGTTTTCCTGTCAATCTAGACAGTCTGACCCTACTTTTTCTCGAAGGAGTACCATCAGTCTTACTTGTGTGGAATGCTAAGACATAAGACATGTTTCCAATCATCTGCTTCCTCTTAGTCTTCTAGTTCTTCTTACAGGGATCCCTTCATTCTAACTCTAATATGTATCTTTCGTAGTCAGTAGTAGGTAACTACTCCCAACAATTTCCTTTACACCATTACTATCATCAAGGGTCATTACCGACCGTCAAGAGCTGCTCTTAAATTTTCTTTATTAGAGTTATCATATTGGACTCATTTAACGTTACCATCCAGGCTACTAGTACTTGTATTGATTTAACTTCACCATTTTCGTCGTGGATCTCCGAAAGAAATTCCCTAGATGTCGATAAAATTCTTTTATAACCTTGTGGTTATTCTTCTTATCAGTTAACTAACCATCACTAGTTAACCCGCGCATGTAACTTTTTAAGTTGTCCAAGTAGGATGTAGTTGACCTTCTACAACATCATAGACTTACTTTTCTTCCATCTCTTTTGAGGCTTGATATACTTGGTGAAATATATCTTCTCCAGTCTCCTTATTTATTCTTCTTTAGCTCCTCCTACAATCTACACTTTTGTCAGATCGTTATACTCTTACGAGTCCAGTTGTATCATTCTTCTTCCATCAACAGACTTTTTAATCCTTCTAGGGTAGCTTGTAGGTACATCTCCGTGATTCTTTTACCTGATTTATCGTCTATTTGCGGTTCTCTATTATGAACTTGTAGTGTTATTAGCTTAAATTCCTTTTGAATGAGAAGTTATTGGGGTCCCTCGGGTTCACCAATACTCTTCTCACACACTCTTCTTCCTTGGGTGTTGCTTTTAATGCTGCCTTTACAGAAGCTGGTTATTGTTGTATCACGGTCTATGTCAAAATTCTCCTGTGTTCTATGAGATCACTCCACTTCCACGTTGGTGAAATCCACCTTTCCCTTTCTGGCAATGCGTAAGCTTCCAAGTTGCAGCTCTTTAATTCTTTCTATTTGGATGGATAATGTATCTCGTGTTGACTTCCATACTTTTGACTGTCTCGGTTATCAATCTGGATTGTGGTGGCAATTAGCTTGTTGAGAGTGATCATATTTCGCCTTGCTATTGGTATCAACTTTCACTTCCTAGTATGTCAGTGAGCTTAAATTTTATGTCTCTTTTCTTGATCGCTACTATATCTCCCTTTTGGCTTTCATGTCTATGGCAATTTTCGACGTCATCCTCCTTGTTTGTGAAGTCACTTTACACAACTTGGAAGAGCCTCTCCGTTGTCGTTCTCCAGTTCCCTAGTTGGCGAGCATCTCTTGCTTCTCCGGCACTACTCTCTTTAATATCCGTCATTTGATCCCGTTGAGTTGATTCGGGATTCTCTTCTTGTCATCTTAATTGGTGTTGTCTTTGAGTCTTCATTTTTTCCCGTCTCGACGTTCCTCAACAAGCTCGAAGGAGTTGTCGACGTTCGTCTACCCTAATGCACATAAGATGTGCATACTAATCCTCACGTTGACACCCTTCAAAATCTACTTAGATGTATCCAAGGGGTGAGAAACTCATTATGTTATCTCCGTTAAGGACATAACATAACTACAATTCTGCTAATCTTCAGCATATACCTATCTATATAACATATCTTTATAAACCAACTAAAAGTCCAACTACAGTAAAACCCAAAGTCCATATTAAGCATACTGAGATCCGCGGTAGTAGTGGTGGTCAGCCGTACTTTTCTATTCCCAACCAGACTATGCATGCATTTGAAAACCAAAAGTCCTTTTTAAAACTCAGATCCCTTTTCGGGTTCTGCTCAAGTACTTATTCGGTCTTTCAAAAGATTTCAAGTGCCATTGTTGCCAACCTCCCTCTGATACCATGTTGTAACACCCCGGTTTCTCGGAACCCGGGATATTACTGGTTGGGACCTCACAATGGGTCCCGACCTCAGTTTGACAACAACATTACTAGGATCTTGCAACAAGACACAAATAAAGAAAAACCGAAATTCATAAAAATAATATTTTTAGGGTAATGAATGCAACACTGTCTAGCAGCCTAAAGTACTTAAACAAAAGAAAAGAACAACTGTCTTAACCAAACGAAAGGAAAGACAAACACAACCCCCAACCCCCACTCTAAGGAGTACGGAGACCCGGCTGACCACTACTTCCGGATCACTCAGCTGCTGGTCTAACCTGCGGTAATTCTAAAAACAACAACAAGAAGAACCGTTAGCTAGTTATCTAAATATTAGCAGAATAATAGCAGCACAAACACACACATAAAAATATAAACACCCATCATGCTTTCAAACAAGTCCGTTTTATTATCTTGTTTTAAGTTACTCTTTCACTCTAGTGATACTTATTTTGTGACACGAGGGATTCCCAAACCTCGCCTCCGCCCCCGTGTAACCATCAGGAATGGATCCGATGCATCTCACCTTGTACCTGCCTGGTCTGGGTATAGAGAACCTCCCAGTCTCCTGTCAGAGCTGGGCAGTGATGTCACGGCCCGTTATACATACACTTGGGCCTTAAACGTAATAATAACAGTCGTCCTAGCAAGTTATTATTATTAAACACGCAAAAGCACACACAACTACTATCACTCAACTAATATCCAGAAACTGGCTAAGTAAGTCGCAAGGACTTACCTGAGTCAAAATACGCTCTAACACGTCTCAAACAGTCCGTACTCGCGGTAACTCAAACGCCTGTCAAATAAGGCATGTGTATCAAAATCACATCCCGATGTCCAACCTCATGCTAAGGAATTACGGAACAAGTTCTTACGGTAAAAGACCATTTTACCCTCAGCCCAAGGCTTCTCAAATTTATTCTTAAACTTTCTTATTCCCTTTTAAAACTTGTTTTCATACTTTGTGTCTCTCGGTTAGCTACTTATAGGTCACCAGTTCAAACTTGAATCCACTCGAAAAAGAATAACACTCTTCCTCTTTCCCGGTTACCATCTATTACATATATTATCCGTATTATATACTTTAACCTTTCTCCTCAACTCACTTAATTAATTGTGTAATTATTCGGTACTCAAATATATATATCTACATATTTTATTTCCCATCTTGTACGGATATAGGTATACTTACGTCATGAGTATATATATATATTCTTATGTTTCTTTATATATATAAATCCTGAAATCCCAACTTATTTATATATATATTTATATCACTTTTACATACTTTCATACTTAGTAAATTTTCCCTTGTTGTAAAAACAGCCCAACTGTCCTACTTTAGGACCTCGTAAATCCCAATCCGACCGTTAACTTTCTCTCAAATTTTAACACATTAAATTACGTATTGCAATCTACAACATATTAAAAATTCAACGGTGGATGTTCATTCTAAGGTATCCAAATTTATTCTCCAACTCGACAGTTTATGAGCACTAGATAAAAAAACTGGGCAATAAGTTCATGGGATCTTTGGCTCAAAACTCACTGTTAGTTATTCTGGACAATTTAAAACCATTCCCACACATCCTAGGTTCGAACTAAAGTGACAGCTACACATACTCTTCCTTAATTTCGTATCTTGTACTACTACTACTAACAGGAGATTACATAGAACAGTAACCAACAGAATAAAACCCGACTCCCAGTTATGAATCAAGATCGGCCCACTCGCTTGCACTCCCAATAGGGCTGAGACCCGCCTTACACTCAAGCCGTAGCAGAGGAGTTCCAGGCCAGTTCGCTTGCACTCCCAACGTTGCACCACCCCGCTTGGCTAGCTACTGCAGGACCCGGAAGAGGCTAAAACTCGCAGTTAGCACAGGAACAGAAGGAAGCAGGGGAAAGGAGACGAAGAGGGACAACAACAAGACTTACCGGTATCTGGCGGTGGCTGGCGAGACTCTGGGTGGTCGACAACAGCGCCCACTGGCTCGGTGGTGGTTCTGGTGCTGCAGGCTCCGGCGGCGGTTTGTTCTTCTCGGCGCAGGGGCTGCTCTGGTTCGTTCTTCTCGTGGCGAAGAGGGTAGCCTCCGGTGAGCGCACGCTGCAGATCCGACAAGCTTGGCGGCGCAAGGGTCTAGCGGCTGTTGTCACCGGCGAACGAGGGAGGCGGAAGAGGATGCGGTGGCTGCGTCGGCTGCAGTTGAAGGCGGAAGGGTGCTGCTGTTGTCCGTGTCGCGAGAGAAGAAGCAGAGCGGCAATCATCCGAGGTTAGAGGGGTAATTAGGTAGAATTAGGGTTAAGAGGGGATTAGGGTTAGGGTTAGATTAGGAGATGGATTGTTGGCTGATAATTGGGCCTCGTAGTGGCTACATCCGGCCCGCTTGATCATTAAATACGGATACGCAACTCGTTACTCGATTTATATTATACGGAACTAAATTACATATTATATAAATTATTATTGTATTCTAAAGGTACATAAAAATTATTTCTGGCTCGTTTTATTTTATTTATTTATTTATTTATTTAAGATTGACGCATCGGGATTTGGTTAATTTCGGTTTACCGGAAATTTAAAATTTTCGGTTATTACATGTTAATCCGGTATAATAAGTATTATACTTGATTCTGACCAAAATGTCCGAAAATGTATGATTTGTACAATCTTCAAACATTTGAGGTCTATTTATACATGTTGTCAAAGTGTCATCCTTCTCTGATAACCGACGTGGGATAACAAAATTCATATTTTACAAAATAATTAAGGTTTAGTAAAAAAAAGTTATTGGCTTATAAATGATAAAAATAAAAAGGAGATTTGACTATAACCTATAAAATCTTGGAAAATCTCAAAAAAAAAAAAAAAAAGTTACGTACAATTTTGAATAGAAGTTTGTTAGGTTAGTAAAAAAAAGTTTTCCTCCCACAAAAAATAAAGATTTATTGGCCTATAAAATCTTGGAGAATCTCCAACCAAAAAAAATTACGTATAATTTTGAATAGCAGTTAGTTTAGGAAAAAAAGATTTTATGGCTTAAAAAATAAAGATTTATTGGCCAAAAAATTGTGAGAGCTCCATTTGATTGCTGCTTCCATAGCGCGCCACGTCATCAAATCATGTACTCTGTTTTAGTATGTATAATAGAAATATATTTTCATAAAATCTCCAGTTTTATTTAATTTTTTGAATTTTAAATTCACTTTTAAGTATACTCAACTACTTGGCTCGGATACTAAATGACAGGATCACACAAAAATTATAAAATACAACTTAAAGTTACAAACAAATATGCAATGTTCACGTGATAAAACATTATAATTTTCGGGAAATAGCAAAATATACCAATTTAATACAATGATGTATGGTATTTCTACCAAATTATTTTACATTAGAACTTTAAAATTATATAATTTATATTTATTAAATTAAAAGTTAATATCTAATTTTAAATTTTATGAATTAAAATTGTTTAATCCATCAAAACATTATCTTGAAATAACAATAGATGGTACGACTCAATAACTTATTTATTTATTTTGGATCAAGTATAGCTGTTCGATTCACTAGACCATACACCATCTAATAAATTGAAAGATCGAATGAAATGAATAATCGGCAAACCATCATAAAGAGCGAGAAAAAAAGAAACATCAAAGAAAAATAAAAAAAATACAACAAGTAGATACGTAAACAACAAGATATTCAAATTGTTCATTGGAAAGGAGAAGAAAGATTTAAACTCGAATCCGAGATTCAAGGTTTCACGAATCCATCACAAATCTAAAAGTACAACTCAAACGATCACCCATTCACCCATATTATTCATCAAAAAGTCTTGTTCATTTGGTATTAGAACGACTAAAATAATTACATTACAATAAGTCAGAAAACAATAGTTCGAACAAATAAAATAATTGAGAAACAGAAGAAAGGCGACCCAATTATTTCTGTTCCGCTGGGCAAGTTCCAGAGTTGTAAATTGCAGGGGATCTCCTTCTTCCTCTCGTGCACACATCGCTCGTTCCTCTCGAAAGGGGCAATATGAAGAAGGAAGAGAAGAGGCACCAGATGATGCAAAATCTCTTCGGAGATCAATCAGAAGATGAAGAAGAAGTCGAAATCGATTCCGAGCACGAATCAAGTCGCCACCCTGATTACCTCTCCGTAATCAAACCTATCTCTCACTCTGTCTTTTTAATGGATTTTTCATGCCCTTTCGACCTGCGAAAACTGTGGTTGAATGTTCGTTCCATAAAGAATTCGATTACTTGCTGATATCTATCAACCGAGGCAGGATATTTGTTTGCTTTTAGTTAAAATTTGAAATTTAGGGTTTTAGCTGATTGTTAGTTCGAATTCGCATGACGGTGTTGATTTTACTCAAGAAACTTTTGATTGTATTCTGATGGTTCTGCATAAAGCATAAGCTTTTGATGGAAAAGAATTCACGCTCATTGTAAGGTCATTAGGATGTTCTTGCTTAGAGGGTTCCTGCCGTGACGGCCTTTCTTGGTTTCAAGCGGAATTTTAGATAGCAGACTATAGTGGAGCACTTTCGTATTTAGAATTGTCTTATCAGAAAAATCGATTCCTTGGTTACCACAAGAGTTGTTTGCTCGTAATTTAGGTATCAAAGTATTGTTTTGTTGTGAGAGAAATAACTATATGATTTTAGTCTGGCGTGACTATGGTAGATGAAAACTTTAATCACTCAATTGGTGTATGAAGTTTCAGGATAGCTTGAATCTTTCTTCTTATCATATTAAAAATAGCCAAAATGAAAATGGAACGAACTGTTTTTCGAGTTTGTTCTGTTTTTGATGCTGCATGCTAAAACCTTGTCTTACTATCTCCACTGAATGTCATGTTCGATTAAACATATGTTGAAAATTCTAGGGTTAGACATAATTAGTTGATTCGTGTTCTAAATATTGTTGGAACAGGATGAAGGTGATGGAGCGCAGGGCCAAGAAGGGGAGGAATATATGGAGGGACAAGGTGAGGCAGATTTGGAGAGTGAAGGTGAGATGCACGAAGTAGAACCACAAGCTGTAGATAGCGAGGCTGAACGAGAGCAAAGTTCTCAAGAAGTAGAAGGTGGTGAGCAGCAGGAAGAAAGTGAAGCAAGAGAATCAGACAGTGATTCTAAAGGAGAGTATGCTCAAGGTGGAGCAACTAGCAGGAGAAGAGATGTAGTTGACAGTGGATCAGAGAGGTCTGAAGATCACCAATACGCTGATCAAGAAGAGGACGAGGGTGATCAAGCTAGAAGCTCAGGGTACGTTTAGGATTCCTTCAGCCTTTTTATATATCATCTCATTCTTTATGCTGCTATGAGTCCGTGGCATACTTAATATTTCCCTTGAAAGTGTGATTATGTGTCCTTAATGTTGCATGCATGCATGTATATCATCAAAGATGTATAACCTTAGTTAAAGATTTCCTTGAGGTTCTAAAGTGATGTTTCTTATCGGCTCAACTTTTTTCGTTTTCCTTTTTTTTTGCCCCTTCTCACTTATGGTTTGGTTGCATTGCATATATTCATCTAGATGTTTGTTGTGTTTGTGTGCACAAAGAAAAATCGATTTTAGTCACTACACGTTTTATTTATTCACTTCAAATTTGTTGATTAGTTTCTCGAGTAAGTTCTCTTCATCTGACTCATATTGAGCTGGACGTGATTCATACTGATCATATTCATCATCCTGGACTAAATCATCTGCTCTGAAATTCTTTTCATAGCTTTGTTCCTTATTTACTTACTCCCAGAGGCAGAATAAGTTCTGTACATGGGCATAAAACCTATCGAGCCTAAATTTAATCTGTATGTATTGCTAAACACGGATTAATGCCTGAATCAGAGGATCTGCTGAAGAGGAGAGGGATGAGAACCACATATCACATCCGGTCGCTGAGATTCGTGATGTATTTGGGGACTCTGATGAAGAAGAGGCTGGATATGCTGTGCCAAATAACATTGAGCAAGAATATACGAATGTAAGGCCTTGCCCATTAAAACTCTACAGTTTGTTTCCTGTTAGGCACTTAGGCTGTCATTGCTCCATTATTATATAACTAAACAAGTGAAAGAGGCAATGTTTGTACTTGCTCAGAAATCCCCTGCTGAAGAAGAAGAAAGCTATGAGAAGAATTTCAGAGCAGATGATTTAGTCCAGGATGATGAGTATGATCAGTATGAATCGCGTCCAGCTCAATATGAATCAGATGAAGAGAATATTGAGGTTAAGACCAAAGACAAACCAGTTGGCCCTCCAATGGAGTTGGAGATACCACTACGCCCTCCACCTGCACAGCCAGAAAAGGTTCCTGCCTTGTTCATATGTTATCTGAATGCTACTAATTTAATATCATTAGTATCGGGTTTTTTTTGAAAATTTTGGCCTTTCTCTCTTGATGTATATTGCTTCTTGGCTCATTTTTTGGATGTTGAGTTGTAAAAATCTGAATATATGCATTTTCTCGAGTTGGTTGCAACATGAGCTCATATTTTGTGTGATTGTGTGGACCATTTTCTTTTTGCTAGATGAACATAATCAGAGTGTCTAACATAATGGGCATTGATCCCAAGCCTTTTGATCCCAAGACATATGATGATGAAGAAGTCTTTGTGACTGATGAATCTGGAACCAAGAAGAGAATTCGTTTGGAAAACAATATTGTGCGTTGGAGGACAGTGAGAAAGCCAGATGGTTCATTCACTGTAAGTGGGTAACCATTTGATCGTTTTCTAATCATTGTACAATTGTATATGCTTGGTCTTTAACCTGAAACAACTTTTGTGATGTCCAGTATGAAAGCAATGCACGATTTGTGAAGTGGTCAGATGGAAGTCTGCAGCTTTTGATTGGAAATGAAGTTCTTGACATATCAGTACAAGATGCACAGCATGATCATGGAGCGCTTTTCCTTAGACATGGGAAGGTACTCTACTTGTTGTCTCTAATACTTTAATTGCATGCAGATCTTGTACAATGCTATTTAAGTCTTAAAGAAATAATAGGATAATGATTGGCTTAGGTCCAAAGAATAGGTATAGAACTACTACAGATGTTGTGGAAAATGATGCATGGTTAGTGACGCAGTAGCTTTGGAGGGCCAAAATCATTTGAAATTGGGGAAAAAATTCATATGATTTATGATTTTGTGAAAGAGAGCATACTTTAAGACTGTTTTTTTCTGGTTGCATTATTATGGAATGTGATAACTGAGGAACGAGAAAGTTGTTTAGCATTATATTCTTCTCTATCAGCGGAGCTACAGAAGTAGAGCATGCCAGGGATAAGGAATAGTTGACAGTGAAAACTGAAGAATATCGGCCTTATATTTCTTCTCTATTGTTTATATTCTTGTAAATTGTTGGACATAGTATTTTCTCTATTTATTGATATGTTTTTTTTATGGAATTTAATTGCATTAGGCTTCAGTATTTTTGCATGCTACCATCAATTATAAGTACACTTTTTTCCATGTACTTTCTTGCAGTTTGCGTAGTGGGTAAGTTTCTTGTAGGTAAGTTGTCAGGCTCATAGGGTAGAAAGGAGCGAAAAGTATATCTTCCTTTCTAGATTTTTTTGTATGATATCAATTTAACCCACTTCCCTTTCCCATCTGGCACTTCCATTTTAGGCATAAACTGGTCTGCTGTTCTATTATATACTATCTAGTGAAAACACCTCTATTTCTTTAAACTCTTGAATTTTCATTTTCCTTCCACATCAATTTACTCTTCCCTTTTGGATTGGATTATTGATAAGTTTATCTGTTTAAAAAATTGTCATATTTCCACTGGGATGTTAGTAAAAAAGTGTCCATCTCCATAATTTATGTACTCATAGAAGTAACTTTTTTTCTTCCAAACTTGCTCAATTTACTCATCCCTTTTTCTTAAAACTCTTGAATTTTCATTTTCCTTCCACATCAATTTACTCTTCCCTTTTTCTCAACTTCATCTTTGTTATTGATGTCTCCAAATTTTATTAGACCATAGAAACATATTGATATCCTATTGAGTGACTACCCTTTTTGGATTGGATTATTGATAATTTTATCTGTTTAAAAAATTGTCATATTTCCACTGGAATGTTAGTAAAAAAAAGTGTCCATCTCCATAAATTTATGTACTCATGAAAGTAACTTTTTTTCTTCCAAACTTGGGTTTAATGAATTCAGGATTACTTGATTTTTACAATCCCCCTACCATATTATAGATCACATCACATAATAGCAGCAGACTGCTATTTTCGGTTAGGTACTTGGTCAATCAGTCATTAGAAGAAGTAGCTGATTGTAAAGAATACGCTAATGTAACAACAAATACTGAAGAGAGAATTTCATTATTGAAGGTGGTATTTTAATAATGTACCTGCACCAGTCATTCTGAATGTACATGTATCAGTGCGCGAAAACTAATCAGATGTTCTAGTTTATTCTTTTCAATCAGCTGCTTCTTGTTTTGATGACCGATCCACTAAGCATTCTAATTCGGATAATAGCATCGTGCTGGTCTGTGATCTATGTACCTTCCATTTCACATGGCTTTAAGTCTTAATGATATGAGAATCACTGCTTTAGTTACTAAACTTACTATTATGGATCAACAGCTCACTTAGAATGGTGGATTTCCTGAAGTTGCCAAGGAAATGCAATACATGTCACGGCTTTACCTTAGAATCTCTATGCTCTACTTGTACAGACCCTCAATTTCTTAAAATTTCATTGTTGAAAAACAATGAAAGCTTTTTGACACTTGTGTCCCTTCATTATCGAGATATTCAATTTGGAATAATCAATATTCCATTGAAATGATTTTTTCTTATTCGCTATGGAGTATATGATTATGTTGGCCACTCAAGCATGTACAAAGCTCAATCTCCCATAAGATTTCTGTGTCATTATGCTGCACAACAGCTTTGATGTACTAGACTACTAGTGGACCTGGAAACATTCTCTCTTTGCTTCTACAATATCATGCATATTTGAATACTTTGATTATCTTGTGTGCTGATTTTAATTTGATTATGGAGTTGATAACGTGAGGTTTCTATATGCGGATCAGGGTATTTTACAATCACAAGGGAAGCTCCAGAGGAAGATGAGATTTATGCCCTCGTCCTTGTCATCAAACTCCCATCGCTTGTTGACTGCGCTTGTTGACTCTCGACATAAGAAGGTCTATAAAGTCAAAAATTGTGTCACTGATGTGGACCCTGAGAGGGAGAAGGAACAGAAAGCTAAGGTAACCTATATATAACCCTACAAGTTATGGCTACGGGTTTTGAGTTCGGTCAAAACCCAATTGATCCTGTTCTGCTTCTGTAGGTTGAAAGTCAAACTATCCGGGCTAACATGATACTGAGTAAAAAACGGGAAAGGGTCAATCGGAAGTATTCAAAACCAGTAGAGAGGGGGCGCCAACTCTCACCTGGCTTCTTGGAGGATGCCCTTGAGGAGGTTCATTTTTCTTATAGTGTTTACACAACTACTCATGCATATATTGTATATAGCTTTATGTCTGTCTATCAGAAACACCCTTTTGATGGGTTTGGGGTATGATTACTTACATATTGGCCCCCTGACCCGGCTTATGTGGGATTATACTGGGATGCTGGTGCTCTATATGTATCATATGCACTCAAGCATGTATGTGAAGTTATGAGTGGAGCTGCATCTCATAATTTAAAAATTGATCCACAGTTTGTTTCATTCTCCTGTTGTTGCTAAATGAGAAATTGATCACATGGAGGTTTTAGATACATGTCTGAACCTCAACTGATGATCATTATTCCCTTTTTTCACAGGAGGAAGAACAATATTATGACCGTCGCTCTGGTGCTCGGCGTCGGTATGAAGATGAATATGAGGCTAGAGCTGAAGATCGCATCATCAATGCAAAGAAGGTTTTTGATTAGTGTACTAAACGTTTCACTGCCTTGCTAATAAATTATACCTAGCTGATTCTTGATTGGTTCCGGTCTTGTTTTCAGGCACGTGGAACCAAAGATATTCCTCGCAAGTCATCAATGTCTGCTGCAAAAGCTTCACGACGCCCAGTAGACATGTATGAGAGTGAAAGGGAAGAATCTGAGTATGAAACTGAAGGTGAAGGTGAAGAGTCTCCCCAGCAGAAAAGGTACGAGGATTCTGAACCAGAGTATGTGGACTCCGAACAAGAGGAGGAAGAGCAGGAAGAAGAGGATGCCAGAGATGACGGAGCTTCAGAGGAAGCTGAGGTATTTAAGAATTCTTTCGCCTTAATTTATAACTAGTTTACAATGGCACAGGTGTGACATATTTGATTTTGTTTTGAAGAGAATTAAGAAATCAATAATTCTTTTTAGAGTATATATATACACACAATCACACATCATTTGTGCCATTTTATACCGTGCTAAGGTTTTATTGTCTTACGGTAAAGATATAATGCACACTTTCAGGTAAAGATACCAATAATATATGATGATCGGTTATCATGCTATCACTTAATAGTGTGGTGACCTAATAATTGGTACAACAATCACCATTGCATGTTTTTCTTACATTGAAATACTAATGTACTATGCTCACAATAGAAGATTCAGTAAGGATGTTATAAGTCAGCTATGTCTTGTTAAAATGTACTATTGTGTGACATGAAATTAATAAGAGAATGACACATGACAAATAAGTCTTTTGCCTTTAATGTAAGTATATAGATGTTATACTATGTAGTGAGTTTTTATATGGTCAATGAATCTTGTTCTTCAAGTTGCCTTGTTAAATGTGTCTTTGATGAAATTTAAGCATATCATGGTACTAGTATAGCTGTTTATTACCTGGTTCATTTTGGATATGTTGTCTTTATATAGGAGGAGCAGCAACCAGCTAAGGAATCGAGAGGTAGCCTAAAGCGTAAAGGGCTTGAGTCAGATGAGGAATCCCCTCCTAGGAAGGCCGTTGCCCATCGGCGAATGGCAGTTGTCTATGATAGTGACGAGGAGTGAAGCCATTTTGCACAAAACAGCAACAAAGGGAAACCCATAAATATCTTGGTGAGTTGTGTTATGCATTTATAATGTGAACTTGGGGTTTGAAGGATTACCCATGCAGATTGCAGATTACACTTCTAAACTTGCGAAATCAATGGCTTAAGCCTTTTTAACTTTGACAGGCCACGGTTGAGCGGATAGATTTTCGAGGAGGGCAAAACCCGAGTACTTGAAGTCCTCCACATCTGGTATTTAATTGCCAGGCCATTTCTTTGCTCTCTTGGTTATTGTTTCTGAAAGAAGAGGAAACTTAATAGATTATGGACTTGTATCACGAATATTGTGGATCATACGGCGTTTGATTTAATGCTAATAATAGATTCTGAAGAAATGGTTATTGGGTTGAGAAGCTCTGTTTGATTTACATTGTTTCATTGCTGCCAAGTTCTGCAAAGACTTGCTTCTCTTGTTGTCTAGTAATAATCTGTGATGTTCAAGAAAATCTATGCAGAAGCTAGTGCTATATGATTTCGAGCTTGCCACTAACAATGTACAGTGCAGCTTGTGCAAGGATTGCTGTCGAATTTTCTCCCATGTGGTGTTGAACTTTGTCCCGTATATGCTTGCTTTCAACTCTCAAGGACCAATGGTGACATTAATTATTAATTAAAAAAAAACAGAAATAATATTTATTTGAAGTTATGAAATTGGAAACTTAATCCCAACTTTTAATTTTGGTTTTTGATCACTTAATAATTTTTTTAAAAAATCCAAAATTTTTCTGCCAAAAACAATTATCAACAAAATTTTTGGATTTTTTTTAAAAATCTTAGTCGTCAAAAAATTTAAGTGTTTAGTTAAAAATTTAGCCATCTCAATTACAAGTAATCCATACTTCATAATTGTTCAAAGAGTAAAATTTAAAATCTCTTTTATTCTTGAAATTACCTAAGATTACCTGCAGTATGTTAAACTTAACAAATTATCCCTTATTTCTTGGATATTCTAGCTTGTTGTTTTTCCAACTTTAGATATTATCAAATCTTTTCCGTGATTATAAAGTTTGTTAAACTGTAGGTGGTTTTATATGGTTTATAAAGATGAATGATTTTGTGAAGGTTAACACACTTGTCCAATTGTAAAGTTTGGAATATAACTCATCGTTATTTATACAAAATTACCTTTATTTTATAAATATTATTATTAAACCTGTTGTTATTTGTCAAACTTTATTAAAAAAAAAACCTTAATTTTAACCAAACAAGACCCCTATTATTAATCCACTTGGTAAAACTCTAATAACCAGTAAAAAAAAAATAGTTATTCGCGATATCATGTTTATTTTTAACTACATAAGACCACCTATAACTAAAATTTTCCGGTAATGGATCTAATGTCTAAATATTAGGTGAACGGAAATATATAGAGAGATATTTTACCTTATTAATTGCTACTTACAATTATTTTGGTTAAATATTTTTATTCTAGCATAAACATATTTTAGCTAATATCTCCGATTTTTCGGGGCGTCTCAATCCTTTTAAAACTATCATTATTTTTCAATGTTTTTTTTAAAAAAACACCTTTATCTTTTTTTTAAAAACACCTTTATTTTTAACTACATAAGAACTATAAATCCACCTGGTAAGGTTGAAAAATAACTGGCTATTTGTGATATTGTTTATTTTGTTATAAACAGTTTAGTTATTATCATAAAGTTAGAAGCCTTTGTTTGGTTAATAAATCAATAATAACTAATATATGATTTGAATTGTAGCTGTTGGGGAAGAAAAAAAAGTCATTCAATTTCATTATTTGACCTTCAAGCCAAACAAACCATTACAAACTGTACACAAACCAGTTCTTAAACAGCAAATTCTTAAGCCTTCTCACACGATCCTTTGGCATGAAGGAATCAAAATCCTAAATCTTACAACAAAAGAACCCATGAAAACCAAAAGCCAGAAAGCTCGAACAAGAGCTTAAACCTCCATCTCATCATCATCATCATCAATCTCCTCAATTCTCATCTTCTTCACAGCTTGAGCTGCATCACTCTTCTTCACGCCATTAGGCACTTGTATCAGCACTTCAGCCTTCTGCCCTGTTGCTTCATTCACCATCCCACCGTTCTTCTCGACACGATACACCAATCCATCCATGCCAGCATCTACATACACAGTTGAGTTCTCATCAATCTCGTCTCTGATCAACATCCTCGACAGCTCCGTCACCACCTTCCTTTCAAGCCATCTCCTTATAGGCCTTGCACCATACACCTAAATGAACAGACCAAAAACCAAGATCAGTAACATTCTCAAGAATTTTGAAACCAAAGTAACAATTTGAAAACAAGGGTCAGGATAACTTACAGGATCATAGCTCTCGGCTAGTATGTAATCGAGTGCAGCATCGGTCACAGCCAAGGCAACACCCCTCTCAGCAAGCCGAGAGGCCACATCTTTCATCTGAAGCCTAGCTACCTTCCTCAGTTGATCATGTGAGAGAGGATCAAATACCACAATCTCGTCTAATCGGTTTAAGAGCTCAGGCCTGAAGTGTTTCTTCACATCTTGCAGTACCCTCTCACGAGCAGCCTCCATTGTGCTCTTGCCTACGAGTCCAGACAGCAGATGCTCAGCTCCAAGGTTTGATGTCATTATGATCACTGTGTTCCTGAAGTCGACAGTTCGGCCTTGCCCGTCAGTTAGCCTTCCATCATCAAGAACTTGAAGGAGAGTGTTGAATACAGATGTATGAGCCTTCTCAACTTCATCAAACAACACGACACTGTAGGGTCGTCTCCTCACCGCCTCAGTCAGTTGACCGCCTTCTTCATGACCGACATACCTGAAAATTCATGAGATCGAGTCAGCACACACAATTCCCTACTCTTGAGGGCTTAGAACCAAGAACAATGTTATGGAATTATCATACTTACCCAGGTGGAGCACCGATCAGTCTTGCAACCGAGTGTTGTTCCATGTACTCGGACATGTCGATTCTCACCAAGAGGTTCTCATCATCAAAGAGTTGTTCGGCAAGAGCTTTAGCAAGCTCGGTTTTTCCAACTCCAGTAGGCCCCAAAAACAGGAATGAACCAGTAGGCTGTTGGGGCCGACCAAGTCCGGCTCTTGATCTCAAGACAGCCTCTGCAACCGCTCCAACCGCTTGATCTTGGCCTACAACTCTCTTGTGAAGCCTATCAGCCAAACCAATCAGCTTCTCCTTCTCATTCTGGCCAAGCCTTGTGACTGGAATCCCAGTCCACCGGCTCACCACCTCAGCAATTTGATCTGGCCCCACGGTTTCAGTCAGCATTAGGTTCTCATCCGTGGTTCCTTCGAGTTGGGAAATGGCGGTCTCAATTTCCTGGAGAGCTCCATATCTCAGGTCTGCAGCTCTAGCAAGATCATACCTTCTTTCGGCCTCCTGCAGTGCAATATTCAGCTCTTCTCGCTTCTGTTTCAGTCGTCTTATCTCATCAATCCTAGCTTTTTCTTTCTTGTACTTCATCATTAATGGCTGGAGCTTGTCCCTAAGATCATCCAGCTCTTTCCGCACCTCCACAAGCCTCGCTTTGCTAGCTTTATCCTTCTCCCTCTCGAGGGCATGAAGTTCAATTTCGAGTTGCATTCTCTTCCTCTCCAAATTATCAATCTCCTCAGGCTGGCTATCAAGCTGGACCCTCACATTAGCACAAGCTTCATCAACCAAATCAATGGCCTTATCCGGCAGATGTCGTCCAGTAATATACCGAGCCGACAACTGAGCTGCAATCACTAATGCTCGGTCTTGGATTCGAACACCATGATGACCCTCATACTTCTCTTTTAAGCCCCGAAGAATGCTTATTGTATCAGGAACACTCGGTTCAGCCACATAGACTTGCTGAAACCGTCTCTCGAATGCAGCATCCTTCTCTACATACTTTCTATACTCTTCCAAAGTCGTCGCACCAATGCACCTAAGCTGACCCCTGGCCAGCATTGGCTTAAACAAATTGGCTGCATCCATCGACCCTTCAGTCCTTCCAGCTCCAAGAACAAGATGAATCTCATCGATGAACAATATCACCTTCCCTTCAGCTTCTTCCACTTCCTTGAGAACAGATTTCAACCTCTCTTCAAACTCTCCACGGTACTTGGCACCCGCCACCAAAGCTCCCATGTCAAGTGCAATGAGCCTCACATCAGCAAGATTGCTGGGAACATCACCTCTCACAATCCGTTGTGCAATCCCTTCTACGACAGCTGTCTTACCAACACCCGGCTCACCGATCAACACAGGATTGTTCTTTGTCCTCCTCGATAAAATCCTAATGACACGACGAATCTCCTCATCTCGGCCAATCACAGGATCAAGCTTCCCAGCCTGCTCAACAAGATCACGGCCATAGGTCTTTAGGGCTTCAAAGTTAGTGTCACCGGTAGCACTTTCCACCTTCTTCCCTTCTTTTCCGCGAAGCTTCTCAACTACTGTTTTCACCTTTGCCGAAGAAGTACCGGCTTCTTTCAACAGATCACTGATTTGGGAATCTTCCAGAAGACCCAAGATCAATTGATCAACAGCCAAATGACTATCCCCTTTGGATTTCTGAGCTGATTGAGCGCGTCGAATAGCCTTGATAAGGGAAGTGCTAGCGGGGATCTCATCTGGAGGAGGGGTTTGAGATGGTAAGCGATTGAGGGCTCTGTTGAAGACTCTTTCAACAGACTCTGCAGCCTGATCACTGCCGCCAGCTGTCACAACTGCTTGCCGGAAAATGCCAGTGGGATCAGACAATAAAGCAACTGCAATGTGAAGAGGGGTGAATTGAGCATGCCCGTTGCTCATTGCGAGCTCATGGGCAGCTGCTAGAGCTTCATTTGTCTTGTGGGTGAACTTGTCTGGGTTCATTTTGCCTTACAAATTGCTCTGTGTTTTTGCCTGCAATTGAAGGAATGATATTTCAGTTGACAGCCAAAGGGACATAAGAAAGAAGTGAAAACAGACTAAAGTTGAAAATTCTTCAATTATAAAATTCAATTAGTTTCGGATTTTCAGTACAAAGCTTAAACCAATTAATTCCTGGTGATAATCGTCAATTACATATGAAATTTAGGGGCTAATAACAGATAGAAGTCACGAATCCTTCTAATTGGTTTCAACTCAACAAAACTCGAATGACTAATTCCAGAACATACACCTGTGAATCCTGGTGATTATTAATATGTTCATAAATATCACAACAACCAAGAAAGGACCAAATGTACAAGGATCATTCGTTACCAACTTGCAACAGTATCTTACTCATTAGATCTCTATAATGACCTACAAATTGAAGTTCAAGGCAGAAAATAATGGTGGAAACCACAAACCACACCCAAGAAAGGACCCAAGGTGGATCGGTCTAGCATAAAAACAAAGGTGAATCGTTCTTTTCTTTACTAACTTGCTACAATTTCTTACCCGCTAGACCTCTATAATGACCTACAGCTTGAAACTTAAGGACAGATGATAATGACGGAAAGTATAAACCACAATTAGGAATTCAAAACTCAAAAGCCATATAATCTCCAAGAAACCTGTTGGAAGAAAGCATTAAAACTGACCTTGAAAGTTGAAAGAGGAAATATAATATCGGAACTGCTGATTGCAGACGTTCGAATAGGAAATAGCTCAGGCGAATTGAGTGATCTGTGTGGTTTGAAAGTATAGATTGAGCGAATCCGATCACGGTTTGTTGAAGATAAGTTTTGATCTGTGGAGAATTGTGTCGAAATATCTGAGAATTGCAAGTTATGGGAAGCGGTGGAGGGGGCTCCATCGCCTATTTGTTATGTGAAACAGATGAGTCTAGAATGGAGGAGTATGTGCTAGAAAGTCCCAGAGAAGAACAGCTCGGAAACAGAGCTCTATGAACATCCCCGATACTTCTAGAAACTTCAAAAAGAGACATGTCATTTTCTTGATATTTTCCGAAAATAAACGATATTACCGGGTGATGATGTGTCTTAAAGCGATTAACATAACAGTCCAAAAATTATAAATCATATAATGAACCCTTAATTTCTGATTCTAATTTTTCTTGTCTTTTTTATTGTTTTCTTTGTTAAGCTTTCACTATAGTCAAAGGTTTTTTAAGATAATTTATGTAAGTTTATATCTACTAAGATATGGAAAAAATCAAGTTAAGTGATTGTAGAGGTGTCAACCAACTTGTTCGAGTAGTGCTAATTTTGTTTTGGGTCACTATGAGTCGGATCAAATTGTGTGTAATGTCTTATCGGATTTATTCGGGTCCGAACGGGTGGACTAGCACAATTGAAATCGGGATCTTGGGTTGTTTCGTTTCATTCGGTTATTGTCTAAATTCAGGTTGTGCATTCGTGTGTCAAGCGGATTCGGGTAGGATGATGCTGAATTCAAGCCTGTTTTGGGCTATATTGTTCAGGGTAAAACAAGTTCGGAATCTTATATCTATTAAAGCAGAAGCCTCTATTGCCACGTATCAATTCCATGTTTCTCGAAGCCTAAAAATTTATTTTAAAAAGTGATTTCTAAATGTTAATATAAATTGAAAATTAATTTCTAAATTTTTTAAAAAAAAATTTTTTTTAATTTTTTTTATAAAAATAGTTTTAAAACTTTTACAGAGTTTTTTTACCGACAAGCATATCTTAACAAATTAATTTAAAAATATAATAAATTAAAAGCGAAAAATACTTAAAAGAGAATTAAAATCATAATAATGATTATAATTTCATTCTCCAGATTTTTATTTTACAAAAATATACATATAAATTTATAAATATTAAATAATTATTAAAACTCAGCCCACACAAAATGCGGGTAATACACTAGTAGTAGTTAATATTAACTTGACTAGTTGTTATTAGAATTGACGTTTATTAACTCACGAAAACATTTATTTCGAGGTATAATCTAAATAAAGATCAAGTTTATGTATTAAAAATTGGTACTTTTTCTTCTTTTCTCAATTTTTTTTGTAATTAGGGTTGTGATATTTTTTGTTGTGTTTAAATTTAAAAAATGATGTTTTATTTCAAGTTATAATTGATATTAAAATGTATTATATTCAATTCATAATCGGTGATGTTATCAATTTTTGTAAAGCAAAAAATCTCATGATATATTTTATACTGAGATCTAAGGTAGTTCAGTAAGATATACTTTATAACTTCTAAAAATATAAATTAGAGATTTGAATGCTTTTGTAAAATATAAAATCTAATATTAAAAATAATTGCAAATGGATTTAAGGGATTGAAGCAAAATTATAAAAATGAGTCACTTTGTTACTTACAACGAATTAGAAGATTAAGCGACTAAGATATTTTTTTTCTATAATATTAACTAGGCCCCTAACATTAACAATTTTATAAAAAAGATAAATTAAGTGTGAAGAGAATCTTAATTAAGCATTTAAGGTAATAGTTAAAAATAATTAATATTTTCGAATATATTAATTAGGTTAAAAATAGGGAAACCAGTTACCAAAATTTGGTAATTGTAGATTTGAAATATGAGAATCTTTTTTGTGCTCCATTGTCGCTCTTTTATCGGAAATTAAACATCGCTTCATCTCTCCAACTTCATTCTTCCTTTCCTGGAGTGGCCGGTAGAGTTGGGTCCGGTTCAAACCAAACCGCTGTAAACCGGCGGTTTGGTTGAACCGGGGGTTTACGGTTTCGGTTTAGGTTTGGCTAGGACCTTTTTTTATTTTTTATTTTTTATTTTTTATTTTTAATGCCTAAACCGGCGGTTAACCGCCTGTTTGGCAAAAAAGAAAAGAGTCGTTGGCATTGCCAACGACTCTTTGGCCCACAACGGCTCTAAGAGCCGTTGGGTGTGTAATTTTTTTATTTTTTTTTTATAGTTTTGTAATATTTGTTTAATCAAAAAAAAATAACTACCCATAATTCCTATAAATACCATACAATTCTTCCATTTATCTCACACCAACATTCTCATCTATCTACTACTACTCTCAATCTACATCTCGTATTCTCTTTCTCGTATTCTCGATCTTTCGAAATGGCAAACCCGGATTACCAAAGCGACTACGACTTCACTCCGAGTCCCGCTTTCTTTCCTAGCACACAAGAAAGCGAGACTCAAATGCCGGATTCGGAAATGCCACAAGTTCCACAAGGTGAAGGGCCATTCCAACAAGCCCCTCCACCGAAAATGCTCACCTCCGACATATTCACGAAGCATTACAAGAAGGGTCCGGTGATGGACGATTATTGCCAAGTTTCGTGCAATTATTGTACGAAGGTGTACAAGTGGAAGGCGAAGGGCGGATACGGGACTTTGCAAACCCACATGCAAAAGACTCATCCAGAGAAGCTTGGAATAACACGAGGACAAACTCAATTGACCCACGAGTTTGCATCCTCTTCCTCTCAATCTTCTTTATTTACTTATAATCATGTTATAATATTTAGGATTAGCCAACTTAATTGCATCCGAAGCTTTTCCATTTTCTTATGCGGAATCTAATAATTAAAGAGAATATAACACTACTTTTCCTCAACCGGCTTTTAAACCAACTTCTCGTAAACAAATATCGAAATTAATTTCTCAATCTTATGAACAAAAGAAACAAAAAATTCTTACGGTTTTACAATCTTTTTCGCATCAAGTTTCAATTTGTAGTGATATTTGGAGTACTTTATCACAAAAACATTTTTACATGGGCATCACTTTACATTTTATCGATAATGATATGTACTTGCATAAATTTGTTATTGCATTTCGCCATTTTAATGAAAGACATAGTGCCGCCAACATTGCTAATTTAATAAGAACGGTTTTACAAGAATTTAATTTACAAAATCGTGTTTTTTCATACTCATTTGATAATACTTCCGCTAACACCCGCGCCGTTAACCATTTGGTGGGGAATGCGGGTCAACTTATAAAAACTTCTTTTACTCACCAAAGATGTGCATGTCATATTTTAAACTTATGTGTTCAAGAAGGCCTAAAAGTTTTACATGAAATGTTAAAACCTATAACCGAAGTAATTGAACATATTTGGCATTCACCCGACTTAAGAAGAAAATGGAGATCAACTTGTATAGAAAAAAATGTTCCTCCGATTGCTTTTTCAAAAGATATTGGAACTCGTTGGAACTCAACCTATAAACTACTTACTCAAGCTATTCGTTATAAAGATGTTTTACAAGAATTTTCCTCAAAATTTATTTTTTGGTCTATTTTAGATGATGAAAGTATTTGACAAACTTGTTTTGATATTTGTAGTGTTTTAAAAGTTTTAGTGATTCTACTAATATGTTGAGTTATGTTTACATTCCAACTTCTTGTAGTTTTTTTAGAAATAGCCGTAAATGTTGCCGAAACTTTACAAACCGGTTTAGGTTTAGAATCACTGAAATATGCTACAACCGAAATGAAAACAAAATGGCTAAAATATTATGATGACGTTCCCCTAGTTTATCTTATTGCCGTCGTTTTCGATCCTAGACTAAAAATTGATGGTGTTACGGAATTTTTAAATGCTTATTATGAATGTTTAGGTTTATCTTCTATTAAGAATGTTAATTCTATTACTAATAATGTTCGTTTTGAAATTGGTAAATTACTTCCTTTATTTGAAACAAGTGCTAGTGCTAGTGCTTCTTCCCAAACAACTCTCCCACCCTCTTCTTCTTCTTCTTCTTCTTCTTCTTCTTCTTCTTCTTTCTAAAGCTAGACAAATTTTATCTAAAACAAAAACACCTAGACATTCATCCGCAAGTGCGGAATTTAAAGATTATCTAACTACTCCTTTTAGTTTTGATGGTGACATTGATAGTTTTGAAGTTTTACAATATTGGAAGAAGATGGCCCCAAAGTATCCAACATTGGCCAAGATTGTGCAACAAATTATGGCCGTCCCCGCATCAACGGTGGCCGTGGAGCAAGTTTTTAGTCAAGGAGGAAACATGCTAAGCTACAAGAGGAGTCAATTCAAGCCCGATAAATTGGAGGCTCAAGTATGTGTTCAAGATTGGATAAGGGCGGAGAAGAGGAAACAACGGAATGCACCCGTTTATGACACAAAATCGGATTCCAACTCCGATGATCCGGCCACTACTTCCGAGTCCGAGGCGCGAAGGTAAGGGGGTTACGAAAACAACTCGGAAGTCCGAAAAAAAGGTAAGCAAAGATAAGAGAACTACGTAGGCTTTGATTTCTCTTAAACCCCAAGAGGATACGTAGGCAACCGGGAAACCGGTTCAAACCCTCTCCTTTTTTTCTTTTTTTTTCATTTAGTTCTATTCAAAATTTCAAATACTAATGTAATGAAAAAAAATTGAATGTATAAAAAATTGAGTTTGTTTTGTTGTATTTTAGTTAGTAATTTTATTTTAGTTACTTTCTTTTATTGTAGTTAGTAATTTTTTTACTAAGTAATTATTTTATTCAAAAGCTAATGTAATGAAAAAGAATTGAATGTATAAAAAATTGAGTTTGCTTTATTGTATTTTAGTTAGTAATTTTATTTTAGTTGCTTTCTTTTATTGTAGTTAGTAATTTATTTTACTTAGTAATTATTTTATTCAAAAGCTAATGTAATAAAAAAAATTGAATGTATAAAAAATTGAGTTTGCTTTGTTGTATTTTAGTTAGTAATTTTATTTTAGATGCTTTCTTTTATTTACTTAGTAATTCTATTAAAATGATATTGTAAAAAAATTCAATGTATAAAATATAAATTATAAAAAGATAGAAATTTCAATTTACAAAACTTTACTAAAAATTTAAAATGTACAAAGATTAACAAATGCATAATTTTTTATTAAAATATAAATTTAAAATGTTCAATGTATAAAATATAATATACTTATATATTATTAATATTATTATTATTATTTTATTTTTTTTTAAATTCATGTGCCAAACCGCCAAACCGCCGGTTTAGGTTTGCGACCCACCACTAGTGGCCGGGTGGCGAGTGCAGATGTGGCTTCGATTCCAGCCCAGGTGAGGCGAACGTCCCAGGCGAACAGCAACAACTCAACGTCTTCTATGGGTGGTTGTTTGACTCGCTGGCTCGATCCACGCATAAATCCAAAGCAACAGAAGGCGGCGACAAAGGCGACGAAGGCGGGAGTCGACGACGGCTTCTATGACGCCGCTAATTGCTACGGACTTGAACATATATGTTGGAACCGCCCTCAAATCTTCTTCTCAGCCCATCGACCCCCGTCTGCGAGTGCGTGCCCCGCCCTCTAAGTCTCCTAGATCCAATCGCCCCCGCCCAGATCCACGCTCGTAAGTGCGAACCCGTCACAGAGATCCACTCGCCCATGCGCCGAAGTTGAAACTCGCCCTTGCTGCCGCCTGTAACATTTTTTCTACCTTCTTTTTTTGTTTGAGTCGATCTTTGGATCATTTCATGTGATTGTGAATTAATGTTTTTGATGTTCCTTGTTGTTCAGATTTACTAGATGTATGGTTTACTCTATTCCCGTTGTTCCTTTTGTCGGTTCTACATACATGGCTTTCTAGGTTTCTTTGAATTCTCATTTGTTTCCATTGATATCATGTTGTATCCAAGTGGAAATGATAAATTTGGATCTGTTTAATTGGTCTTATGTAAAGAACGGTCTTGTGTAAATGACGGACTTGTGTAACCAAATCTTGTGTGAATGACGGAGTTATGTAACAAAACCATGTGTAAATGACGGACTTGTATAACCAAACCTTGTGTAAATGACGGACTTATGTAACCAAAATATGTGTATATGACGGATTTGTGTAACCAAATCTTGTGTAAATGACAAACTTGTGTAACCAAACCTTGTGTAAATGACAGATTTATGTACATGCCAAAACAAATAGAACTTGTGTAATTGAAAAACGACCGAATGTGTTAACTACATAAATTGACATAACAAATGAAATTGTGTAATCAAAATTATGTATTAATATTGTGTGATTGAAATTGTGTATTAATATTGTGTATCATTAAAAGATGAGAAAATTGCCTAAACAGTACCCCATCTTTTGGACTGACTAAACTTTAGTACCCCGTCGTTTAATCTATCAGAACGATACCTCATCTATTGAGTCTGGCCAAAGATTAGTACCTATATTACTGTTCACACGTTAAGTTAACAAATCAGTATTCAATATCAGGGGCAAAATTGTCCACCTACCTTAGACATAAAGCTTACATTACTACAGATTTTCAACATCAATCTGTTAACTTAACGTGTGAATAGTAATCCAGGTACTAATCTTTAGTCGGGCTCAATAGGTGAGGTACTGTTCCGATAGTTTAAACGATGGGGTACTAAAGTTTAGTCAGCCTAAAAGATTGAGTACTGTTTAGGCAATTTTCTCTTAAAAGAATACACACTCTTCTAATTTGCGTAATCTCCTCTTTTTATTTTAATATATCTTTTTTATAAAACCTGGAGGAGTCTAGTTTGTACTCATTTTTAACTTGGAGCCTTTATTATGTTCATGGTTACAAAACCTACATATTCTCCCATATTACCCATAATTATTTTCACTATACTTATCATGACGTAATTTTCCCCGTTATCCACATTACAATGTTTTTATTATATGCTTACTTCGTAACTTTTAAAGAGCAAAAACTTTAAATTAGAAAAAAGAGAAAATTGCCTAAACAGTACTCCATCTTTTAGGCTGACTAAACTTTAGTACCCGTCATTTAATCAGTCGAGACGGTACTCACCTATTGAGTCCGACCAAAGATTAGTACCTGAAGGTGCAATAGGTCTGATAGTTTAAACGACGGGGTGAACAATGATCGTCACAAACACATTTATGTATAAGGTAGGTTGACAATTTTGCCTCTGATATTTAACACGAGAAAATTGCCTAAACAGTACCCAATCTTTTAGGCTGACTAAACTTTAGTACCCCGTCGTTTAAACTATCGGAACAGTACCTCACCTATTGAGTCTGACTAAAGATTAGTACCTGGATTACTATTCACACGTTAAGTTAACAGATTGATGTTGAAAATCTGTAGTAATGTAAGCTTTATGTCTAAGGTAGGTGGACAATTTTGCCCCTGATATTGAATACCGATCTGTTAACTTAACGTGTGAACAATAATATAGGTACTAATCTTTGGCCAGACTCAATAGATGAGGTATCGTTCTGATAGTTTAAACGACGGGGTACTAAAGTTTAGTCAGTCCAAAAGATGGGGTACTGTTTAGGCAATTTTCTCTATTTAACACCGATCTGTTAACTTAATTTGTGAACAGATGGGATATTGTTTAAGTAAAGTTTAGTCAGCCAAAAAGATGGGATATTGTTTAAGTAATTTTCTCTTAGAAAAAATACTATTGAGTTTGTTAACATAAAGACGTACTTCTAGACTGAGTGTTTTTTTTTTTCGTTATACAATTACGATGTTTTAATTATATATTTACTTCAAACTTATGAATGTATTTATTATCGTTTTAAATTAAAAAAATAAATCCATTAAAATAATTATTGATTAAAAATTTTGGTCCCACCCTGCATTTTCACTTGAGCTGTGTGAGAAAATTTATCATATTGCATATTTGTTTCATGCTTTGTTATTTTAATAAGTTCTTTATTCTATTTTGATGTTTTGATAAAAAAAAAAAAGTCCTCTAAATAGGCTACTATATTTCACTAACAATTCATAAAAAACTCTATTTTTTAATTTTACCGATGGTCTTTGAAAGTTTACCCTGCATTGTTTAAAGTGACATAAAAAATCGTTGCCTCTTCTTCGTTTTACATGGTGTCTTCTGTGTGTTTTTAATGATCGACTCGTTGTGATCCAATTTCTCATCTTTTATTGTTTTTTTTTATTTTTCAGGACAAATTAGTCCGTTTTGTCCTTTTTCGGGATTTTCATTTTATTAGATGAGTTGTCCATAAATCAAAATATATTTCTTTGACGTCCATAGTAAATAACTAAAAATTAAATAATTACAAAATTTACCCCTCCATTTTCTCTCCTCCTTGCTCTCCTCCTTGCAGCATGCGATTCTTTTTCTCATAAGTGAGTTATCCCTCTACCATAATCAAGGTTGCGCAGCTTCGTGCTCCAAAAGGGCGATCGCAGCAAATTCGGACCCTTTACAGGTATGTTATCTTCTACTGTATTCAAGAAAATAGATTTAGGGTTTGTTTCAATTGATTTACAGATTGGGTGTTGCCAATGTTTGTCTTTGCTCATATTTGTTGTTATTGATATGTGAATAGGTCGACTTCATTATTTGTAATTGTAAATTGGGTGTTGATTTTGTGCTTCAATTTCGGAAAATTCGTTTTAGTGGTTATGGTTTCTGAAAAGTTTCGGTGTTGTTGCTAAGAAGTATCTCATGACAAAGTATTACCTTGCTCCTACATGGTATTTCACTAATTCATTGTTATCTTTGCTTCGTTCCTTTGCATCACAATAGTTATGTAAATGACAGATTTGAGGACAAATGGGTTTGCTTATCATCATCATCATTATCAGAGTAATGGGTTGGTTTTAGAGTTTTTAAAATTGGTAGGGGTTCAGAGGTGGTCCTCTTTGATAACAAGTGGGTTTTGCTTATCATCATCCTCATCATCAGAATCAAATGGGTTTGAGCTTTTCCCTCTTGAAATTGGAGGATCAGTAGAGCTGTGCTTAGCCAACCTGTTCAAAGGGGACTTCTTTAATCCAATCATCTTCGAACTCAGCTACTCTAAACTTTTACCTGTAAAAGGTTCTAACTGGTTAAAAATGGTTAGGCAATCCCGCACAACTTGTACAAAATGCCTGTAACCACAAAGGAAAAACTCATACCATATAGATTAAGAACGATTTGGTGAAAGAGACTGAGCAAAATGAAACTATTTTAACAATATAATACCACATAAACCTTAAAAAAACAAAAGAATCTCTACATGGAAAAAAGAGGTTGAATGAATGAATACAGTAAATCAGTAATAAAACTTCCTCTCTTTTTTTTTATTTATTTTGCTTTAGTGTGACGATCAAACTACTTTCTAAATCAGCAAAAGCGGCGTGGACATGGTCAAATTTGTTGTGATACTGCCAAGACCTATGTTGCACGGATCTAGGCTCGTATCCGGTATTGGACACGGACACGCGTGTCCGACACACGGACACACCCCAATACGGCTGGACACGCGTGTCCTAATTTGGACACTTGTTGGCCACGCGAGCGTCAAGGTTGGACGCGCGAGCGTCCAGGTTGGACTCGCGAGCGTCCAGGTTGGACTCGCGAGCGTCCAGTTTGGACACGCGAGCGTCCAGTTTGGACACGCGAACGTCCAATTTAGACACGGACACGCGTGTCCCCGATGAAAGACTTCTAGTTGGCTATGTTACACCAATACGCAGATCTGTGCTCGTATCCGGTATTGGCCACGGACACGCCCCAATACGGCTGGACACGCGTGTCCTGAGTTGGACAATTGTTGGACACGCGAGCGTCAAGTTTGGACGCGCGAGCGTCCAGGTTTGACGCGCGAGCGTCCAGGTTTGACGCGCGAGCGTCAAGGTTGGACGCGCGAGCGTCCAGGTTGGACACGCAAGCGTCCAATTTGGACACATAAATTGGTTAAATACGCAGGGGTAAAATTGGAATTTAAGCTTTTTAACCCAAAAAAAGGGGAAAAAAAAGGCTGCGAGGTTTTTTTTAGCGTATTTTCCATTCCTCTCTCTTTCCTCTTAGCGACTACGAACTCGAAGTCTGTTGCGCCAAACTCTTCTCTTCTGTTCAATCTTCATCTTTCTCCATTACTAGTAATCAATTATTCATCTACTTATTTTTATTTTACTATGTCATTTGATCTTTTGTATGAACACATATCAACTATATTTTTAAATTGCTAAATTATATTTTTAATTCAAATTTTAATTATCGAATTCGTCACGTGTCCAAGTCTAATACTTAAGATTTGCCGTGTCCACATATCGTATCGTGTCGAATACGGACACACGTGTCCGTATTGGTACAACATAGGTCAAGACACGGTTTAGAGGTAGGATTCGGTTAGGATACGATCAAGAAACAATCAAGATGTGTTTCCGTTAAAAAAAACATTTTTGTAAGTCTAAAAAAGACTTACAATTGATTTACAGATTGGGTGTTGCCAATGTTTGTCTTTGCTCATATTTGTTGTTATTGATATGTGAATAGGTCGACTTCATTATTTGTAATTGTAAATTGGGTGTTGATTTTGTGCTTCAATTTCGGAAAATTCGTTTTAGTGGTTATGGTTTCTGAAAAGTTTCGGTGTTGTTGCTAAGAAGTATCTCATGACAAAGTATTACCTTGCTTCTACATGGTATTTCACTAATTCATTGTTATCTTTGCTTCGTTCCTTTGCATCACAATAGTTATGTAAATGACAGATTTGATGACAAATGGATTTGCTTATCATCATCCTCATTATCAGAGTAATGGGTTGGTTTTAGAGTTTTTAAAATTGGTAGGGGTTCAGAGGTGGTCCTCTTTGATAACAAGTGGGTTTTGCTTATCATCATCCTCATCATCAGAATCAAATGGGTTTGAGCTTTTCCCTCTTGAAATTGAAGGATCAGTAGAGCTGTGCTTAGCCAACCTGTTCAAAGGGGACTTCTTTAATCCAATCATCTTCGAACTCAGCTACTCTAAACTTTTACCTGTAAAAGGTTCTAACTGGTTAAAAATGGTTAGGCAATCCCGCACAACTTGTACAAAATGCCTGTAACCACAAAGGAAAAACTCATACCATATAGATTAAGAACGATTTGGTGAAAGAGACTGAGCAAAATGAAACTATTTTGACAATATAATACCACATAAACCTTAAAAAAACAAAAGAATCTCTACATGGAAAAAAGAGGTTGAATGAATGAATACAGTAAATCAGTAATAAAACTTCCTCTCTTTTTTTTTTATTTATTTTGCTTTAGTGTGACGATCAAACTACTTTCTAAATCAGCAAAAGCGGCGTGGACATGGTCAAATTTGTTGTGATACTGCCAAGACCTATGTTGCACGGATCTAGGCTCGTATCCGGTATTGGACACGGACACGCGTGTCCGACACACGGACACACCCCAATACGGCTGGACACGCGTGTCCTAATTTGGACACTTGTTGGCCACGCGAGCGTCAAGGTTGGACGCGCGAGCGTCCAGGTTGGACTCGCGAGCGTCCAGGTTGGACTCGCGAGCGTCCAGTTTGGACACGCGAGCGTCCAGTTTGGACACGCGAACGTCCAATTTAGACACGGACACGCGTGTCCCCGATGAAAGACTTCTAGTTGGCTATGTTACACCAATACGCAGATCTGTGCTCGTATCCGGTATTGGCCACGGACACGCCCCAATACGGCTGGACACGCGTGTCCTGAGTTGGACAATTGTTGGACACGCGAGCGTCAAGTTTGGACGCGCGAGCGTCCAGGTTTGACGCGCGAGCGTCCAGGTTTGACGCGCGAGCGTCAAGGTTGGACGCGCGAGCGTCCAGGTTGGACACGCAAGCGTCCAATTTGGACACATAAATTGGTTAAATACGCAGGGGTAAAATTGGAATTTAAGCTTTTTAACCCAAAAAAAGGGGAAAAAAAAGGCTGCGAGGTTTTTTTTAGCGTATTTTCCATTCCTCTCTCTTTCCTCTTAGCGACTACGAACTCGAAGTCTGTTGCGCCAAACTCTTCTCTTCTGTTCAATCTTCATCTTTCTCCATTACTAGTAATCAATTATTCATCTACTTATTTTTATTTTACTATGTCATTTGATCTTTTGTATGAACACATATCAACTATATTTTTAAATTGCTAAATTATATTTTTAATTCAAATTTTAATTATCGAATTCGTCACGTGTCCAAGTCTAATACTTAAGATTTGCCGTGTCCACATATCGTATCGTGTCGAATACGGACACACGTGTCCGTATTGGTACAACATAGGTCAAGACACGGTTTAGAGGTAGGATTCGGTTAGGATACGATCAAGAAACAATCAAGATGTGTTTCCGTTAAAAAAAACATTTTTGTAAGTCTAAAAAAGACTTACAATTGATTTACAGATTGGGTGTTGCCAATGTTTGTCTTTGCTCATATTTGTTGTTATTGATATGTGAATAGGTCGACTTCATTATTTGTAATTGTAAATTGGGTGTTGATTTTGTGCTTCAATTTCGGAAAATTCGTTTTAGTGGTTATGGTTTCTGAAAAGTTTCGGTGTTGTTGCTAAGAAGTATCTCATGACAAAGTATTACCTTGCTTCTACATGGTATTTCACTAATTCATTGTTATCTTTGCTTCGTTCCTTTGCATCACAATAGTTATGTAAATGACAGATTTGATGACAAATGGATTTGCTTATCATCATCCTCATTATCAGAGTAATGGGTTGGTTTTAGAGTTTTTAAAATTGGTAGGGGTTCAGAGGTGGTCCTCTTTGATAACAAGTGGGTTTTGCTTATCATCATCCTCATCATCAGAATCAAATGGGTTTGAGCTTTTCCCTCTTGAAATTGGAGGATCAGTAGAGCTGTGCTTAGCCAACCTGTTCAAAGGGGACTTCTTTAATCCAATCATCTTCGAACTCAGCTACTCTAAACTTTTACCTGTAAAAGGTTCTAACTGGTTAAAAATGGTTAGGCAATCCCGCACAACTTGTACAAAATGCCTGTAACCACAAAGGAAAAACTCATACCATATAGATTAAGAACGATTTGGTGAAAGAGACTGAGCAAAATGAAACTATTTTAACAATATAATACCACATAAACCTTAAAAAAACAAAAGAATCTCTACATGGAAAAAAGAGGTTGAATGAATGAATACAGTAAATCAGTAATAAAACTTCCTCTCTTTTTTTTTATTTATTTTGCTTTAGTGTGACGATCAAACTACTTTCTAAATCAGCAAAAGCGGCGTGGACATGGTCAAATTTGTTGTGATACTGCCAAGACCTATGTTGCACCAATACGCGGATCTAGGCTCGTATCCGGTATTGGACACGGACACGGGTGTCCGACACACGGACACACCCCAATACGGCTGGACACGCGTGTCCTGATTTGGACACTTGTTGGCCACGCGAGCGTCAAGGTTGGACGCGCGAGCGTCCAGGTTGGACTCGCGAGCGTCCAGGTTGGACTCGCGAGCGTCCAGTTTGGACACGCGAGCGTCCAGTTTGGACACGCGAACGTCCAATTTAGACACGGACACGCGTGTCCCCGATGAAAGACTTCTAGTTGGCTATGTTACACCAATACGCAGATCTGTGCTCGTATCCGGTATTGGACACGGACACGCGTGTCCGACGCACGGACACGCCCCAATACGGCTGGACACGCGTGTCCTGAGTTGGACACTTGTTGGACACGCGAGCGTCAAGTTTGGACGCGCGAGCGTCCAGGTTTGACGCGCGAGCGTCAAGGTTGGACGCGCGAGCGTCCAGGTTGGACACGCAAGCGTCCAATTTGGACACATAAATTGGTTAAATACGAGGGGTAAAATTGGAATTTAAGCTTTTTAACCCAAAAAAAGGGGAAAAAAAAGGCTGCGAGGTTTTTTTTAGCGTATTTTCCATTCCTCTCTCTTTCCTCTTAGCGACTGCGAACTCGAAGTCTGTTGCGCCAAACTCTTCTCTTCTATTCAATCTTCATCTTTCTCCATTACTAGTAATCAATTATTCATCTACTTATTTTTATTTTACTATGTCATTTGATCTTTTGTATGAACACATATCAACTATATTTTTAAATTGCTGTAGATTCAGAGGAAACCCCTCTTCTACTCATAGAAAGGAAACCCCTTCTTCTGATCTTTCAAATCTAAGCAAAAAGAATACATATCTCCACTATAATCAACTTTCCTGAAACTAACAAAGTTAAACTTCAACAATAGTGGATCTCCCAATTTCAGAAACCTGGGAAAATCTCCCACGATCATAAACTTTAATGGAAAATCTCATAAGATCATAAATCTCTTAGCAGACAATATATTTCCTGAAACTATTTCTCTTTACAAGAATTTTGGAACTACAAAGAGGAGAGGAGATTATGTTCTCTTTTTCTGTAACACACAACGAGCAGGTCACAACAAGTTTTAAGTACTAACCATTTCTCTATCTCGATCAGATCTACACGCTGCCAACAATCATATCTCTATCTCGATCAGATCTACACGCTGCCAAAAACCATGAGCGTGACCGGATTTGGGGGACTCGAAGCCTGTCGTCCTCTGATACGCTTGTTGAAAGCCTCCGGCTCTTCTCCACGTCTCTCAGTAATCACAGATTCGAGTCTTTGTTCGCCGGTGAAGTGTGGTGTACCTTCCTCCGGAAAACTCAAATCAATCGGGTTTTAGATCTGTGAGATCACTCAAAATTTGTCGGAGGACACAACCCACCTGAAACTTTGTGTTTCCCCCAACAACTACAACCTGGTACCGAGCTTAATGCTCTTCGCCGGAAAGATCTTCCCCACCAGAATTATACCGCATAATAGGTTTCACTTTCAATCGGTGATTCTTTGACCAATCTTAAACCAATCAGGAGCGAATGTGTGCAGCTGTTAGATCTTTCTCAGTTTACACACCGGAAACGTATAAAATCAGTATCTAAATCCTTAGTGGAGCAAGGATCTTAGGGAGGCCCTCACCGGAGTCACCGCCGCTACTTTCTTTCTCTTCTAGCGGCTTGTTTTCTTGTGTTGCCCTAGCAAAAGAGAAGGTTAATTAGTATATCTAATTAACATAAAACATAAGCCCATTCTCAATTCTTTGGGCCTTTCTTTGTTTTGGGCTTATTTTTTAAGCTAAAAAAAAGACAAATTAAGATATCCTTCGTTACCCACAAAAATGATCCTACCTTTACAAAATAAGCTTTTCCCTTTATCTTAGGATACAAGAGGGAAAAATAATAATATAATTAAAATTTACGATTACCAATTTATTTTTCAACCCTTTTTTTAACAATTTCCTCGTTACAAATCATTAATCTTTTAAACTAAAAGTTTTACACGTTTATATATCATGATACCCGTGTACTGCAGCCTCATCTTCTCTGTTTTGATGCTGTCTTTGGGGCGTTTCGAGTTTTCGTCGAGAAGAGAGCGTGGATGTGTGATCGACTCCTGATGGCTATGTTGCAGTCCAAATCTGAGGTGTCCACAGTTGTTCCCCATGCTTTCTGCTTGTGTACTTCCTTCGAAGATGAACGTTCATGCTCGTCGCTTCCAGCGGACTGGATCATTATGCTTTCCCTTGAAGACGTCTCTGCTTTCGGGTTTTTTATGATATATTTCTGTGTTTTTCTTTTCTTCTTGGGTTGTGGTCATTCATGACGGTTTGTCCGTCTGCCGATCTTTTCGGCCTTTCGATCCCATAGTCGGCGCGCCGTTTATGAGATCGAACCGCTTTCCGTTATCAAAAAAAAAAACTATATTTTTAAATTGCTAAATTATATTTTTAATTCAAATTTTAATTATCGAATTCGTCACGTGTCCAAGTCTAATACTTAAGATTTGCCGTGTCCACATATCGTATCGTGTCGAATACGGACACACGTGTCCGTATTGGTACAACATAGGTCAAGACACGGTTTAGAGGTAGGATTCGGTTAGGATACGATCAAGAAACGATCAAGATGTGTTTCCGTTAAAAAAACATTTTTGTAAGTCTAAAAAAGACTTACAATTGATTTACAGATTGGGTGTTGCCAATGTTTGTCTTTGCTCATATTTGTTGTTATTGATATGTGAATAGGTCGACTTCATTATTTGTAATTGTAAATTGGGTGTTGATTTTGTGCTTCAATTTCGGAAAATTCGTTTTAGTGGTTATGGTTTCTGAAAAGTTTCGGTGTTGTTGCTAAGAAGTATCTCATGACAAAGTATTACCTTGCTTCTACATGGTATTTCACTAATTCATTGTTATCTTTGCTTCGTTCCTTTGCATCACAATAGTTATGTAAATGACAGATTTGATGACAAATGGATTTGCTTATCATCATCCTCATTATCAGAGTAATGGGTTGGTTTTAGAGTTTTTAAAATTGGTAGGGGTTCAGAGGTGGTCCTCTTTGATAACAAGTGGGTTTTGCTTATCATCATCCTCATCATCAGAATCAAATGGGTTTGAGCTTTTCCCTCTTGAAATTGAAGGATCAGTAGAGCTGTGCTTAGCCAACCTGTTCAAAGGGGACTTCTTTAATCCAATCATCTTCGAACTCAGCTACTCTAAACTTTTACCTGTAAAAGGTTCTAACTGGTTAAAAATGGTTAGGCAATCCCGCACAACTTGTACAAAATGCCTGTAACCACAAAGGAAAAACTCATACCATATAGATTAAGAACGATTTGGTGAAAGAGACTGAGCAAAATGAAACTATTTTAACAATATAATACCACATAAACCTTAAAAAAACAAAAGAATCTCTACATGGAAAAAAGAGGTTGAATGAATGAATACAGTAAATCAGTAATAAAACTTCCTCTCTTTTTTTTTATTTATTTTGCTTTAGTGTGACGATCAAACTACTTTCTAAATCAGCAAAAGCGGCGTGGACATGGTCAAATTTGTTGTGATACTGCCAAGACCTATGTTGCACGGATCTAGGCTCGTATCCGGTATTGGACACGGACACGCGTGTCCGACACACGGACACACCCCAATACGGCTGGACACGCGTGTCCTAATTTGGACACTTGTTGGCCACGCGAGCGTCAAGGTTGGACGCGCGAGCGTCCAGGTTGGACTCGCGAGCGTCCAGGTTGGACTCGCGAGCGTCCAGTTTGGACACGCGAGCGTCCAGTTTGGACACGCGAACGTCCAATTTAGACACGGACACGCGTGTCCCCGATGAAAGACTTCTAGTTGGCTATGTTACACCAATACGCAGATCTGTGCTCGTATCCGGTATTGGCCACGGACACGCCCCAATACGGCTGGACACGCGTGTCCTGAGTTGGACAATTGTTGGACACGCGAGCGTCAAGTTTGGACGCGCGAGCGTCCAGGTTTGACGCGCGAGCGTCCAGGTTTGACGCGCGAGCGTCAAGGTTGGACGCGCGAGCGTCCAGGTTGGACACGCAAGCGTCCAATTTGGACACATAAATTGGTTAAATACGCAGGGGTAAAATTGGAATTTAAGCTTTTTAACCCAAAAAAAGGGGAAAAAAAAGGCTGCGAGGTTTTTTTTAGCGTATTTTCCATTCCTCTCTCTTTCCTCTTAGCGACTACGAACTCGAAGTCTGTTGCGCCAAACTCTTCTCTTCTGTTCAATCTTCATCTTTCTCCATTACTAGTAATCAATTATTCATCTACTTATTTTTATTTTACTATGTCATTTGATCTTTTGTATGAACACATATCAACTATATTTTTAAATTGCTAAATTATATTTTTAATTCAAATTTTAATTATCGAATTCGTCACGTGTCCAAGTCTAATACTTAAGATTTGCCGTGTCCACATATCGTATCGTGTCGAATACGGACACACGTGTCCGTATTGGTACAACATAGGTCAAGACACGGTTTAGAGGTAGGATTCGGTTAGGATACGATCAAGAAACAATCAAGATGTGTTTCCGTTAAAAAAAACATTTTTGTAAGTCTAAAAAAGACTTACAATTGATTTACAGATTGGGTGTTGCCAATGTTTGTCTTTGCTCATATTTGTTGTTATTGATATGTGAATAGGTCGACTTCATTATTTGTAATTGTAAATTGGGTGTTGATTTTGTGCTTCAATTTCGGAAAATTCGTTTTAGTGGTTATGGTTTCTGAAAAGTTTCGGTGTTGTTGCTAAGAAGTATCTCATGACAAAGTATTACCTTGCTTCTACATGGTATTTCACTAATTCATTGTTATCTTTGCTTCGTTCCTTTGCATCACAATAGTTATGTAAATGACAGATTTGATGACAAATGGATTTGCTTATCATCATCCTCATTATCAGAGTAATGGGTTGGTTTTAGAGTTTTTAAAATTGGTAGGGGTTCAGAGGTGGTCCTCTTTGATAACAAGTGGGTTTTGCTTATCATCATCCTCATCATCAGAATCAAATGGGTTTGAGCTTTTCCCTCTTGAAATTGAAGGATCAGTAGAGCTGTGCTTAGCCAACCTGTTCAAAGGGGACTTCTTTAATCCAATCATCTTCGAACTCAGCTACTCTAAACTTTTACCTGTAAAAGGTTCTAACTGGTTAAAAATGGTTAGGCAATCCCGCACAACTTGTACAAAATGCCTGTAACCACAAAGGAAAAACTCATACCATATAGATTAAGAACGATTTGGTGAAAGAGACTGAGCAAAATGAAACTATTTTAACAATATAATACCACATAAACCTTAAAAAAACAAAAGAATCTCTACATGGAAAAAAGAGGTTGAATGAATGAATACAGTAAATCAGTAATAAAACTTCCTCTCTTTTTTTTTATTTATTTTGCTTTAGTGTGACGATCAAACTACTTTCTAAATCAGCAAAAGCGGCGTGGACATGGTCAAATTTGTTGTGATACTGCCAAGACCTATGTTGCACCAATACGCGGATCTAGGCTCGTATCCGGTATTGGACACGGACACGCGTGTCCGACACACGGACACACCCCAATACGGCTGGACACGCGTGTCCTGATTTGGACACTTGTTGGCCACGCGAGCGTCAAGGTTGGACGCGCGAGCGTCCAGGTTGGACTCGCGAGCGTCCAGGTTGGACTCGCGAGCGTCCAGTTTGGACACGCGAGCGTCCAGTTTGGACACGCGAACGTCCAATTTAGACACGGACACGCGTGTCCCCGATGAAAGACTTCTAGTTGGCTATGTTACACCAATACGCAGATCTGTGCTCGTATCCGGTATTGGACACGGACACGCGTGTCCGACGCACGGACACGCCCCAATACGGCTGGACACGCGTGTCCTGAGTTGGACACTTGTTGGACACGCGAGCGTCAAGTTTGGACGCGCGAGCGTCCAGGTTTGACGCGCGAGCGTCAAGGTTGGACGCGCGAGCGTCCAGGTTGGACACGCAAGCGTCCAATTTGGACACATAAATTGGTTAAATACGAGGGGTAAAATTGGAATTTAAGCTTTTTAACCCAAAAAAAGGGGAAAAAAAAGGCTGCGAGGTTTTTTTTAGCGTATTTTCCATTCCTCTCTCTTTCCTCTTAGCGACTGCGAACTCGAAGTCTGTTGCGCCAAACTCTTCTCTTCTATTCAATCTTCATCTTTCTCCATTACTAGTAATCAATTATTCATCTACTTATTTTTATTTTACTATGTCATTTGATCTTTTGTATGAACACATATCAACTATATTTTTAAATTGCTGTAGATTCAGAGGAAACCCCTCTTCTACTCATAGAAAGGAAACCCCTTCTTCTGATCTTTCAAATCTAAGCAAAAAGAATACATATCTCCACTATAATCAACTTTCCTGAAACTAACAAAGTTAAACTTCAACAATAGTGGATCTCCCAATTTCAGAAACCTGGGAAAATCTCCCACGATCATAAACTTTAATGGAAAATCTCATAAGATCATAAATCTCTTAGCAGACAATATATTTCCTGAAACTATTTCTCTTTACAAGAATTTTGGAACTACAAAGAGGAGAGGAGATTATGTTCTCTTTTTCTGTAACACACAACGAGCAGGTCACAACAAGTTTTAAGTACTAACCATTTCTCTATCTCGATCAGATCTACACGCTGCCAACAATCATATCTCTATCTCGATCAGATCTACACGCTGCCAAAAACCATGAGCGTGACCGGATTTGGGGGACTCGAAGCCTGTCGTCCTCTGATACGCTTGTTGAAAGCCTCCGGCTCTTCTCCACGTCTCTCAGTAATCACAGATTCGAGTCTTTGTTCGCCGGTGAAGTGTGGTGTACCTTCCTCCGGAAAACTCAAATCAATCGGGTTTTAGATCTGTGAGATCACTCAAAATTTGTCGGAGGACACAACCCACCTGAAACTTTGTGTTTCCCCCAACAACTACAACCTGGTACCGAGCTTAATGCTCTTCGCCGGAAAGATCTTCCCCACCAGAATTATACCGCATAATAGGTTTCACTTTCAATCGGTGATTCTTTGACCAATCTTAAACCAATCAGGAGCGAATGTGTGCAGCTGTTAGATCTTTCTCAGTTTACACACCGGAAACGTATAAAATCAGTATCTAAATCCTTAGTGGAGCAAGGATCTTAGGGAGGCCCTCACCGGAGTCACCGCCGCTACTTTCTTTCTCTTCTAGCGGCTTGTTTTCTTGTGTTGCCCTAGCAAAAGAGAAGGTTAATTAGTATATCTAATTAACATAAAACATAAGCCCATTCTCAATTCTTTGGGCCTTTCTTTGTTTTGGGCTTATTTTTTAAGCTAAAAAAAAGACAAATTAAGATATCCTTCGTTACCCACAAAAATGATCCTACCTTTACAAAATAAGCTTTTCCCTTTATCTTAGGATACAAGAGGGAAAAATAATAATATAATTAAAATTTACGATTACCAATTTATTTTTCAACCCTTTTTTTAACAATTTCCTCGTTACAAATCATTAATCTTTTAAACTAAAAGTTT
>BSUD01000002.1:147447864-147461059 GCA_033239045.1 Fagopyrum esculentum | reverse complement strand
AGGTTTGACGCGCGAGCGTCCAGGTTTGACGCGCGAGCGTCAAGGTTGGACGTGCGAGCGTCCAGGTTGGACACGCAAGCGTCCAATTTGGACACATAAATTGGTTAAATACGCAGGGGTAAAATTGGAATTTAAGCTTTTTAACCCAAAAAAAGGGGAAAAAAAAAGGCTGCGAGGTTTTTTTTAGCGTATTTTCCATTCCTCTCTCTTTCCTCTTAGCGACTGCGAACTCGAAGTCTGTTGCGCCAAACTCTTCTCTTGTGTTCAATCTTCATCTTTCTCCATTACTAGTAATCAATTATTCATCTACTTATTTTTATTTTACTATGTCATTTGATCTTTTGTATGAACACATATCAACTATATTTTTAAATTGCTAAATTATATTTTTAATTCAAATTTTAATTATCGAATTCGTCACGTGTCCAAGTCTAATACTTAAGATTTGCCGTGTCCACATATCGTATCGTGTCGAATACGGACACACGTGTCCGTATTGGTACAACATAGGTCAAGACACGGTTTAGAGGTAGGATTCGGTTAGGATACGATCAAGAAACGATCAAGATGTGTTTCCGTTAAAAAAAACATTTTTGTAAGTCTAAAAAAGACTTACAATTGATTTACAGATTGGGTGTTGCCAATGTTTGTCTTTGCTCATATTTGTTGTTATTGATATGTGAATAGGTCGACTTCATTATTTGTAATTGTAAATTGGGTGTTGATTTTGTGCTTCAATTTCGGAAAATTCGTTTTAGTGGTTATGGTTTCTGAAAAGTTTCGGTGTTGTTGCTAAGAAGTATCTCATGACAAAGTATTACCTTGCTTCTACATGGTATTTCACTAATTCATTGTTATCTTTGCTTCGTTCCTTTGCATCACAATAGTTATGTAAATGACAGATTTGAGGACAAATGGGTTTGCTTATCATCATCCTCATTATCAGAGTAATGGGTTGGTTTTAGAGTTTTTAAAATTGGTAGGGGTTCAGAGGTGGTCCTCTTTGATAACAGGTGGGTTTTGCTTATCATCATCCTCATCATCAGAATCAAATGGGTTTGAGCTTTTCCCTCTTGAAATTGGAGGATCAGTAGAGCTGTGCTTAGCCAACCTGTTCAAAGGGGACTTCTTTAATCCAATCATCTTCGAACTCAGCTACTCTAAACTTTTACCTGTAAAAGGTTCTAACTGGTTAAAAATGGTTAAGCAATCCCGCACAACTTGTACAAAATGCTTGTAACCACAAAGGAAAAACTCATACCATATAGATTAAGAACGATTTGGTGAAAGAGACTGAGCAAAATGAAACTATTTTAACAATATAATACCACATAAACCTTAAAAAAACAAAAGAATCTCTACATGGAAAAAAGAGGTTGAATGAATGAATACAGTAAATCAGTAATAAAACTTCCTCTCTTTTTTTTTTTATTTTGCTTTAGTGTGACGATCAAACTACTTTCTAAATCAGCAAAAGCGGCGTGGACATGGTCAAATTTGTTGTGATACTGCCAAGACCTATGTTGCACCAATACGCGGATCTAGGCTCGTATCCGGTATTGGACACGGACACGCGTGTCCGACACACGGACACACCCCAATACGGCTGGACACGCGTGTCCTGATTTGGACACTTGTTGGCCACGCGAGCGTCAAGGTTGGACGCGCGAGCGTCCAAGTTGGACTCGCGAGCGTTCAGGTTGGACTCGCGAGCGTCCAGTTTGGACACGCGAACGTCCAATTTAGACACGGACACACGTGTCCCCGATGAAAGACTTCTAGTTGGCTATGTTACACCAATACGCAGATCTGTGCTCGTATCCGGTATTGGACACGGACACGCGTGTCCGACGCACGGACACGCCCCAATACGGCTGGACACGCGTGTCCTGAGTTGGACACTTGTTGGACACGCGAGCGTCAAGTTTGGACGCGCGAGCGTCCAGGTTTGACGCGCGAGCGTCCAGGTTTGACGCGCGAGCGTCAAGGTTGGACGTGCGAGCGTCCAGGTTGGACACGCAAGCGTCCAATTTGGACACATAAATTGGTTAAATACGCAGGGGTAAAATTGGAATTTAAGCTTTTTAACCCAAAAAAAGGGGAAAAAAAAAGGCTGCGAGGTTTTTTTTAGCGTATTTTCCATTCCTCTCTCTTTCCTCTTAGCGACTGCGAACTCGAAGTCTGTTGCGCCAAACTCTTCTCTTGTGTTCAATCTTCATCTTTCTCCATTACTAGTAATCAATTATTCATCTACTTATTTTTATTTTACTATGTCATTTGATCTTTTGTATGAACACATATCGTATCGTGTCGAATACGGACACATGTGTCCGTATTGGTACAACATAGGTCAAGACACGGTTTAGAGGTAGGATTCGGTTAGGATACGATCAAGAAACGATCAAGATGTGTTTCCGTTAAAAAAAAACATTTTCGTAAGTCTAAAAAAGACTGACTGAAAATATTTATAAAAATAACTGTTTTTTCCTTCAGTAATCAGTACTCGCCGGAGAAATCAGAAGAGGTGGCACGCGTCAGCAGGTAATATCCTTTATACAATATAAGTTTGAGTTCATCTTTACTACAGTAACGAGCTTTATGTCCCAGTGGGCCATTTGACCTGCTTATTCTCACGTATTTGGACGGCCCGCTTCTTCTCCTACTCTATTTGGCTGGATGACGCGTCTCTCCTTCCTCTTCAGACCACGCGTCTCTCCTTCCTCACATCCCTTTTTTCCACCTCCTTCTAGACGCTGCAACTTCTTGAGGAACAGCCACGTCCTACAACCGTCCAGTTGATGAACCGCCTCATCGATGTATATTATTAATATACATTAAGGTATTGGTTGTGAAATTATCATTTTTTTTTTTTAGGTTTGAAGCTTCTTCTTTCATAATTATCTAATTTTTATTTAATTTTGATTATGTAGGTTGTGGTTTGAAGAACTCCATATCTTAAGTGTGACCAGAAATCTGGCTCTGAAAAGCACGAAGTTTCCGAAGAGTGCAGCTTCTTCCTGTTCAACCGATCGACATCAAATGGAATCAGGTAATTTTTATTTTTATTTTATTTACATTTGATTTTCCCTTTTTTGGTGCTACAGCCTTCAACATTCCTCTCACCTTCTCTTCTCTTCTACTTTCCATATATTTTATTATTTTCATATAACGTCTTTGTATTAGGGTTGATGATGGTGGTTCAATAGATTGGAATCGCGTCCCTGGAACAACTCAGGTTTTTCATATGCTATGATTACTCTTTATTTTAGGCGTATTTTGTTCTCTGAATAATTAGGGTTCTATTTTTCTTACTTGCATCTCTATTGTTCTAAACTTGCTCTTTGGTGTCTGAGAAATTAGAAGGGCTTGTAATGAACAATAAAATGAATGTTATGGATTATCGTCCTTGTGGTGAACACCCAACCATTTAAAAGCGAAGTAGGGGAAGCAATCAATATTGAAACATAAACATCATTCTTATATATGAAAAGCAATGAAGCTACCTTTCTTAAATATTCAAGGTCATCCGCACTGGCATGACATAATTATATGCAGAGCTGAACTCCTGTTATAAGTACGTACTCCGTGGAGTTTTTCCTTGATCAAAGCTGCAGCATGATTTATGAAGTTGTCCGCCAGATGAGGAACTTTCTGTATGATCCTTATAGAACATAGAGTTGCCTATTTCATACAGACATCATAAACAAAGAAAGTTGGTGAACATCATAGATCCGACTAAGTAAGTAGAGAAACATCTAAGTGAAACTATGAGGATGATGTATGTAATTTAGATTTACAGACTAACTAAACATCTAAGTCAAATCAGCAAGCGAAACTTGCTGTCTTTTTTATTTGCTACTGCTGAGGGAACATGGAGAGCATTTTTTGTATTGATTAATGGCTCACTTTACTTTCAACAATAATTCAAATGTGTAAAATACTTAATTATATTAAAGGAGGAAGCAAAAGTGAGGAAACTTTGCTTGACTAGAATGAGATTGTGTCTTAACAGTAACAGGTGCCAAATATATTTTGAAAGCTCTGCATTTGATTTTTGTGATTGTCGCTCAACTTACATACCATATGAATATTGCAAAATTGTCAGAATTTTCTTTGCAACCTTGTTTAAGATTTAAATTAGTGAAATTGAAAAGAGCACTGATATTTGTAGAGAACTATGTCACGATATTATAGAAGAAACCAATAGTACTGTCAAATACTTTTATCAAACAACTAAACCTTGTCCTCCATAAAACCTCAAATACCAATTTATATGTTAGAGCAAAAATCCCTTACACTTACATATGTGGGTAATAATTTCATATTATTTTCATTATATATTAGAGCATATTAGTATGGGTTCTATTTTTCTTACTTGCATCTCTATTGTTCTAAACTTGCTCTATGTTTGAGAAATTAGAAGCAATAAGGAGGAAAGCAAAACGGTATTGGACTTATATCTTATATAGAGAAGCATTTGTAGCAAAGTATGACTTTTGGCATTCTAAATGCAGGTTCTTGGATGCTCTGATACTTGGAGAGTATCCAACAAAGATGAAAGTAATTTAAGTTGTTGATTACTTTTTAAATTATGATTCATTTTTGCATTTGATTCAGATTTAGAAAGAACTTGATTACCCCAGCAGCAAATGCTTGGGTTTGATTAGCTGCAATGGGTGAGGCTGAATCTTGGCAACTCGAGGCTAAGGTGATTAAAGAAGCATTATTGTATATTGTAGGTAAGATCATTGATTATATTGGTATGTGTTGTAGGGGTAGCAGTTTTGGATGACAATAAATAAGAATGGAAACTTTATGATCCATGGAGTTCAGAAGGGTACTTTTAATCTCGATTGTGTTTCAGGCTTGATGACATTAATATTTATATTACATCATGGAACCTTTATGACGCCACTCGAAGACATTCGGGTCTTAACTATGGACACCTACTGTTTTTTTTCTTCACAACCCATATAATCGGAGACATTTGTACAACAGTAAACAATGCAGTCTAATTATACGCATTTGTGTACTTTCCGATTAGCATAACCATTTGCAATTATACCGTATGACCGTGTCGTATAGCGAAAAAAATATACCACGCGCGTGCGTAGCACGCGCCGGCCCACCTAGTCTCCTACAAGTAGTCAAGTACTGATTACTGAACCTTCTGATGCTTTAGCTTCTCCTCCGATTCTCTATCTGAGTATCTATAAAGTTTGTCTCTGATTTTTTTGCTTTCTCTTGAATGACAAATCTTCTTCTGATTGTCAATTGTCATTGTTAAAGGTAAACACGTTTACTGTATGGTGTTATGAATCTCATTTTTATAGTCCTCCATCTCATTTTTTCAGTTTCCTGTTTACTGTTATAGTGTTATGGCGTTATGCAAAATACATACTGATTTTTTTTGTTTTCTCTTGAATGATGAATCTTCTTATGAATGCTCATTTTCATTATATGAATGTTCATTTTCATTATATGAATGTTTGAAACAAGTTTAGGGGTAAAATACATGAAAATAATCAAAAAAAAGTCTGGTCTGTGCATCATAGGATGGCATTGATCATAAAATGTCCAAAAGAGGCTTGACATATGTTCCACTACGATCATTTCTTTCTATGAAATCCTAGATAATGTTGGGTGTAGAAGACCTTTTCCATAATGTTGTAGATCAGCTCACTTTGTTTTTTGTCAGTTGAAAATTTTGGTTTGTATATTCTGCCACTCTGTGGTAACATCTGGTATTTCTGTCTTCTAATGCCTTTGAACATATACTGTCTGATAGTGATTCATAATAAGTGCACGTTTTAGCATGGATGAGGTGGTCAAGGCTGTTGAAGAGGTTAAGAAAGAATGGGGTGACACATGGGTCAACACTCAAGAGCATGTTAAGGCAGTAGAACAGTATGGCAAATCAAGAAGTGCAGATGAAGAAAGGAGCTCTCTTCCAAGATTGAATGCTTTGGCTCAAGATGGATTAGCAATGCTGGATTTTTTGCAGTTTAAGCTGGATGTGTTGGCACCGCAACTTCCAACATATGATGAGGTCGAGTCCGCTCAATCCTTGCTTGAGAGTTGGAAGCAACAGTCTCATAGGTTAGTTGCCCCCCACCCCACCCTTCTGGTGATTAGTGTGAAGCATTTACATTTCTGTAAATGTAACTATGTTGTGACAATGAGAGTATTGTAGACTTGTAATACATCATTCTTTGTTCAATAGTTTACGACTTGCTTTGAGGAAGGCAAATTTGCAAGCCAAGGCAAACTTGAAGAAGGCTGCTCAAGAAGAGGTAATACGGTTGCTTATTCTACATATATCAAGTTGCCCCTAATATATGCATCGAAAGATTGCCTAGGCTTCTTTCTCCTTTTTCCATTGTCCGATTGTTTCTCTAGGAAAACTTTTGATTTGCATAATGATATAATTTGATACCTTGCTCTTCTTTTATGTGGTTGCTTTTAACTAATCCTGATAATAAAGCATACAAAGGCAACTAGTCAGTTTTCCTTACTTGCTTTTAGCACTTTCCCATTTTTGCTAAATGTTAATTTGCAAGAGAGGTCAGTATACTTGCGCTAAGAGTATAATTTTTTTCTGGTAGAGGGAACTGCTCCTAGGTGGTGGAAGTGAGTCCACAGCTCGCCGACGTAATTTGCAGTATGTTATCTGCCTTATCATTCTCTGAGACGTGTGAACTTAATATTTTTGGGGGAATATGTTCCTTTTGAGGAATACGATTTTCTTCATTTTGTATCTTTCTTGTGAAGGGCAAAGGCTGGAATGACATCTGCTGCAAAAAGCATCACCGAGAGCCTCAGACGCACTCGTCAACTGATGGTCCAAGTCTGTGTTTGGTTATACTTAATTCCAGAGAGTTCTATAACGAAAATCCTTGAATGTATTCGCTAATTTTGCTTTGATATGTATGACTATTTCTATAGGAGGTGGAGAGGAGTGCAAGCACCTTGATGACAGTTGGTACGTCAAACACTTATTCCTTTACAATAATGAAGCCAATGTGACGTATAAATTCCCTTCAGCAATGAGCAAACTAACCTTGATCTCGATGGTTACCTTTTTTCCTATTGGAAGTCTCAATGTACAGTATTTACACTAAATTCTGCACAGTTTAATTTGAAAGCCAGATAGTGCATGCTCCCATCACATGAAACAGACACTAAGAGTTATTCACTGGATTTTTGTAGAGGAGTCAACTGGAGTGCTGAAAAAGGCTGAAACAGAATACAAGGGACATCGCTCGTTACTGATGCGCACTCGTAACCTTCTTACCACCATGCAGCGTCAAGATATTATGGACAGGTGATGTTTTAAAAAAAATATCATGTTCATATTTTTCTTGTTTTCCTTCATGCTCCAAACACATTTATGTATAAGGTAGGTTGACAATTTTGCCTCTGATATTTAACACGAGAAAATTGCCTAAACAGTACCCAATCTTTTAGGCTGACTAAACTTTAGTACCCCGTCGTTTAAACTATCGGAACAGTACCTCACCTATTGAGTCTGACTAAAGATTAGTACCTGGATTACTATTCACACGTTAAGTTAACAGATTGATGTTGAAAATCTGTAGTAATGTAAGCTTTATGTCTAAGGTAGGTGGACAATTTTGCCCCTGATATTGAATACCGATCTGTTAACTTAACGTGTGAACAATAATATAGGTACTAATCTTTGGCCAGACTCAATAGATGAGGTATAATTTATTTTAATTTGAAAATAAAAAATATTATCTTTTTATGTGTTAATTTTTTATTTTTTATAATATTCTCTTAAAATTAAAAAAAAACATAATTTATAAATTTTTCGAGTTAATATAAATTTTAAATTCAAAAATAAATAAAATTTTATTACATTTTTTATTTTGTAGACCCTTAATGAAGTTTTTAAAAATTGTTTTGATTTAATTATATATATATTTTTAAATCAAAAATAAAAAGTAAAAAAATATTTTAATTAAAAACTTAAAGATATCTTTATTTCAGAAAAAATATATACAGCTATTTATATTATAAAATTATTAATTTTAATTTAATGAGGTCATAATTGTTTACAATTTATTTTTCTGATTTTTTTATTATTTTATAATAAGTTTTAATGTAATATATTAAGAATGAGTATAAAGAGGAAACAAATAAAATCTAAGGGTAACAAAAGGAATTTTAAAACTTAGTGGATACTAAGAGGAAAAGTTCAAACTTGTAGGGCACCATGAGAAAAAATTCTTAATTTATTTATTTTATTTTTGAAGACAGAAAGCAGTTAAGAAAAACTAACTTCTAGAAATTATTATAAAACTTATGTGAAGAAATTATCTTACTAGACTCCCCCTCATAACTAGAGTTTGGTAGCGAGTAGTTAGAATGAGTTTCTTCTTCTTTTGTTTGTAACCTTGTAGGTTAGTATGATTATATATATATATATATATATATATATATATATATATATATATATATATATATATATATATATATATATATATATATATATATATATATATATATATATATATATATATATATATATATATATATATATATATATATATATATATATATATATATATCAGCGGGTCTTAGTGATATGTATTTTGGACTTTTGGCCATTCTAGTTGGGAAAACAACATGACTTGGTACATTCAAGTGTCCCTCGGGAATTCGAAGTTTAGTAGTAAAGTTTAGTTTGACCTTAGTTTGTCTTGATAAGGAGTTTGAAAGTGAGAAAAGCTTTCTAATTCACCAGAACTTTTCTAGTTAGTGTTGGACTTTATATATTTGGTCTTTAGGAGACTTCCTAGAACTTTTAGGGTTTCCCGGACCCAAGGATAAAATGGCCATTTTACATATATAAGACTAGTTGGTTTCTTTTCTTAGACAACCCTTGTGTACTTAGAAGTTGGAGACTTCTAAGATTGTTGGATATCTTTTGATCCGATCTTGTCTTTCATAACCAGGCGTTAAGACCTAACTCTTGCGGAATCGAATAATGGCATTTATGAGATTTGTGACTCGATTCAGGTAAGTCTCCGGACTTACTTAGCTCGTATTCCTTGTATTAGCATTGATGTGTGTTTGGTGGTGTGTGTATTTACTCTTATTATTTATAACAACTAAACCGGTAATAGGACCACCGACCTTATATTATTTTGGCCCAAGTGTATGATAACGGGCGGTGACAACTTGCCTGGCTCCCGCGAGAGCTAGGAGGTTCTCGGCGACTATCCCGTGCTGGTAGACGGTCAGATGCATCAGTACCATTCCATGCCGGTAAGTAGGGACCGAGGCGAGTTTCGGTGACTCTCGTGTCACAACCTAAGTTGAATTAGAACGGGATATGACTTAATAATAATAAGATAATAAACCGGACTTGTGTGCTTTGGAGTGTATTGGGTGTTTATGATGATTGACTTGTGTTTGTGCCTTTCACCTTGATTCTAATGCCTCGAATATTAGCTAACGGTTTTATACCGATTGTTGTAGATTGCCATGCAGGTTAGGGTTGCGGCCGAGAGATCCGGAAGAGTGGGCAGCCGGGGTTCCGTACATTTTAGGATTGGGTTTTGGGTGGAGTCGAGTTTGAGTATTGTGTTTATTGTATGTTGTATGGCGTTTAGTCTTTGGGGTTGTATTGTCGGCTGAAGTCCTTTGTTGTATTCTTTCGGGTTTTTCTTTTCATTGCATAAAAATGTATTTCGATTTTTGGCCTTTATTTGTGCCTTGTTGCAAGATCCGGTGAAATTGTTGTCAGGCTAAGGGTCGGGACCCATTGTGAGGTCCCAACCCGTAGCATCCCGAGTCCCGCGGATTCGGGGTGTTACAAAAGTGGTATCATATATATGCATACACATATGGTATGCTAGTATTATATTAGTAGTATTGGACCTTATAGTTAAGATGATAGGAAGCTATCATCGCCCTTGGACAAACGCCTTTTTGGGATTATGATAGTATATATAATTATATAGGATGATGGGTATGCTCAAGTACGGAGTTGAACATCACGTTCTGGCGAACACCCTAGCGATTCATCGAACTCCTTTTGGTGACGACAAAGATACCATTTGAAGGACAAAGAGGACATTAGCGGCAAAGACGAACAAATAGAAGGGAATTTTGAGCCAACTTAAGATAATTCGAGAGGGAAACAATACAAGTAAAGAGAGCAACGTTAAGGTGTATAAGTGGTTATAAAGAAGCCATGATTGAACGACTATGAGGCCAATAGAGATAACGAACTTATGGTTTTTTAAGAAGACGCGTGGGCAACTAAAGATGCGAATAAGAGAGGAGACATGTACACTTTAGCAAGGTTAAAGGTGGTATTCCTCCAAGAAGTGAAGCTTTCCTTAGACGCTCCTAAGCTTTGGAGTCAAGATGAGAAAGCTGATCGACCATGTGCGAAAGATTTAAGCTAAGCTTACAAGGTACCAATAAGTGAAGTGTCAACATTACGAAAGTTATGAGAAGAAGGGCATGGTAGAGATTCACGTGGAGTTGACCGGTATCCATTATAACGACAAGACTAAGAAACGCCAAGAAGAAGGAAGTTCATATATATGATGGTTTGAGAAGATGAAATAGGAAACAAGAAGTTTTGATCGAAAGACTTAAGATATCAACCAATAGGAACGCGAGTGGATGTTAGCCAAGGCTATAATATTTGGAAAGGTGCACTTGAAAGACATCAAGGAAGAGTTGTTAAGCTTAGGAAGGTGAGTTATAGGACGTGTGAGGCCTGGAAGATTATGGTTACCTTATGGAAGAGGAAGAAAGCATGGAACGGGGAAAGAACTAATGGAGTTTAAGGTAAAGTACCCCGAGGAGGGTAGCCTTCATGAGAATGTAACATGAGATGTGTAGTAGAATAATAATTCGTTGACTTCGGAGAAGGTCAAATACAAGTTAAGCGGTGACAACTAAGAACGCACAGGTGCAAGTTGTCTATTGGTGAGTGTAGAGGGGATGTGTAAACAAGATTATGGGCATTCAAAGGATCAACAAAAAGAGCTTAAAGTATTCGTGGTGGACCAATGTCAATGGTATGAAAGTACATCAACAGAGCGCATTTGTTTTAAATAAAATAATGTGGAATGAGTTCAAGCATGTACTTATAACAAGACTTCCGAGGAGGAGATTATAACGATCTTACGCGACCTTCTTAGGTCATGGGATTGACATATGGGGGAATGACACGGATCAAAATTTTTAAAGTTTGATTAAGGTGAAGAGAAGTAGAAGAAACAAGAGGAAAGTGACTTCTATAGTTGATGTACGTAAAGGGGAATACATAAAGAGGGTGTGTGGTATGTTGAGGATACATGGTATGTTTTCGCAAGAAAAAGTTGAGTAAGATGTTTCATACTCACAAGGAAGAGTCATGGTGGCTATGACGCGAAAAGGACCTAGATTAGGACAACGCTGCAAGCTTAGAGTTATGATGTTAGTGGTTGGAGGAATAATGAATGGATCTTTCAGTGATTGTGGTTGAGAAATTTTGTCTAAAGGCATGCTAGTACGGTTGTGAAGTTGGTGCTCATGGATATCAAGGGATACATAAGGTGGCCAACGAGAGTAAGAGGAGACTGAGGTTTTGAAGTTTGATATCGATATGGGTTATACAAGGAGTACTTGAAAGATCGAGGTTAGAGCCTGTGCGATCATTTGACTTTACATAAGAAAATGAAGTACAAATTTTCACGCCTACTGGAAGAAAGGATGTCTATGGTGAAAGCTTATGTAGGATATGAGGAGTTCCTCCCATAGGTTGGGAAGTCAAAGGAAGCGAAGAAGATAAGATCAATTGTTTTGAAGCACGGTTAAGTCATACAGTTTGGACCCTTATGGCCGCACATAAGTGAGAAACCTTAGAATAATTTTTTTACAATCATGTTATAGAGGAGGGAGAATGAAATTAAGAGGAAGGAATACTAAAATAAGGTTACAAGATTCAGAAGACTCGAGCAAGTCTCTCGAGTTCAAGAGATAAAGGATATCGGAAAGAACACGGTAAACATTGTAGCTAAAGATGGAACAATACACGTGTTTAAAGGACGTCACTCTAACATATCGAGGTAGATCATTAGTATCATGACCACTTGTAAAATGATAAGACAAGATTGTGTCGGTTATTACGATGTGTGACGGGAAGAGAAAAGATGAAAGCTGAGATATCACGGATTCCAATACGTCAGAATGTAGAATTTTTCACTAAGGGTCGAGCTTGATTTAATTCCGATGTCTATAGCGCCGTATGAAATAACACTTGTGCAGAGACATGAGTTGTGGAAGCGAGTGAAGGAGAAATTGCAAGAACTTAGTGATAAGATTTCATTAGGATTAGTGAAATGCTATGAAGAACTTAAAATATATCTTAAACTCTTGATTGAAATTGTTATGGAGAACACCGGTTTGCGAAGAGAGAGACGATTATCTCCGTTTGTACATCGATGTCTATAAGTTGAGCAAGATGACAATGAAGGACCATTATCCCTTACAACGAATGGGAGATCTACTCGATCAGCTGCAAGGGTCGGTAGTCTCTTCTAAGATTAAGTTAAGATTTGTTTGTCACCGTTTGAGAATTCGCGACTCAGATATTGCAAATACGGCATTTTGGACCAACTAGAGTCACTAGAGAGGGAAGTTGTATGACAAGTTGTCTCGGGATGGAAAACCCCGAGAGATATAGAAAGAGTTACAAGTCATCTTAGATGTGTTGAGCTTACTAGATATGTGAAGGGAGAAGTTGTGTAACACCTTTTATGGTAACCTACTCCGGATTGGTGTGCTTTTATGTATGTTGTATGCTTGTGATGAGATTACTTGTGTATGTGCCTTTCCCATTAATTCTAATGCTTCGAATATGAGCTAACGGTTTTATACCGATTGTTGTAGATTGCCTTGCAGGTTAGGAATGCGGTCGAGAGATCCGGAAGAGTGGACAACCGGGGTTCCGTACATTTTTAGGAGGGGTTTGGTTGGAGTCGTGTTTGGGTATTGTTTCTTGTATTTTGTTATGTATTTGATGTTCGAGTCTTTGGAGTTGAGAACTCGGCTGAAGTTTGTCTTTTTCTTGTTTTGGGATCATATCATTTGCATAAAAATGTATTTCGGTTTTGCCTTTATTTGTGTCTTGTTGTAAGATCCGGTGAAATTGTTGTCAGGCTAAGGG
>BSUD01000002.1:147430271-147447854 GCA_033239045.1 Fagopyrum esculentum | reverse complement strand
TGAATAAAACATACAGTTACATTATTCATTGTATTAAATTTTTATATGTTCAATTTATATATATATATATATATATATAAATATAAATATACATGTTTCATATTATTATTATATATATATATATAAAATATGTACAATCTTCAATTTAAATATGTTTTTTATATCTTATATATATTGACATGGTCATTAAAAATAGGGGCAGCATTAAAAATAAAAATACAAATTCAAAAAGTAAAGTAGTGAGGCAGCAGAGAGTGGACGTTTAGAGGTTAATCAAATCATTCAGTCTAATCAAAATTTAGGGTGCATTATTTTGGGGTGTAATTAAGTTGGGGCTTTCTGAAACTACCATTCAGCAACTCCAGCAAACCTTATTAATCAAGGAAAGAACCCCACAGTTTTGTTCAAAATCAACGCTTCATTGCACCCCTCTATCATTCCTCCATGGTTTCCAAGATCCACGAAGATCCGATCGGATAGTAGTTTGTCAGAAAGAAAAACCAGCTTTTCGACTCCAAAACTCCAATTCCTCTTCAAAACTTGCCCTTTTCTTCTCCATTCACAAGAGAAGAAAATCGAACCCTCTTTGCCATTACAAAAACCTAAATTGCAGTATTACATTGATTCCATTCTCTGAAGCCTTCAAAACTCAAACATTTCATCGTTCCGGTGAATCAATTAGATCCGACAACAATTGGTCTTCAGCCGCTCTCCTAGTGCTTCCTCTTGAATGACAAATCTTCTTCTGATTGTCAATTGTCATTGTTAAAGGTAAACGCGTTTACTGATATGGTGTTATGAATCTCATTTTTTCAGTTCTCCATCTCATTTTTTCAGTTCCCTGTTTACTGGATAGTGTTATGGCGTTATGCAGAATACATACTGATTTTTTTTTGTTTTCTCTTGAATGATGTATCTTCTTATGAATGTTCATTTGCATTATATGAATATTTTAAACAAGTTTAAGGGTAAAATACATGAAAATAATCAAAAAAAGGTCTAGTCTGTGCATCATAGGGTGGCATTGATCATAAATTGTCCAGAAGAGGCTTGACATATGTTCCACTACGATCATTTCTTTCTATGAAGTCCTATGTAATAACCGAAAGTTTTAAAGTTCCGGAAAACTGTAATTAACCAAATTCCGTTGGAACAAGCGTAAATAAATAAAATAAAATAAAACAAGTTTGGTTCTATCGATTTATGTGACCTAGATTCACATAAAATGACGAAAACTCTTAACCGGGAATAATATACGAACTTAATTTAAGGATAATAATAATTTATAAAATACGGAATTTAATCCCGTATTAAATAATTTCCGCACATAATTAACGAGTTACGAGTTCCGCTTTTAATTTATTAGACCACCGCTCCTTTGGGCCAGCCCACTTCTTAAGCCCAAATTAACCCTTAATTAAAAAGAAAAAAAAAACCCTAATTAATCTAATCTTACCCTAATTACTCTACCCTTCTCGACTCTCTTCTGGACAAAAGAGACCAGCGCCGCTCTCCCTCTCTCACGATACTACGACCGATCTTCCTGCCGAGTCCTGCCACCACCGCCACCTTGCCTGCGCCGTCTTCGCCGAGATCCTCCGTCCGCCGGCGACTGCAACTGAAGGTGAGCCTCGGTTTCTTCTCTCTTCTCGTCACCCTTCGTTCTTGTTCCGGGTTGTAACGTGCCTCCTCCTGGCCTGCAGTAGCGTTGCCGCTGGACCGCCGTCCCCTCTGACGCCGGAACCAGAGTCGCTGCAGGAGCCGCCTCGCACTGCCCTAATTCCGGTAAGCCGCCGCCCTTCTTCCCTCGCCTTCTGCCGATTGTTGTCCTAACCGCTGCCTCTTCGCTCTTCCGCAACAGCAGCCAGTCGACCACCTGGGAGAGGCTGCCGGACACCGTACTGCTGCCGGACCACCAGTGCGCCGCCGCTGGACTGCAGCCCGGTAAGCCGGCTCTCCGATCCTTCGTACACCTACAGTACATAAATATATATATATATATAGTTTAGTTATATTCTTATCCGTAAATATATGTAGGAATTTATATGTATAAAAGACGTAAGAGTGCGTATAATATCCGAGTACGGTGTTAATATAGAGGAGGAACGTGTTTGGATACAAGTATGTATGAATAACCGATTAGAAATATATATATATATATATATATAGGATACATATATGTACTATTATAAGTTCGAGTACGGAAGTTTAGTAAAAGCGGTTTGGTGGACATATAAATAAGAGTTATGAATGTCGCGTATACACATACGGGTACATATATATATATACATATATATTTATATATATATATATATATATTTATTAGGAATTTAAAAGAGTACAAAATTATCTTCAAAGCCTAGTAAGGTTTTTAGAACTTGGAATTTAATGAACATATAAATTGTTATATAAAAGTATACTTATAACATAATATATAGAAAATATAAAATGCGAGTATCTACACATAAATACGAGTTTGGATTAAGGAAAATATCAAAGAGCGAGAGTAATCATAGAGAACAAATCCTAAAAGGAATTTAGTAGGACGAAAGAGTGAACTTTGAGAACTTTCGGCACCAGGGGTAAAATGGTCTTTTAACATAAGAGGGTTGTTTTTCCGTAATTCCTTTGCAAGAGGTTGGATAGCGAGAGGTGTCCTGATACACCTGCCTTATTTGACAGGAGTTCGAGTTACCACGAGTACAGACGGTGTGAGACGTATTAGAGAGTATTTTGACTCAGGTAAGTCCTTGCGACTTACTTAGCCGGTTTCTGAGTGTTAGTTGAGTGATAGTAGTGGTGTGTGCTATTGCTTGTTTTAATAATAATAACTTGCTAGGACGACCGTTATTATTTTACGTAAGGCCCAAGTGTATGTATAACGGGCCGTGACATCACTGCCCAGCTCTGACAGGAGACTGGGAGGTTCTCTATACCCAGACCATACAGGTACAAGGTGAGATGCATCGGATCCATTCCTGATGGTTACACGGGGGCGGAGGCGAGGTTTGGGAATCCCTCGTGTCACAAAATAAGTATCACTAGAGTGAACGAGTAAATTAAAGAAAGATAATAAAACGGACTTGTTTGAAAGCATGTTGAGTGTTTATGTTTATCTGAGTGTGTTTGTGCTGCTATTATTCTGCTAATATTTAGATAACTAGCTAACGATGATTGTTGTTGTTGTTTTAGATTTACCGCAGGTTAGATCAGCAGCTGAGTGATCCGGAAGTAGTGGTCAGCCGGGTCTCCGTACTCTTTAGAGCGGGGTTGGGGTTGTTTTGTCTTCCTTTCTTTTGGTTAAGACATCTGTTCTTTCTCTTGTTTAAGCACTGTAGGCTGCTAGACTTTGTTGCATTCATTACTCTAAAAACATGTTTTTATGAATTTCGGTTTCTTTATTGGTGTCTTGTTGCAAGGTCCTAGTAATGTTGTTGTCAAACTGAGGTCGGGACCCATTGTGAGGTCCTAACCAGTAATACTCCGAGTTCTGAGAATTCGGGGTGTTACAACATGGTATCAGAGCTCTAGGTTGGCAACAATGGCACTTGAAATCTTCTGAAAGACCGAATAAGTTTAAGCAGAACCCGAAAAGGGATCTGAGTTTTAAAAAGAAAACTTTTGGTTTTAAATGCATGCATAGTCTGGTTGGGAATAGAAAAGTACGGCTGACCACCACTACTACCGCGGATCTCAGTCTGCTTAGTTGGACTTTAGGTTACTGTAGTTGGACTTTAGGTTACTGTAGTTGGACTTTTGGACTTTCAGCTAGTAGTAATTATAGTTTTTATTCTTGACTCAGATGGCACGTACTAGAGCTACGCTAGCTGCTGGTCGAGGCAGAGGTCGTCCACCTCTCCCTCCAGCTGGACCAGGTAGGGGAGATAGGGCCCCTACAGTTAGAGGACGCGGTCGTGGAGGTAGACCCCCACTAGCCCGAGGCCGAGGTCGAGCTCCACGAGAGGATCCCCCAGCAGTGATCATGCCAGAGGCTGGAGTGGAGGAAGTAACTGAGAGTGTTGGTCCCGAGGTCAGGAATGAGACCGTTGCTAGGTCTGGAGCACAGAGAGCACGTTCGACAGAGTCAGGGCGTGTTTCCATTGGAGCGACTGAGTACAGAGAGTACCGAGCCTACGTTGAGCGTAGGGAAGAGGCTGCTAGGACAGAGAGACTTACCCAGATACCGCCAGTACCGGTTAGATCTGTCCAGGTGACACAGGAAGCGCCTCAGGTGCCAGCTGTACCTGAGAGGAGAGTTGTGGCTGGTAGAGCGCCTACTGGGACCAGAGCACCCAGGCCAGATGAGTGGTTGAAGGCTTTCAACTCTCAGAAGGTTCCCTCATATAATGGAGAGATAGGATTGGAGGTGGAGCACTGGATTGGGCAGGTAGAGACTGCTTTAGAGGCGATACGCTGCCCAGAGGATCGACAGGTAGACTTGGTGCAGACTTGCTTCACTGGAGATGCTCATTCCTGGTGGCGGACCATGCGTAGTCGAGTCACCACTTGGGAGCAGATGAGGAGCATTGTTAGAGACAGATACTGCCCTGTTTCGTTGAGGAGAGAGAGATTCCAGGACTTCATTGAGGCTGGATTTGAGGATGTTCCGATCGCTGCTGCCATCAAGAAGTTCCAGAAGGAACTGACACTGCTTGGACCAGCTGCACCTCCTGAGGAGCAGCATGTCTATCTCTTTTCCCGGAGATTGAGAGAGAGCACTCGGTCTTATCTGGCAGGATTTCGCTGTGAGACTCTGTCAGACTATCAGGATAGAGCATCTGCGTATGAGAGAGACAGACCAGGGTCTAGGAGAGCTGCTCAGTCTGACAGGCCGGATAAGCGGCAGAGGACAGGTTATGCCAGTGGTGGTTCAGGAGTAGCTGCTTTTGGACGGGGACAGACTCAGGGGCGACAGAGCCATACAGCTACTGGTCAGACTCCAGCTGGTAGCTTGCAGTGCCACAACTGCAATAGTTATGGACATATCCGATCGAACTGCACGAAGCCAGCAGTGACTTGCTTTCAATGTGGCAAGGTTGGACATAGAGCTGCATTCTGCCGTCAGGGCAAGGCCCCGTCTCAGCAGGGTTCTTCTCCTGCAGGCTTATCAGGGAGTGTACAGAGACCGCCACAGTACCGGACTCCGAGTCAGCAGCAGCAGTACAGAGCTCCTAGTCAGCAGCAGTCTTACAGAGCTCCAGGACACACACCACCACAGAGTTCTATGCAGGGATCAGGTCGGGGTAGAGGACGTGGTAGTGTGGCTGATACTAGAGGAGCTCAGGCACGAGTGTTTGAGTTGAGAGATGCTGATCAGCCAGATGCACCTACTGCCACAGGTACGATCCAGATTCATGACTTACCTGTACGAGTTTTATTTGATACGGGTGCTACACACTCCTTCATATCTGATGCATGCGTAGATAGGTTGTCCTTAGCTACTGTAGAGGGGATACCTTTTACGATAGGCTTACCTGATGGGAGTAAGGTAAGAGGGACTAGAGAGATCTTTGGATGTCCTGTTCGCATGGGAGATCGAGACTGACTAGTTAATTTTCTAGTCATGCCCTTAGCTCATGAGGATGTCATTTTAGGGATAGACTGGATGAGGAAACACGGAGCAGTCTTAGACATTGGTAAGAGGATAGTGACCGTTGCCACGGAGGAGGGTCATAGGGTAATATTCCGAGGTTGGGACCTCGGAAAGTCAGGTACAGTTATCAGTGCAGTGAGAGCAGCGAGACTGATAGCTCAGGGTTGCGAAGCCTTCTGGTGTTATGCCATGAAGGAAAGCAAGAGCCTGACTATAGAGGAGATACCTGTTGCATGCGAGTTTGCAGAGGTATTCAGTGATGACCTGCCAGGGCTACCCCCACAGAGGAGCGTTGATTTCAGCATCGACTTGGAGCCGGGCACGAGACCTATCTCGAAGGCCCCGTACCGCATGGCACCTATAGAGCTGCTTGAGCTGAAGAAGCAGTTAGAGGAGCTGGCAGAGAAGGGTTTTATACGCCCCAGTGTGTCTCCTTGGGGTGCGCCAGTGTTGTTTGTGAAGAAGAAGGACGGATCGATGAGGCTGTGCATAGACTACAGAGAGCTGAACAAAGTAACCATCAAGAACAAGTATCCACTGCCACGCATAGATGATCTGTTGGACCAGTTGCATGGAGCGTCCGTGTTCTCGAGGATAGACTTGAGGTCAGGTTACCACCAGTTGAGGGTGAGAGATCAGGACATACCTAAGACGGCATTCCGGACTAGGTATGGTCATTATGAGTTCGTAGTGATGCCATTCGGGCTCACTAATGCACCAGCAGTGTTCATGGAGTTGATGAATGGGATATTCATTGACTTCTTAGACCAGTTCGTAGTGGTCTTCATTGACGACATCCTAGTCTACTCTAGAAGTCGGGAGGAGCATGCCGGACACTTGAGGACAGTACTGCAGATTCTGCAGGATAGCCAGCTATACGCTAAGCTATCCAAGTGCGAGTTTTGGATGTCAGAGGTGGCTTTCTTAGGTCACGTGGTGACTGCTGAGGGTATTAAGGTCGATCCGGCGAAGATCGAGTCAGTGTCTTCCTGGCAACCTCCTAAGAACGTTAAGGAGGTTCGCAGCTTTTTGGGTTTAGCAGGTTACTACCGCCGGTTTGTGGAAGGGTTCTCTTTGATTGCCCGACCACTTACTTGTCTTCTGAGGAAGACTACTCGGTTTGTCTGGTCTGAGCCGTGTCAGCAGAGTTTTGAGGAGCTGAAGAGGAGATTGACGTCCGCTCCGATTTTAGCACAGCCTGAGGGTATTGATGACTTTGTGGTATACAGTGATGCATCCAAGCTGGGCTTGGGGTGTGTCTTGATGCAGAGGGGTAAGGTCATAGCCTATGCGTCTCGACAACTGAAGACGTATGAGGAGAACTACCCCACACATGATCTAGAGTTGGCTGCAGTAGTCCATGCTCTCAAGATCTGGCGTCACTATCTCTATGGGGCGACATGTCAGATCTTTACAGACCACAAGAGTCTGAAGTACATATTCACTCAGCGAGAGTTGAATAACCGCCAGAGGCGGTGGTTAGAGTTGATCAAGGACTTCGACCTTGAGATCCTTTACCACCCCGGAAAGGCGAATGTGGTAGCTGATGCGTTGAGCCGGAAGACGCCTAGAGAGAGAGCGATAGCTCGGTTGACAGTACAGCCACAGTTACAGAGGGACTTGGCTTGGTTGGAGATAGAGGTGCAGTTTCCCGATACAGATGGCCAGTTGTCTACCATGGAGTTACTTCCTGATCTGTTGGATGAAATCCGACAGAAGCAGGAGACTTGCCCCACTTTGATCCGGATCCGGGACAGGATGTCTCGAGATGAGGCCCCACAGTTTACTATTGGTGCAGATGGAGTGATGAGACGTCAGGATCGCGTTTGTGTACCGTCAGACAGTGAGTTGAGACAGAGGATACTAGGTGAGGCTCATGCTACCCCATACTCAGTACATCCTGGAGCGAGTAAGATGTACAAGGATGTGAGACGGTCCTTCTGGTGGGGTGGGTTGAAGCCCGATGTGACTCGATATGTAGCTCAGTGCGCGACCTGCCAGCAGGTCAAGATTGAGCACCGTAGGTCTGGAGGAGAGCTCCACCCACTTCCAGTACCACAGTGGAAGTGGGAGGATATATCTATGGATTTTGTCACTGGTTTGAGACTCAGCAGAGGATTTGATGCTATTTGGGTAGTGGTAGACCGCCTGACGAAGACCGCACGTTTCATTCCGATTAAGGAAACGTGGCCGGTGAGTCGTCTGGCTGAGGAGTTCACCAGGCACATTGTGAGACTCCATGGGGTACCGAGGACTATCGTCTCTGACAGAGATGGACGTTTTACCTCGAGATTTTGGCAGCAGGTACATACTGCCTTAGGGACGAGTCTCCACTTCACTACTGACTATCACCCACAGACAGATGGGCAGTCTGAGAGGACCATTCAGACCTTAGAGGACATGCTTCGGGCGTGTGTACTTGATTGGGGACAGGTATGGCCAGATCATCTTCCACTGGTAGAGTTTTCGTATAACAATAGCTGGCACGCATCTATTGGGATGGCTCCTTATGAGGCTTTGTACGGGCGGAGATGTCGTACACCTTTATGTTGGGATGAGCCTAGCAGAGTTGATGGAGTAGCTCCAGATCAGATACAGGATGACATCGCTCGGATTGCCCTAGTCCGAGAGCGGATGTTAGCAGCTCAGAGTCGTCAGAAGTCCTACGCCGACAAAAGGCGTCGACCTTTGGAGTTTAGGGTGGGTGCTCAGGTGTGGTTGAGAGTGTCACCCACGAGAGGAGTCAGGCGTTTCGGCATTAAGGGAAAGCTGAGTCCCCGATATGTCGGACCTTTTGAGATCCTGGAGAGAGTTGGGGAGGTGGCCTACCGACTAGCATTACCACCGAGACTAGAGAGTGTCCATCCGGTCTTTCATGTATCTCAGTTGAGAGAGTACATTCCGGATCCGAGACACGTCATCAGCCATGAGGATCTGACAGTTGAGCCTGACCATACATTTGTAGAGTACCCAGTAGCTGTCTTGGAACGCAGTACCAGACGTCTGCGATCCAAGGAGATACCTATGCTGAGGATCCAGTGGTCTAGGAGAGGAGCTGAGGAGGTCACTTGGGAGACTGAGGAGAGTATTAGACGTAACTATCCCGAGTTCTTCGCTGGGTTAGAGGTTACTTCTGTTTGACGAGTTAGTACTCGGATGTTGTGTTGTTTGACCTTTCAGGTTTTCATATTGTTTGGAGTTTTTTTTGTTCCTCTTTTGTGATATTTGTTTGTTTGATGCCTGAGTAGCTGCTTGGTAGAAAACGAAGATGTCGAGAAAACTAAAATATACCGAAAGAAATGTGTGAGTAAGGGAAATATTCTAAGTTTCGGGACGAAACTTCTTTTAAGAGGGCACTGATGTAATAACCGAAAGTTTTAAAGTTCCGGAAAACTGTAATTAACCAAATTCCGTTGGAACAAGCGTAAATAAATAAAATAAAATAAAACAAGTTTGGTTCTATCGATTTATGTGACCTAGATTCACATAAAATGACGAAAACTCTTAACCGGGAATAATATACGAACTTAATTTAAGGATAATAATAATTTATAAAATACGGAATTTAATCCCGTATTAAATAATTCCGCACATAATTAACGAGTTACGAGTTCCGCTTTTAATTTATTAGACCACCGCTCCTTTGGGCCAGCCCACTTCTTAAGCCCAAATTAACCCTTAATTAAAAAGAAAAAAAAAACCCTAATTAATCTAATCTTACCCTAATTACTCTACCCTTCTCGACTCTCTTCTGGACAAAAGAGACCAGCGCCGCTCTCCCTCTCTCACGATACTACGACCGATCTTCCTGCCGAGTCCTGCCACCACCGCCACCTTGCCTGCGCCGTCTTCGCCGAGATCCTCCGTCCGCCGGCGACTGCAACTGAAGGTGAGCCTCGGTTTCTTCTCTCTTCTCGTCACCCTTCGTTCTTGTTCCGGGTTGTAACGTGCCTCCTCCTGGCCTGCAGTAGCGCTGCCGCTGGACCGCCGTCCCCTCTGACGCCGGAACCAGAGTCGCTGCAGGAGCCGCCTCGCACTGCCCTAATTCCGGTAAGCCGCCGCCCTTCTTCCCTCGCCTTCTGCCGATTGTTGTCCTAACCGCTGCCTCTACGCTCTTCCGCAACAGCAGCCGGTCGACCACCTGGGAGAGGCTGCCGGACACCGTACTGCTGCCGGACCACCAGTGCGCCGCCGCTGGACTGCAGCCCGGTAAGCCGGCTCTCCGATCCTTCGTACACCTACAGTACATAAATATATATATATATAGTTTAGTTATATTCTTATCCGTAAATATATGTAGGAATTTATATGTATAAAAGACGTAAGAGTGCGTATAATATCCGAGTACGGTGTTAATATAGAGGAGGAACGTGTTTGGATACAAGTATGTATGAATAACCGATTAGAAATATATATATATATATATATATAGGATACATATATGTACTGTTATAAGTTCGAGTACGGAAGTTTAGTAAAAGCGGTTTGGTGGACATATAAATAAGAGTTATGAATGTCGCGTATACACATACGGGTACATATATATATATACATATATATTTATATATATATATATATATATATATATTTATTAGGAATTTAAAAGAGTACAAAATTATCTTCAAAGCCTAGTAAGGTTTTTAGAACTTGGAATTTAATGAACATATAAATTGTTATATAAAAGTATACTTATAACATAATATATAGAAAATATAAAATGCGAGTATCTACACATAAATACGAGTTTGGATTAAGGAAAATATCAAAGAGCGAGAGTAATCATAGAGAACAAATCCTAAAAGGAATTTAGTAGGACGAAAGAGTGAACTTTGAGAACTTTCGGCACCAGGGGTAAAATGGTCTTTTAACATAAGAGGGTTGTTTTTCCGTAATTCCTTTGCAAGAGGTTGGATAGCGAGAGGTGTCCTGATACACCTGCCTTATTTGACAGGAGTTCGAGTTACCACGAGTACAGACGGTGTGAGACGTATTAGAGAGTATTTTGACTCAGGTAAGTCCTTGCGACTTACTTAGCCGGTTTCTGAGTGTTAGTTGAGTGATAGTAGTGGTGTGTGCTATTGCTTGTTTTAATAATAATAACTTGCTAGGACGACCGTTATTATTTTACGTAAGGCCCAAGTGTATGTATAACGGGCCGTGACATCACTGCCCAGCTCTGACAGGAGACTGGGAGGTTCTCTATACCCAGACCATACAGGTACAAGGTGAGATGCATCGGATCCATTCCTGATGGTTACACGGGGGCGGAGGCGAGGTTTGGGAATCCCTCGTGTCACAAAATAAGTATCACTAGAGTGAACGAGTAAATTAAAGAAAGATAATAAAACGGACTTGTTTGAAAGCATGTTGAGTGTTTATGTTTATCTGAGTGTGTTTGTGCTGCTATTATTCTGCTAATATTTAGATAACTAGCTAACGATGATTGTTGTTGTTGTTTTAGATTTACCGCAGGTTAGATCAGCAGCTGAGTGATCCGGAAGTAGTGGTCAGCCGGGTCTCCGTACTCCTTAGAGCGGGGTTGGGGTTGTTTTGTCTTCCTTTCTTTTGGTTAAGACATCTGTTCTTTCTCTTGTTTAAGCACTGTAGGCTGCTAGACTTTGTTGCATTCATTACTCTAAAAACATGTTTTTATGAATTTCGGTTTCTTTATTGGTGTCTTGTTGCAAGGTCCTAGTAATGTTGTTGTCAAACTGAGGTCGGGACCCATTGTGAGGTCCTAACCAGTAATACTCCGAGTTCTGAGAATTCGGGGTGTTACATCCTAGATAATGTTGGTTGTAGAAGACCTTTTCCATAATGTTGTAGATCAGCTCCCTTTGTTTTTTGTCAGTCGAAAATTTTGGTTTGCATATTCTGCCACAGTGCCACTCTGTGGTAACATCTGATATTTCTGTCTTCTAATGCCTTCGAACATATACTGTCTGATAGTGATTCAAAATAAGTGCACGTCTTAGCATGGATGAGGTGGTCAAGGCTGTTGAAGAGGTTAAGAAAGAATGGGGTGACGCATGGGTCAACACTCAAGAGCATGTTAAGGCAGTAGAACAGTATGGCAAATCAAGAAGTGCAGATGAAGAGAAGAGCTCTCTTCCAAGATTGAATGCTTTGGCTCAAGATGGATTAGCAATGCTGGATTCTTTACAATGTTTACATGTATACGTGTATATATTATAAATTTTCTTACGAACACTTGAGCTTTTATAAGTGAGTTCACATATTATATATATATAAAAAGCTAATTGAGTTCACATATTTTATTTATATATATATATATTGACTATAACACATTTTCTTTTCATAATTTAACTCGGATGTCTTTGATTAACCGGGTATAAAAACAAATCAAATATATAAATTTATTACAATAGGTCCAAATTGAACCGAAAAAAAAAAGATTTTTGTGAAACCTTGGACTAAAAACCAAACCTATAAATATTGGTTTGATTTGGACCGAAAAGCCGAAAATTTGAAAATATTTTGACCGAAAATTGAACCTAATAGAGACAATTTCGATTTTGAAGCTAAACGAACCTAAAATTTAATACGCTATAAACATTAAAATAATAAAATAAAAAGAACAATAAGAATCAAGTATAATCATTATTCATCCATCCTTGCAAAATATATAACAAATATGAAATATTCAAATTGAATAACGAAATCGCAATGTAAAAAAACGAGAATAACCCTTGAAAATTCATAAATCCACACTCTTCTAAGACATAAAGATGTTACCCGCCAGCAAAAAAAATTTCAAAAACCAGACCTAACGAAGTTACGCGTTAGCAATTGTCTAAATGTTAACCCAATAAGCTGCCGGTGATGTATATATATTCTTATTTTATGAGTGTAACATATGTTCTCACTTGTTTCATCACGATCTTAGCGTTTTTTCATCCAAAAAATATAAATTTCGTCTTGTCCCACCAAAAATATCCGGGAAAAAATATTTCTAATTAATCAGAAGAATCATTAAGTGTTACTGAAACACAATGTTGAATATTTTTAATTACTCGAATCACTTATGAGATTAGTTAATAATAAGAATTAATAACCGTTCAATTTTATAAATTATTCTAACTATAAATAAGATTAATTAATCAATAAAATTATTGACCGTAAAAAAAGTAATTGTAACCTTAATACATAATTATATGGATAAAATTAAAATTAATATTCAAAGTTAAAGTCAAGAAACGCATCAAATATCAATCAGCAAACAAAATCAAAATCGGAGTGGTTTGTGTCTAAAAGATCAAAATCAAATTAAGGATTTAAGGTTGTTATATAATCGATTAATCACGTTCATTGTTGGTGGGTATTTATAATTTTAGATCCGTCTCATATGTGGTGGATTCAAGTTTTTGTGTGTTCCAAAACCAAGAAAAACGGGTTTAAGGGGAATTTATTAAATTTGTCGATCTAAACTATCGCACCACCACGTTCAGATGGTACGAATCAATGAATGGACCTAAACGGATTGTATCCCTGCACATAGATTATATAATTTATATCCTCATTTTTAAAATATTATATATTATTCTTGATAATTTACGAAAAATTTAAATTTAGTTTCTTTTTATTTACGTTTCATATACGTATATTTTTAATTTGAAAATTTATGTAGACTTATATTTTTAATCTGAAAGTTTATATCTTTAATTTATATTATATATTTATATATTATATTCATTGTATTTTATATATAAGATATAAAAAACATATTTAAATTGAAGATTGTACATATTTTATATATATATATATATATATAATAATATGAAACATGTATATTTATATTTATATATATATATATATATATAAATTGAACATATAAAAATTTAATACAATGAATAATGTAACTGTATGTTTTATTCAACATAGGGGCAGCATTAAAAATAAAAATACAAATTCAAAAAGTAAAGTAGTGAGGCAGCAGAGAGTGGACGTTCAAAAAGTAAAGTAGTGAGGCAGCAGAGAGTGGACGTTTAGAGGTTAATCAAATCATTCAGTCTAATCAAAATTTAGGGTGCATTATTTTGGGGTGTAATTAAGTTGGGGCTTTCTGAAACTACCATTCAGCAACTCCAGCAAACCTTATTAATCAAGGAAAGAACCCCACAGTTTTGTTCAAAATCAACGCTTCATTGCACCCCTCTATCATTCCTCCATGGTTTCCAAGATCCACGAAGATTCGATCAGATAGTAGTTTGTCAGAAAGAAAAACCAGCTTTTCGACTCCAAAACTCCAATTCCTCTTCAAAACTTGCCCTTTTCTTCTCCATTCACAAGAGAAGAAAATCGAACCCTCTTTGCCATTACAAAAACCTAAATTGCAGTATTACATTGATTCCATTCTCTGAAGCCTTCAAAGCTCAAACATTTCATCGTTCCGGTGAATCAATTAGATCCGACAACAATTGGTCTTCAGCCGCTCTCCTAGTGCTTCCTCTTGAATGACAAATCTTCTTCTGATTGCCAATTGTCATTGTTAAAGGTAAACGCGTTTACTGATATGGTGTTATGAATCTCATTTTTTCAGTTCTCCATCTCATTTTTTCAGTTCCCTGTTTACTGGATAGTGTTATGGCGTTATGCAGAATACATACTGATTTTTTTTTGTTTTCTCTTGAATGATGTATCTTCTTATGAATGTTCATTTGCATTATATGAATATTTTAAACAAGTTTAGGGGTAAAATACATGAAAATAATCAAAAAAAGGTCTGGTCTGTGCATCATAGGGTGGCATTGATCATAAATTGTCCAGAAGAGGCTTGACATATGTTCCACTACGATCATTTCTTTCTATGAAGTCCTAGATAATGTTGGTTGTAGAAGACCTTTTCCATAATGTTGTAGATCAGCTCCCTTTGTTTTTTGTCAGTCGAAAATTTTGGTTTGCATATTCTGCCACAGTGCCACTCTGTGGTAACATCTGATATTTCTGTCTTCTAATGCCTTCGAACATATACTGTCTGATAGTGATTCAAAATAAGTGCACGTCTTAGCATGGATGAGGTGGTCAAGGCTGTTGAAGAGGTTAAGAAAGAATGGGGTGACGCATGGGTCAACACTCAAGAGCATGTTAAGGCAGTAGAACAGTATGGCAAATCAAGAAGTACAGATGAAGAGAAGAGCTCTCTTCCAAGATTGAATGCTTTGGCTCAAGATGGATTAGCAATGCTGGATTCTTTACAATGTTTACATGTATACGTGTATATATTATAAATTTTCTTACGAACACTTGAGCTTTTATAAGTGAGTTCACATATTATATATATATATAAAAAGCTAATTGAGTTCACATATTTTATTTATATATATATATATATTGACTATAACACATTTTCTTTTCATAATTTAACTCGGATGTCTTTGATTAACCGGGTATAAAAACAAATCAAATATATAAATTTATTACAATAGGTCCAAATTGAACCGAAAAAAAAAAGATTTTTGTGAAACCTTGGACTAAAAACCAAACCTATAAATATTGGTTTGATTTGGACCGAAAAGCCGAAAATTTGAAAATATTTTGACCGAAAATTGAACCTAATAGAGACAATTTCGATTTTGAAGCTAAACGAACCTAAAATTTAATACGCTATAAACATTAAAATAATAAAATAAAAAGAACAATAAGAATCAAGTATAATCATTATTCATCCATCCTTGCAAAATATATAACAAATATGAAATATTCAAATTGAATAACGAAATCGCAATGTAAAAAAACGAGAATAACCCTTGAAAATTCATAAATCCACACTCTTCTAAGACATAAAGATGTTACCCGCCAGCAAAAAAATTTTCAAAAACCAGCCCTAACGAAGTTACGCGTTAGCAATTGTCTAAATGTTAACCCAATAAGCTGCCGGTGATGTATATATATTCTTATTTTATGAGTGTAACATATGTTCTCACTTGTTTCATCACGATCTTAGCGTTTTTTCATCCAAAAAATATAAATTTCGTCTTGTCCCACCAAAAATATCCGGGAAAAAATATTTCTAATTAATCAGAAGAATCATTAAGTGTTACTGAAACACAATGTTGAATATTTTTAATTACTCGAATCACTTATGAGCTTAGTTAATAATAAGAATTAATAACCGTTCAATTTTATAAATTATTCTAACTATAAATAAGATTAATTAATCAATAAAATTATTGACCGTAAAAAAAGTAATTGTAACCTTAATACATAATTATATGGATAAAATTAAAATTAATATTCAAAGTTAAAGTCAAGAAACGCATCAAATATCAATCAGCAAACAAAATCAAAATCTGAGTGGTTTGTGTCTAAAAGATCAAAATCAAATTAAGGATTTAAGGTTGTTATATAATCGATTAATCACGTTCATTGTTGGTGGGTATTTATAATTTTAGATCCGTCTCATATGTGGTGGATTCAAGTTTTTGTGTGTTCCAAAACCAAGAAAAACGGGTTTAAGGGGAATTTATTAAATTTGTCGATCTAAACTATCGCACCACCACGTTCAGATGGTACGAATCAATGAATGGACCTAAACGGATTGTATCCCTGCACATAGATTATATAATTTATATCCTCATTTTTAAAATATTATATATTATTCTTGATAATTTACGAAAAATTTAAATTTAGTTTCTTTTTATTTACGTTTCATATACGTATATTTTTAATTTGAAAATTTATGTAGACTTATATTTTTAATCTGAAAGTTTATATCTTTAATTTATATTATATATTTATATATTATATTCATTGTATTTTATATATAAGATATAAAAAACATATTTAAATTGAAGATTGTACATATTTTATATATATATATATATAATAATAATATGAAACATGTATATTTATATTTATATATATATATATATAAATTGAACATATAAAAATTTAATACAATGAATAATGTAACTGTATGTTTTATTCAACATAGGGGCAGCATTAAAAATAAAAATACAAATTCAAAAAGTAAAGTAGTGAGGCAGCAGAGAGTGGACGTTTAGAGGTTAATCAAATCATTCAGTCTAATCAAAATTTAGGGTGCATTATTTTGGGGTGTAATTAAGTTGGGGCTTTCTGAAACTACCATTCAGCAACTCCAGCAAACCTTATTAATCAAGGAAAGAACCCCACAGTTTTGTTCAAAATCAACGCTTCATTGCACCCCTCTATCATTCCTCCATGGTTTCCAAGATCCACGAAGATCCGATCAGATAGTAGTTTGTCAGAAAGAAAAACCAGCTTTTCGACTCCAAAACTCCAATTCCTCTTCAAAACTTGCCCTTTTCTTCTCCATTCACAAGAGAAGAAAATCGAACCCTCTTTGCCATTACAAAAACCTAAATTGCAGTATTACATTGATTCCATTCTCTGAAGCCTTCAAAGCTCAAACATTTCATCGTTCCTGTAACACCCCGAATCCGCGGGACTCGGGATGTCACATTGGGCTAGGATCTCACAATGGATCCTGACCCTAGCCTGACAACAAGTTCACTGGACCTTACAACATGGCACTGACAGATATAAAACAAATACATAAAACAGTATAAACTGTACGACCCAAAGTAAACAACAACATAGCCGAGTATATAAAACGACATCCTCACATAGGAGGTACAAAAGATCATCCTCGCGCAGGAGGGGAAACACAACAACCCCAAACCAATTACCTAATGTACGAGAGTCCTCGGCCTGTCACCCTGCCAGATCACCCAGTAGCGCCTAACCAGTAACATCTACAACACGGTATGAAACCGTTAGCTAACCATACATATATGAGGTAATGCATAAGCACAAGCACAATCATGAAAGATAAACACATCAGCATGCTATCACACATTTACCCATTTATTATCTTTGTATAATAACCATTCACTCAAAAACCGTATATATATATATATATATATATATATATATATATATATATATATATATATATATATATATATATATATATATATATATATATA
>BSUD01000002.1:147410095-147429911 GCA_033239045.1 Fagopyrum esculentum | reverse complement strand
CCTCCATATACTCGGAAATGCAGAAACTCGGTACCGTTATGAAGAGAATGAAGAGAGGAATCTAGAAACTCAAACGGAATTGAAATCGGATTAGAAACGGAGAGTAGATCTGAGTTTGAAGGTTGAGAGAAATTAGAGCTTTTACGAGGAAACGTGAAATGAAATGAATTAATAAATGATTTTCCGCTATTTATAGTGAAGACGATAATTATCCTTTAGTAAAGTCGATAATTATCCTTTAACCGATCCAAAGGCGGGTCGAACCTCTTTCTCCAAACTTCTCGAGATTGGAACATTAAATCTGGAATATTGTAGGGATAATTATTCCACAACTGCCTCGGAAAACGTGTATTCCTAAGCCGTCTTTCTTAGCCGTTAAGAAACGAAATAGTGACTCTTTTGGCCATTTTGCCTCTCCATGTTATTTCATATCTAGGACATATCCGATGTCCTGATCATTTCTCTCAACTGCATTTTTATTAATTGGAGCTCCCAAATGCTCCAAATAACACCGGAGGGTAAAAATAATTACCCGGGGGAAAAAGTAAAAATTTCCCCAAACGTCCAAAATTACGCCAGGAACATAACGGTCAGACTCTTACTCAACACTTGCGAAATCTTCGCGAGTTATATGTTAATTACTATCAACGATTAAGTTAATCAACATTAATTAGAATTCGAAATCCTAGCTATTACATCACACATCCCTTAAAAAAAAGTTTTGTCCCGAAACTTGAACAATTCCCAAATCCTCTCGGACCCATACGCCGAGGTATAACTCTCACTCTTTCTATCGGAGGTATCACATCTCCGTTCAAAAGATCACAACCTATAACAATCTATAACCTCAAGTATAAACATGGAGGAATCATCACTCCAGGAAACAGGGCCATAACGCTACCCAAAGGCGTAGAGGAATCACTTCTCTCGCCATACCACCTCACAAGGCATAGAGGAAGCACATCTCTAGGCAAAACATATCACATGCATAGAGGAAATACGTCTCTAGCCAACCCATAAACATATATATTGCATGGAGGAATAACATTTCCACTAAACTATGTCCATCAAGGTAGCATGGAGGAAAGAACCATCTCCAGCTGAATTCTAATCCCACCCAAATAGCATGGAGGAAAGAACCATCTCCAGCTATAAATATAATCATACTCGGGTAGCGTGGAGGAAGTAAGCATCTCCAGCTATAACATACATCACGCTAGCACATCAAGATCTACTAAGATCATAAACCACATCACAACTAGCATAGAATAACATATCAAGGCATATAAGCACATAAGCACAACATTCATCAAGATAGCACTAAGATCTACTCGTGCTCCCACAAATGGGTATGTCCTAACATATACTCTGGATAGTTCCTCAGGACACTATCCTCAGTCTCTCACATAGCCTCTTCAGGTCTTCATTTCGACCATCATATCCTCAATATGGGCATGTCTTTCAAATGTAAGCGTTTCATATCTTATTCCAAGAATGTAATCAGATGCTCAACAACGATGTGGTTCAACTTAACTACTAGATCATTATAACTCACAAAGTGTTTCCAACCTGGTATATACTTTCTCAGTTGAGACACAGGAACACTGGGTGAACATCCACCAACTTCAGAGTGAAAGCTAAACATCATGTTGCCTTCACAAATCTGGTTAAGATCTCAAGTAACCGACATATTGGAAACTCAGTTCCCCTTTCCATAATACACAACTAACGTCTCACAGCTGAGATACCTCCAGCCGGACATGAACTTTTGCTTGAACTTTAGAGGTTAACGTCTCTTGTCTACATATAATATCTGGTGACTCTGTACATCCAGCATTCTTCCTTCAATCAACGTTACTTGAACTATAAAATCCTGAGTCTGGTCAGGTGTTATTCCACTCTACTGCTAGATCACTTCTAGCATAAGGATATACGACATCTATGTCTATATATTGACTCATAGGGTCATCCCAAAAAGATGCACGTCCTTCATTGTTATATAATAAACTCATTAATGGAAGGTAATATAACCCTCCACGTTTCCCATTCAACTTACAACTTATAATAGATCTTTAAGATCTAGATGATCCTCTCTAACTAAGCATTTGTCAGGGGGTGAAGTGTAGTAATGAGGTACATACTTGTCCCCAAAGCAGTCTGAATCTGCTGCCCACAATCTCAAAGTAAAAACATCCATCTCGATCAGAAATGATCGTTCTCGGTATACCATGGAGTCTCACTATTTGTCTAGTGTATTCCTCAACCAATTCATTCACTAGCCACGTCCTTCTGATAGAAATGAAACGTGCCGGTTTCATTAATCTATTACCAACAATCCAAATAACATCAATCTTCTACAGGATCACAATCCCATAACAAAGTCCATAAAGATGTCCTCCCAAATTCTACTACTACACTGGTAGTGGGTGGGGGCTTATCTCTAGATCGGAAATACTCTATCTGGACCTGTTGACATGTCACACACTATATCACAAATCTGGTTATATCGGCTTCATACAATATAATCGTCTCATTTCGTGGTACATCTTACTCGTACCTGAATGTACTGAATAAGGCGTACAATGGGTATACGTAATATTCAGTCTCCATCTGCATCAGTAGGAACACAAAAGCGGTCATGACTCTTCATCAGTCCATCTACTCCTATGGAGAACTATGGTGCCTCAGTACGAGACATCCTTTCTCTAAACCTTGTCAAGGCCCGGCAGGTCTCCTGCTTCTGTTGGACCTCATCCAACAGACCAGGTAGAACCTTTGAGGTATAAATGGGTATCCTTATCAAGGAACTGATTGTCCAATTCTAGCTAAGCTAGATCTCTTTGAAGCTGAGGTTGAACTATCAGTCTCACAATCATCTTCTCTTGGAGAGTTTTTCCATTCAAGTTATCGGCGACAACATTCAACTTCTCTGAATGATATGAAATCTTCAAGTCAAAGTCTTGATCAACTTAAGCTCTTAATACTGGCGGTTATTCAACCCCTGTTGCATAAAATATACTTCAGATTTCTATGATCTATAGAAATCTGACATGAAGATCACACCGGTACGGTCTTCAAAATTTAAAGGCTTGAACTACCACTACTAACTCTAAATCATGAGTCGAGTAGTTCTCATCATACGTTCTCAGCTGTAAACACACATATCAATAACCCTACTCCTTTGTAGTAATACACATCTCAAACTTAGCTGGGATGTATCACCGTAAATCACGGGATCCCAAAAATCTTCTAACTACAACAGAATGGAAGTAGAGGTCAAATGCCTCCTCAACTCTTCAGAACATAGACACACTGCTTTCATCACGTAGTTATGGTGGTCTTCTCAAAAGACTCGCAAATGAATACATAATCATATAAAATCCATCGTCAAAGCATTGGTAGCAATCGGCTGAGCCGAGAAAACTACGTATTCCTTAATGTTCATTAGTATCTCCAATGTTACAACATACTTAATTCTCGCCAGGTCAACCATGATCCCACTGGTGGAGACAACATGGCCTAAAAAGGCTACCACTGACATCTCAACTTACACTTAGAGAGCGTAGCATACAACCCTCTATCTCTCGAAATCTGTAGAACGGTCCTCAGACGATCGGTCTACTATTCTCTGCTATGAGAGTATGCCAACATGTCATCCATGGAGTCCACCACCAACTAATCAAGGAAGTCGATGAAGATATTATTCATCAACTCCATAAAAACTACTAAAACATTCGTCAACCCAAATGACATCACTACAAACTCGTAGTGTCCATAACGGGTATGGGATGCTATCTCATACACATGCTGCTCTCTCATCCATGACTAGAGATATCTTGAGCATAAAGGAATCCCGAAAACACAATTGCTTCTGGAAGTTAACTCGTCAGGTCGTCAATACGGAACATGGAACCCACTAGGGTAAACCCGTTTCAGTAAACTTTTCAAGTTATCAGTACAATATCTCAAGAAGCACCATATAGTGTGGCTTTCCCATTCAATCTTGTATCATACTTCAACTCGATAACAATGTCCACACTCCGTTGAGGTGGCAGCTAGACGGTTCAGTAACACGTCTATAAACTCATAAACAACTGGAATACCTTCCAATGTTGGACTATCTCGCTCCTTCATGGTATAACACTAGAAGGCGTCACATCCCTGTGCTATCAGCTCGCTGCTCGTACAGTCCTGATGACAAACCCGTCTTAAAAGGTCTTAACCTCATAAGACCTCTATTTAACTCAACTCAGTAAAGACTACAATAGTCTTACTATTAAAAGCTAACACCACATGATATATCTTCATCCAAACCATACACATAATGACTTCCTCATGCACCTACGACATGACAAAGAAGTCTGCAACCATACACGGGTCCCTGAAATAAGGGAACAAACACGCATCTCACTGGTATCTCAAACCCAAAAAGGTAATCCTGTAAAGGAAAATCCACCTTCTACTATATACCAAAATTCAACCATTAACGCATGCATCGAAAGACATGACGTGCATAGCACTCACAAAAAGCAAAACTCCACCAGGTAAACCATTAACGAGAATGGTACCTATAACAGCTAACACTCGTAGCTCCTCTACATATCATCACTCAATGTCAGATCCATGCTCCTCAGGTATCATTGAGGTCATTACTATAGCCTCCACTTCCACTCTTTCTGCACCGGAAAGAGGAAGGTCTTGCTGGGAAGAAACACCACCGTGCTGACAGAAAGGATCAGATGGCCTATCTCACCACAAGTGAAACAAGCTATTAGTGCCAAAGGGCACACAGAACGCAAATGATCTGGATAGCCACAATTGAAACATAATCGTCCCATCCTTGCAACCTGTGCAACTGAAGGGTAACTCGACCTTCGTCGTCCACCAGGAATGATCTCACTCTTGAAGGGAACCTGTAAAGGCAATGCCTTGCCCTGTCGACAAAACTTCGCTCTATGCCCTGCTTTACCACACGTAAAGCATATGATGGGCACCTTTGGGCACACAGCTCGCCAGTGTCCCAACTTCCACGCAATTAAAACACTGATATCGGACTTGGTTCCCCATTCATCATCTTTGCTTCTCTAGTAACTGATTCAGTCCATTGCTTCTTTCCGGATCTAGAAGCTTCAGTTGATCTCACAATTGTTGGTAAATCTGGTGTCGATCTACCCGCTATCACCGCTTCATATACTTGTTACATATATTCTTGAAACTCGGATCTACTCATGGGGACACGATCAGCCTCTTCAAACTCGTTCTCTTCCATAGGCGAAACAACAGCGGAAACTGGTCCCTAACTTATCACCACTGGAGGAAGAGGGGGGTGTACCCCTACCTCATCCCACTACAGATACTACTCTAGTCTGAGTCATCTGTAGGATATACGCACCTAATCTTATAAGGTTATATATATGCCATAGGTATCGATATTTATATAATAAATCCACATAATCCATAGTACACACAGATATATATACATATCTACGCTGCAGAGATCCATGGCAGAGGTGACGACTTCTCGTACATTCTATCCCAAAACCACACTTAAAACCAAAACCTTTGAAAACGTCAGATCCCATGTGGGCTCTGTTTATTTTACCTATCAAACCTCATTGCAGGTAGCAAGTGCCATTGTTGTCAACCTGGGCTCTGATACCAACTCTGTAACACCCCGAATCCGCGGTACTCGGGATGTCACATTGGGCTAGGATCTCACAATGGATCCTGACCCTAGCCTGACAACAAGTTCACTGGACCTTACAACATGGCACTGACATATATAAAACAAATACATAAAACAATATAAACTGTACGACCCAAAGTAAACAACAACATAGCCGAGTATATAAAACGACATCCTCACATAGGAGGTACAAAAGATCATCCTCGCGCAGGAGGGGAAACACAACAACCCCAAACCAATTACCTAATGTACGAGAGTCCTCGGCCTGTCACCCTGCCAGATCACCCAGTAGCGCCTAACCAGTAACATCTACAACACGGTATGAAACCGTTAGCTAACCATACATATATGAGGTAATGCATAAGCACAAGCACAATCATGAAAGATAAACACATCAGCATGCTATCACACATTTACCCATTTATTATCTTTGTATAATAACCATTCACTCAAAAACCGTATATATATATATATATATAGATGAAAGTATGTGACACGAGGACCGATACATCCCCGCCTCTGAGTACAATGTCCAGCTGTACGAGTATCGGTCACACAATCCGTGTACCCTATGGGAGTGGATTGCGCCCTTCCTGTAAATCAGTCTGGCCCGACATCAGAGAACCTCCCAGACTCCACGGCGGGATGAAAGGGAAAGGTTATCACAGCCACGCAGTGGGGCAGTCAATAGAACATAGGTCGATAAAAACGACAACTCATGCTATCATAGCAAACATATAAAGCACACACCACTCATGCAAACACCCAATATAGGGATGGTAGCTAAGTAAGTCCTACGGACTTACCTCAACCTCGTACAAACTCAACCACGATCACCTCTACACTGGAGGGACAACACGGCCTATAAACAAGGCATAAAGAGATATATCAACCTCTATTCATCAAAGGGGTCACACCTAGACCCAAAGGGATCCATAAGGATCATACTCAATCTATGAGCCTCACAACCAACTAAACCTCAATATCTCAACATAACTCACAATTCCTCAAATCTCAAGGTAGTATCTAATCGACATTCCTCAATCTCAATTTTAATCCTAATTTAATTAATTAACCTTTAATTAATTAATTAGATTTTGCCAGAATAACGTTTTGCCCGCAGGCAATTTCTAAACCCCCTGTCATCAGATTTCATCAAACAAACTATCCATAATCACCAGAATAATATAACGACCATAATTGAATTTCTAATTATCCATTTTGACAAGCCTAAGGTCAATTTAGGCCAAATTGCAGTACGGAAAACGAATAAATTCATAACTTATTCGTTACTAACCCGATTGACGATCTGAAAGAAGATTCGGAATCACAACGACGCAGGCTACGCATGGACAACATCAAATTCACCGGAATCTGAGAGACGGAACCGCCCTGGTGACATATATGCTCGACCAGACCTCCATATACTCGGAAATGCAGAAACTCGGTACCGATATGAAGAGAATGAAGAGAGGAATCCAGAAACTCAAACATAATTGAAATCGGATTAGAAACGGAGAGTAGATCTAAGTTTGAAGATTGAGAGAAATCAGAGCTTTTACGAGGAAACGTGAAAGGAAATGAATTAATAAAGGATTTTCCGCTATTTATAGTGAAGACGATAATTATCCTTTAGTAAAGTCGATAATTATCCTTTAACCGATCCAAAGGCGGGTCGAACCTCTTTCTCCAAACTTCTCGAGATTGGAACATTAAATCTGGAATATTGTAGGGATAATTATTCCACAACTGCCTCGGAAAACGTGTATTCCTAAGCCGTCTTTCTTAGCCGTTAAGAAACGAAATAGTGACTCTTTTGGCCATTTTGCCTCTCCATGTTATTTCATATCTAGGACATATCCGATGTCCTGATCATTTCTCTCAACTGCATTTTTATTAATTGGAGCTCCCAAATGCTCCAAATAACACCGGAGGGTAAAAATAATTACCCGGGGGAAAAAGTAAAAATTTCCCCAAACGTCCAAAATTACGCCAGGAACATAACGGTCGGACTCTTACTCAACACTTGCGAAGTCTTCGCGAGTTATATGTTAATTACTATCAACGATTAAGTTAATCAACATTAATTAGAATTCGAAATCCTAGCTATTACATCACACACCCCTTAAAAAAAGTTTCGACCCGAAACTTGAACAATTCCCAAATCCTCTCGGACCCATACGCCGAGGTATAACTCTCACTCTTTCTATCGGAGGTATCACATCTCCGTTCAAAAGATCACAACCTATAACAATCTATAACCTCAAGTATAAACATGGAGGAATCATCATCTCCAGGAAATAGGGCCATAACGCTACCCAAAGGCGTAGAGGAATCACGTCTCTCGCCATACCACATCACAAGGCATAGAGGAAGCACATCTCTAGCCAACCCATAAACATATATATCGCATGGAGGAATCACATCTCCACTGAACTATGTCCATCAAGGTAGCATGGAGGAAAGAACTATCTCCAGCTGAATCCTAATCCCACTCAAATATCATGGAGGAAAGAACCATCTCCAGCTATAAATATAATCATAACGTGGAGGAAGAGGGGGGTGTACCCCTACCTCATCCCACTACAGATACTACTCTAGTCTGAGTCATCTGTAGGATATACGCACCTAATCTTATAAGGTTATATATATGCCATAGGTATCGATATTTATATAATAAATCCACATAATCCATAGTACACACAGATATATATACATATCTACGCTGCAGAGATCCATGGCAGAGGTGACGACTTCTCGTACATTCTATCCCAAAACCACACTTAAAACCAAAACCTTTGAAAACGTCAGATCCCATGTGGGCTCTGTTTATTTTACCTATCAAACCTCATTGCAGGTAGCAAGTGCCATTGTTGTCAACCTGGGCTCTGATACCAACTCTGTAACACCCCGAATCCGCGGTACTCGGGATGTCACATTGGGCTAGGATCTCACAATGGATCCTGACCCTAGCCTGACAACAAGTTCACTGGACCTTACAACATGGCACTGACATATATAAAACAAATACATAAAACAATATAAACTGTACGACCCAAAGTAAACAACAACATAGCCGAGTATATAAAACGACATCCTCACATAGGAGGTACAAAAGATCATCCTCGCGCAGGAGGGGAAACACAACAACCCCAAACCAATTACCTAATGTACGAGAGTCCTCGGCCTGTCACCCTGCCAGATCACCCAGTAGCGCCTAACCAGTAACATCTACAACACGGTATGAAACCGTTAGCTAACCATACATATATGAGGTAATGCATAAGCACAAGCACAATCATGAAAGATAAACACATCAGCATGCTATCACACATTTACCCATTTATTATCTTTGTATAATAACCATTCACTCAAAAACCGTATATATATATATAGATGAAAGTATGTGACACGAGGACCGATACATCCCCGCCTCTGAGTACAATGTCCAGCTGTACGAGTATCGGTCACACAATCCGTGTACCCTATGGGAGTGGATTGCGCCCTTCCTGTAAATCAGTCTGGCCCGACATCAGAGAACCTCCCAGACTCCACGGCGGGATGAAAGGGAAAGGTTATCACAGCCACGCAGTGGGGCAGTCAATAGAACATAGGTCGATAAAAACGACAACTCATGCTATCATAGCAAACATATAAAGCACACACCACTCATGCAAACACCCAATATAGGGATGGTAGCTAAGTAAGTCCTACGGACTTACCTCAACCTCGTACAAACTCAACCACGATCACCTCTACACTGGAGGGACAACACGGCCTATAAACAAGGCATAAAGAGATATATCAACCTCTATTCATCAAAGGGGTCACACCTAGACCCAAAGGGATCCATAAGGATCATACTCAATCTATGAGCCTCACAACCAACTAAACCTCAATATCTCAACATAACTCACAATTCCTCAAATCTCAAGGTAGTATCTAATCGACATTCCTCAATCTCAATTTTAATCCTAATTTAATTAATTAACCTTTAATTAATTAATTAGATTTCGCCAGAATAACGTTTTGCCCGCAGGCAATTTCTAAACCCCTTGTCATCAGATTTCATCAAACAAGAACCCATAATCACCAGAATAATATAACGACCATAATGGAATTTCTAATTGTCCTATTTGACAAGCCTAAGGTCAATTTAGGCCAAATTGCAGTACGGAAAACGAATAAATTCATAACTTATTCGTTACTAACCCGATTGACGATCTGAAAGAAGATTCGGAATCACAACGACGCAGGCTACGCATGGACAACATCAAATTCACCGGAATCTGAGAGACGGAACCGCCCTGGTGACATATATGCTCGACCAGACCTCCATATACTCGGAAATGCAGAAACTCGGTACCGTTATGAAGAGAATGAAGAGAGGAATCTAGAAACTCAAACGGAATTGAAATCGGATTAGAAACGGAGAGTAGATCTGAGTTTGAAGGTTGAGAGAAATTAGAGCTTTTACGAGGAAACGTGAAATGAAATGAATTAATAAATGATTTTCCGCTATTTATAGTGAAGACGATAATTATCCTTTAGTAAAGTCGATAATTATCCTTTAACCGATCCAAAGGCGGGTCGAACCTCTTTCTCCAAACTTCTCGAGATTGGAACATTAAATCTGGAATATTGTAGGGATAATTATTCCACAACTGCCTCGGAAAACGTGTATTCCTAAGCCGTCTTTCTTAGCCGTTAAGAAACGAAATAGTGACTCTTTTGGCCATTTTGCCTCTCCATGTTATTTCATATCTAGGACATATCCGATGTCCTGATCATTTCTCTCAACTGCATTTTTATTAATTGGAGCTCCCAAATGCTCCAAATAACACCGGAGGGTAAAAATAATTACCCGGGGAAAAAGTAAAAATTTCCCCAAACGTCCAAAATTACGCCAGGAACATAACGGTCAGACTCTTACTCAACACTTGCGAAATCTTCGCGAGTTATATGTTAATTACTATCAACGATTAAGTTAATCAACATTAATTAGAATTCGAAATCCTAGCTATTACAGTTCCGGTGAATCAATTAGATCCGACAACAATTGGTCTTCAGCCGCTCTCCTAGTGCTTCCTCTTGAATGACAAATCTTCTTCTGATTGTCAATTGTCATTGTTAAAGGTAAACGCGTTTACTGATATGGTGTTATGAATCTCATTTTTTCAGTTCTCCATCTCATTTTTTCAGTTCCCTGTTTACTGGATAGTGTTATGGCGTTATGCAGAATACATACTGATTTTTTTTTGTTTTCTCTTGAATGATGTATCTTCTTATGAATGTTCATTTGCATTATATGAATATTTTAAACAAGTTTAGGGGTAAAATACATGAAAATAATCAAAAAAAGGTCTGGTCTGTGCATCATAGGGTGGCATTGATCATAAATTGTCCAGAAGAGGCTTGACATATGTTCCACTACGATCATTTCTTTCTATGAAGTCCTAGATAATGTTGGTTGTAGAAGACCTTTTCCATAATGTTGTAGATCAGCTCCCTTTGTTTTTTGTCAGTCGAAAATTTTGGTTTGCATATTCTGCCACAGTGCCACTCTGTGGTAACATCTGATATTTCTGTCTTCTAATGCCTTCGAACATATACTGTCTGATAGTGATTCAAAATAAGTGCACGTCTTAGCATGGATGAGGTGGTCAAGGCTGTTGAAGAGGTTAAGAAAGAATGGGGTGACGCATGGGTCAACACTCAAGAGCATGTTAAGGCAGTAGAACAGTATGGCAAATCAAGAAGTACAGATGAAGAGAAGAGCTCTCTTCCAAGATTGAATGCTTTGGCTCAAGATGGATTAGCAATGCTGGATTCTTTACAATGTTTACATGTATACGTGTATATATTATAAATTTTCTTACGAACACTTGAGCTTTTATAAGTGAGTTCACATATTATATATATATATAAAAAGCTAATTGAGTTCACATATTTTATTTATATATATATATTGACTATAACACATTTTCTTTTCATAATTTAACTCGGATGTCTTTGATTAACCGGGTATAAAAACAAATCAAATATATAAATTTATTACAATAGGTCCAAATTGAACCGAAAAAAAAAAGATTTTTGTGAAACCTTGGACTAAAAACCAAACCTATAAATATTGGTTTGATTTGGACCGAAAAGCCGAAAATTTGAAAATATTTTGACCGAAAATTGAACCTAATAGAGACAATTTCGATTTTGAAGCTAAACGAACCTAAAATTTAATACGCTATAAACATTAAAATAATAAAATAAAAAGAACAATAAGAATCAAGTATAATCATTATTCATCCATCCTTGCAAAATATATAACAAATATGAAATATTCAAATTGAATAACGAAATCGCAATGTAAAAAAACGAGAATAACCCTTGAAAATTCATAAATCCACACTCTTCTAAGACATAAAGATGTTACCCGCCAGCAAAAAAAATTTCAAAAACCAGCCCTAACGAAGTTACGCGTTAGCAATTGTCTAAATGTTAACCCAATAAGCTGCCGGTGATGTATATATATTCTTATTTTATGAGTGTAACATATGTTCTCACTTGTTTCATCACGATCTTAGCGTTTTTTCATCCAAAAAATATAAATTTCGTCTTGTCCCACCAAAAATATCCGGGAAAAATATTTCTAATTAATCAAAAGAATCATTAAGTGTTACTGAAACACAATGTTGAATATTTTTAATTACTCGAATCACTTATGAGATCAGTTAATAATAAGAATTAATAACCGTTCAATTTTATAAATTATTCTAACTATAAATAAGATTAATTAATCAATAAAATTATTGACCGTAAAAAAAGTAATTGTAACCTTAATACATAATTATATGGATAAAATTAAAATTAATATTCAAAGTTAAAGTCAAGAAACGCATCAAATATCAATCAGCAAACAAAATCAAAATCTGAGTGGTTTGTGTCTAAAAGATCAAAATCAAATTAAGGATTTAAGGTTGTTATATAATCGATTAATCACGTTCATTGTTGGTGGGTATTTATAATTTTAGATTCGTCTCATATGTGGTGGATTCAAGTTTTTGTGTGTTCCAAAACCAAGAAAAACGGGTTTAAGGGGAATTTATTAAATTTGTCGATCTAAACTATCGCACCACCACGTTCAGATGGTACGAATCAATGAATGGACCTAAACGGATTGTATCCCTGCACATAGATTATATAATTTATATCCTCATTTTTAAAATATTATATATTATTCTTGATAATTTACGAAAAATTTAAATTTAGTTTCTTTTTATTTACGTTTCATATACGTATATTTTTAATTTGAAAATTTATGTAGACTTATATTTTTAATCTGAAAGTTTATATCTTTAATTTATATTATATATTTATATATTATATTCATTGTATTATATATATATTATGTTGAATAAAACATACAGTTACATTATTCATTGTATTAAATTTTTATATGTTCAATTTATATATATATATATATAAATATAAATATACATGTTTCATATTATTATATATATATATATATATATATAAAATATGTACAATCTTCAATTTAAATATGTTTTTTATATCTTATATATATTGACATGGTCATTAAAAATAGGGGCAGCATTAAAAATAAAAATACAAATTCAAAAAGTAAAGTAGTGAGGCAGCAGAGAGTGGACGTTTAGAGGTTAATCAAATCATTCAGTTTAATCAAAATTTAGGGTGCATTATTTTGGGGTGTAATTAAGTTGGGGCTTTCTGAAACTACCATTCAGCAACTCCAGCAAACCTTATTAATCAAGGAAAGAACCCCACAGTTTTGTTCAAAATCAACGCTTCATTGCACCTCTTTATCATTCCTCCATGGTTTCCAAGATCCACGAAGATCCGATCAGATAGTAGTTTGTCAGAAAGAAAAACCAGCTTTTCGACTCCAAAACTTCAATTCCTCTTCAAAACTTGCCCTTTTCTTCTCCATTCACAAGAGAAGAAAATCGAACCCTCTTTGCCATTACAAAAACCTAAATTGCAGTATTACATTGATTCCATTCTCTGAAGCCTTCAAAGCTCAAACATTTCATCGTTCCGGTGAATCAATTAGATCCGACAACAATTGGTCTTCAGCCGCTCTCCTAGTGCTTCCTCTTGAATGACAAATCTTCTTCTGATTGTCAATTGTCATTGTTAAAGGTAAACGCGTTTACTGATATGGTGTTATGAATCTCATTTTTTCAGTTCTCCATCTCATTTTTTCAGTTCCCTGTTTACTGGATAGTGTTATGGCGTTATGCAGAATACATACTGATTTTTTTTTGTTTTCTCTTGAATGATGTATCTTCTTATGAATGTTCATTTGCATTATATGAATATTTTAAACAAGTTTAGGGGTAAAATACATGAAAATAATCAAAAAAAGGTCTGGTCTGTGCATCATAGGGTGGCATTGATCATAAATTGTCCAGAAGAGGCTTGACATATATTCCACTACGATCATTTCTTTCTATGAAGTCCTAGATAATGTTGGTTGTAGAAGACCTTTTCCATAATGTTGTAGATCAGCTCCCTTTGTTTTTTGTCAGTCGAAAATTTTGGTTTGCATATTCTGCCACAGTGCCACTCTGTGGTAACATCTGATATTTCTGTCTTCTAATGCCTTCGAACATATACTGTCTGATAGTGATTCAAAATAAGTGCACGTCTTAGCATGGATGAGGTGGTCAAGGCTGTTGAAGAGGTTAAGAAAGAATGGGGTGACGCATGGGTCAACACTCAAGAGCATGTTAAGGCAGTAGAACAGTATGGCAAATCAAGAAGTGCAGATGAAGAGAAGAGCTCTCTTCCAAGATTGAATGCTTTGGCTCAAGATGGATTAGCAATGCTGGATTCTTTACAATGTTTACATGTATACGTGTATATATTATAAATTTTCTTACGAACACTTGAGCTTTTATAAGTGAGTTCACATATTATATATATATATATATATATATATATATATATATATATATATATATATATATATATATATATATATATATTGACTATAACACATTTTCTTTTCATAATTTAACTCGGATGTCTTTGATTAACCGTGTATAAAAACAAATCAAATATATAAATTTATTACAATAGGTCCAAATTGAACCGAAAAAAAAAAAGATTTTTGTGAAACCTTGGACTAAAAACCAAACCTATAAATATTGGTTTGATTTGGAGCGAAAAGCCGAAAATTTGAAAATATTTTGACCGAAAATTGAACCTAATAGAGACAATTTCGATTTTGAAGCTAAACGAACCTAAAATTTAATACGCTATAAACATTAAAATAATAAAATAAAAAGAACAATAAGAATCAAGTATAATCATTATTCATCCATCCTTGCAAAATATATAACAAATATGAAATATTCAAATTGAATAACGAAATCGCAATGTAAAACAACGAGAATAACCCTTGAAAATTCATAAATCCACACTCTTTTAAGACATAAAGATGTTACCCGCCAGCAAAAAAAATTTCAAAAACCAGCCCTAACGAAGTTACGCGTTAGCAATTGTCTAAATGTTAACCCAATAAGCTGCCGGTGATGTATATATATTCTTATTTTATGAGTGTAACATATGTTCTCACTTGTTTCATCACGATCTTAGCGTTTTTTCATCCAAAAAATATAAATTTCGTCTTGTCCCACCAAAAATATCCGGGAAAAAATATTTCTAATTAATCAGAAGAATCATTAAGTGTTACTGAAACACAATGTTGAATATTTTTAATTACTCGAATCACTTATGAGATTAGTTAATAATAAGAATTAATAACCGTTCAATTTTATAAATTATTCTAACTATAAATAAGATTAATTAATCAATAAAATTATTGACCATAAAAAAAGTAATTGTAACCTTAATACATAATTATATGGATAAAATTAAAATTAATATTCAAAGTTAAAGTCAAGAAACGTGTAACACCCCATTTATAGAGTGCGTTTTTGCAATTATTATTATTATTATTATTATTATTATTATTATTATTATTATTATTATTATTATTATTATTCTTTCTTTCCGGGGCTCTTTCTACCTTTTTTTTAAACCCATTAGAAGAGTTATACCATCGAGACAGGCCAGCCGGGCCATCGAGACAAACCAGCCGGCCCATTGAGATGTAGGATGTGGGACGTGTGGGCTGGGAGCCCAATTGCAAAGAACTAACCCTAGCCGCCCCTTTTTGTTTTTTTCTCCCTTTGAAACCCGCAGCCTCCTTCTCCTCTTTTACCTTCTTCCCTCCTCCTTACATGGAGATCTGCAGCAGACCAGACCGCCACCGGAGTCTCCCTAACCCAGCCACCCTACCCCTCTCTTCCTCACCGCCGCACTCCCTCTGTTCCCTTTTTGGAGGATCGGCCTACTGCCCTACTCCCCTTCTTCACTCGTTCCTCCTCCAGTGACCGGCGCCTTTTGGATTTCGAGTCAGACCGGCCACCAACGCTGAAGAACGCCCCTCCTTGCTTCGTCTCAGACCGCCGGACTCTCTTCTGCCGGAGATTAACTCGTCTTCTTCTTCAGCTGTCCAAGTAGCCAGAGTTCCTTCCTCCCCTTCCTATCTGGTCATCTTCCGCCGCCTTAACCCGGCCTCAGGGAGGTTTGACGTCGCTATCGCTATTGAAGGGCGGGATTAGGGTTTCAACAACTTCCGGCCAACAATCCAGAGTGCGTAAGGGGCGTGGAGTTCTCCGTCTCCGGGGCTGTCGCGAGGAGCTCGATGTCGCCGCCAGGGCAAACTGTTGCAGTGCTGCCACCTTCCCCTTCCGCCAGGAGTCTGGAACCGGGGAACCCCTCCGCCGAAGGCTTCCTCCTCCGTCTTCGCCGGGGACTGGCTACCACCATCTCGCCACTGTTCTTCCGGCCGGCGACCGCCATCTCCTCTCCTCCAGTGGTGCATTGGTTCGATTCTTGGTTGGTGAGTTTATGCACTGCAGTAGCCGGTTTGGGGGTTTTGTAAATTCTGATTGTGTTGTTTAGTGTTAATGTGTGTATTTGTATGGTATTGTATAGGGTCTGCTGAGTATTTTAGCGTTGTTGTGATTGAATTTGGATAGAATGACGGTTTTCGGAAGTGGAGAGATTGGAGTATATCGAGTGTTTGTGAATGGTATGTGAGTTATGTGTTAAAAAGTTAGATGAATGTTGTATATATGAATGGTATGAAGGTAATAGATGTATGCTTGTTGAATAACAATAAGGATAAGTTATACTTCGGACGAAGGACCTAATATAACGGCATTGATAGTATTAGATCGTAAGTTCTTTAAACTATTATAAAACTTATGTGAAGAAATTATCTTACTAGACTCCCCCTCATAACTAGAGTTTGGTAGCGAGAGTTTGGTAGCGAGTAGTTAGAATGAGTTTCCTCTTCTTTTGTTTGTAACCTTGTAGGTTAGTATGATTATATATATATATATATATATATATATCAGCGGGTCTTAGTGATACGTATTTTGGACTTTTGGCCATTCTAGTGATACGTATTTTGGACTTTTGGCCATTCTAGTTGGGAAAACAACATGACTTGGTACATTCAAGTGTCCCTCGGGAATTTGAAGTTTAGTAGTAAAGTTTAGTTTGACCTTAGTTTGTCTTGATAAGGAGTTTGAAAGTGAGAAAAGCTTTCTAATTCACCAGAACTTTTCTAGTTAGTGTTGGACTTTATATATTTGGTCTTTAGGAGACTTCCTAGAACTTTTAGGGTTTCCCGGACCCAAGGATAAAATGGCCATTTTACATATATAAGACTAGTTGGTTTCTTTTCTTAGACGACCCTTGTGTACTTAGAAGTTGGAGACTTCTAAGATTGTTGGATATCTTTTGATCCGATCTTGTCTTTCATAACCAGGCGTTAAGACTTAACTCTTGCGGAATCGAATAATGGCATTTATGAGATTTGTGACTCGATTCAGGTAAGTCTCCGGACTTACTTAGCTCGTATTCCTTGTATTAGCATTGATGTGTGTTTGGTGGTGTGTGTATTTACTCTTATTATTTATAACAACTAAACCGGTAATAGGACCACCGACCTTATATTATTTTGGCCCAAGTGTATGATAACGGGCGGTGACAACTTGCCTGGCTCCCGTGAGAGCTAGGAGGTTCTCGGCGACTATCCCGTGCTGGTAGACGGTCAGATGCATCAGTACCATTCCATGCCGGTAAGTAGGGACCGAGGCGAGTTTCGGTGACTCTCGTGTCACAACCTAAGTTGAATTAGAACGGGATATGACTTAATAATAATAAGATAATAAACCGGACTTGTGTGCTTTGGAGTGTATTGGGTGTTTATGATGATTGACTTGTGTTTGTGCCTTTCACCTTGATTCTAATGCCTCGAATATTAGCTAACGGTTTTATACCGATTGTTGTAGATTGCCATGCAGGTTAGGGTTGCGGCCGAGAGATCCGGAAGAGTGGGCAGCCGGGGTTCCGTACATTTTAGGATTGGGTTTTGGGTGGAGTCGAGTTTGAGTATTGTGTTTATTGTATGTTGTATGGCGTTTAGTCTTTGGGGTTGTATTGTCGGCTGAAGTCCTTTGTTGTATTCTTTCGGGTTTTTCTTTTCATTGCATAAAAATGTATTTCGATTTTTGGCCTTTATTTGTGCCTTGTTGCAAGATCCGGTGAAATTGTTGTCAGGCTAAGGGTCGGGACCCATTGTGAGGTCCCAACCCGTAGCATCCCGAGTCCCGCGGATTCGGGGTGTTACAAAAGTGGTATCATATATATGCATACACATATGGTATGCTAGTATTATATTAGTAGTATTGGACCTTATAGTTAAGATGATAGGAAGCTATCATCGCCCTTGGACAAACGCCTTTTTGGGATTATGATAGTATATATAATTATATAGGATGATGGGTATGCTCAAGTACGGAGTTGAACATCACGTTCTGGCGAACACCCTAGCGATTCATCGAACTCCTTTTGGTGACGACAAAGATACCATTTGAAGGACAAAGAGGACATTAGCGGCAAAGACGAACAAATAGAAGGGAATTTTGAGCCAACTTAAGATAATTCGAGAGGGAAACAATACAAGTAAAGAGAGCAACGTTAAGGTGTATAAGTGGTTATAAAGAAGCCATGATTGAACGACTATGAGGCCAATAGAGATAACGAACTTATGGTTTTTTAAGAAGACGCGTGGGCAACTAAAGATGCGAATAAGAGAGGAGACATGTACACTTTAGCAAGGTTAAAGGTGGTATTCCTCCAAGAAGTGAAGCTTTCCTTAGACGCTCCTAAGCTTTGGAGTCAAGATGAGAAAGCTGATCGACCATGTGCGAAAGATTTAAGCTAAGCTTACAAGGTACCAATAAGTGAAGTGTCAACATTACGAAAGTTATGAGAAGAAGGGCATGGTAGAGATTCACGTGGAGTTGACCGGTATCCATTATAACGACAAGACTAAGAAACGCCAAGAAGAAGGAAGTTCATATATATGATGGTTTGAGAAGATGAAATAGGAAACAAGAAGTTTTGATCGAAAGACTTAAGATATCAACCAATAGGAACGCGAGTGGATGTTAGCCAAGGCTATAATATTTGGAAAGGTGCACTTGAAAGACATCAAGGAAGAGTTGTTAAGCTTAGGAAGGTGAGTTATAGGACGTGTGAGGCCTGGAAGATTATGGTTACCTTATGGAAGAGGAAGAAAGCATGGAACGGGGAAAGAACTAATGGAGTTTAAGGTAAAGTACCCCGAGGAGGGTAGCCTTCATGAGAATGTAACATGAGATGTGTAGTAGAATAATAATTCGTTGACTTCGGAGAAGGTCAAATACAAGTTAAGCGGTGACAACTAAGAACGCACAGGTGCAAGTTGTCTATTGGTGAGTGTAGAGGGGATGTGTAAACAAGATTATGGGCATTCAAAGGATCAACAAAAAGAGCTTAAAGTATTCGTGGTGGACCAATGTCAATGGTATGAAAGTACATCAACAGAGCGCATTTGTTTTAAATAAAATAATGTGGAATGAGTTCAAGCATGTACTTATAACAAGACTTCCGAGGAGGAGATTATAACGATCTTACGCGACCTTCTTAGGTCATGGGATTGACATATGGGGGAATGACACGGAT
>BSUD01000002.1:147358108-147397068 GCA_033239045.1 Fagopyrum esculentum | reverse complement strand
TGTTAATTTTTTATTTTTTATAATATTCTTTTCCATACTCTTAAAATTAAAAAAAACATAATTAGAAAGTTTTTGAGTTAATATAAATTTTAAATTCAAAAATAAATAAAATTTTATTAAATTTTTTATTTTCTAGACCCTTAATGAAGTTTTTAAAAATTGTTTTGATTTAATTTTATATATATTTTTAAATCAAAAGTAAAAAGTAAAAAAATATTTTAACTAAAAACTTAAAAATATCTTTATTTCAGAAAAAATAGAAAAAATATATACAACTATTTATATTATAAAATTATTAATTTTAATTTAATGAGGTCATATGTAAAATCCGGAATTTTTATTCCGTCTATTTCCGTTATAAAATAGATCTCGATCAGTTGATCCATATCCGTTTACTTAGTTAGACACATTATTATAAAATTTATCATTTTATGTAGTTTTCCTTCACATAAAATGATGGAATCTTTTAAAAGTTTATCATTTTATGTAGCTTCCCCTTTCCATAAAATGATAGGATCTGTATAAAATTTATCATTTTAGGTAGCTTACCTTCACATAAAATAATAAGTTTAGCCCTATTTTAGAATATGACAAGGTCCGGACAAGTCTGTGACGAAGCTGTGACAAGGTCCAGACAAGTCTGTGACGAAGCTGTGACAAGGCCAGACAAGGCCGTGACGAAGCTGTGACAAGGCCAGACAAGGCTGTGACGAGTCTGTGACAAGGCCAGACAAGGCTGTGACGAGTCTGTGACAAGCCCAGACAGGCTGTTGACAGCCCAGCGCCAGCAGCACGTTCAGCCCAGCCGCCCAGCTGCTTCACGCGTCCAGCCCAGAAGCAGCCACTGTTGCCTTGTCCAGCGCCAGCCTTCAGTTGCTCCAGCCCGCTTCCTTGTCCGCTCCAGCCCAGCAGCAGCAGCGTTGCCTTCCAGCCCAGCAGCAGCGCCAACTCCAGCCCGTTACTCCAGCAATTCGGATGTGCAGAGAGCAGCCCAACCAACTGGGAGAAGGAAACCGTTCAGCTTATACAGAATTAATTAGAGCAGATCTTCTTACCTTAACCGTTTCCTAAAATCAAGGGATACAGCTGCTCACCTTCCTTCTCCTTTGTGTCCAGATTCATCTACAGAAAACACGTTCATTCCTTGCCCACAACCACAATCGTTTATTCCGTCTCTTCTGTCTACGGTTCAACAACAACGCTCCTTCTCTTCTGCACACGCACCCAGCAGCGTCAAGAGCCATTGGAATCTGCAACGAGTCCTTACCGACCTTCTGCACGTAGCCAGCCGCGTCAAGAGGTTAGTGCAGCAATCTGATTTCCCCATTTCACCTTATTCTCTCTACCGACTCCTCTCCTGCTGGTCTCATTTTCGTTCCATCTATCCTTAGGTTAGGAAGCACATACGAGCCTTCTTCGAAAACGAGAGTAGACGTCTCAGAACCGTCAAACTGAAGAAGGTAAATTCCCTCTCTCCCACAGCTTGGTCCCATGTATTCTAGGTGTAAAGAATTAAATTGGTACAAAGAGCTGCATAGTATTCTGATTAGTTTAAGTGGAAAGTTATTATATAATCTTTTGTGCGTATATTATTTCCGTAATGATAGATTGAGGAGCTGCTGTAATTCGACCTTGAGCATAGTTAAAATAGTGATAAGTAGCTGCTGAAAGTTATACATAAAATGATAGACATAGGGGCTGCTGTAAATTCATTTATTCCTTCAGCTTTGGACTCATAAACAGCCTGTCTTGCCAACCAATTATTAAACGTTTGGATAAAGATCCACCGTTGAATTTTGGATATGTTGTAGATGGATATATGTAGTTTAACATATTAAAATTTGGGAAGGAATGAACGGTCGGATTGAAAGTTATGAGCTCCCGAAGTTAGGTAGTTGAGCAGTTTTGGGTAAACTTAAGTTTTGGCTAAGTATAGGAAATTAGAGTGAAAGAACCGACTTTGTGAATTATTATAAAAATATTGGCTGAACAGTTTGGAGAAATTCTTTCTTCTAAGGTTAGATAGAACCTCATAGATGATCTAGAGATTTAATTCGGAATTTTTATAAGCTGTTAAGAATTTTATATTTAGAGCCGAAGTTAAACCTTTACGATTCTTCCGGAAAATAGAAACATAGGAAAAATGTCAGTTTGGAACCAAATAAAATTTTAGGAGTTAGAATATAAATTTAGAACCTCAAATAGGAGTTTAGACATGAATTTTAAGGTTTTCGAGAAAATCGGAACCAAGGTAAAATGGTCATTTTACCCTAAAACTAATATTGTAACTAGTACGTCTTAATACCTTATTTGATCTTAGAAGTTTTAGACTTCTATCTACGTGAGAGTGTGCTAATACACTTATCGCCTTTGACAGGCAACTGAGTGGTTACAGCTTACAGAGCGAGTGGTTTATAAAGAGTCGAGCGTTATAACAGGTAAGTCCTTTGGGCTTACTTAGCTGACTTCTAAATATGAGTATAAATGATGATGGTGGTGTGTGATTGAAATGTTAGAGAGATAGGTTGTGATATATAATTACCGACCTATATTTTGGCCTAAGAGTAACGGGCGGTGGCATTCTGCTCAGTAGCTCGTGGGGCGCTGGGGGTTTCTTTCGGGACTAGTCCATACATGGTTTGTAGTGATGCTACCAATGGAAGTCAGCTAGACCTACACCAGTTGGATAAGAAACGGAGGCGAGAACTAATAATAATTCTCGTGCCACAACTTAAATTGAATAATGTGAACCACTTAAATAATAGATAATAATTGGTTGAGTGCCAGCATGATGTTTGTTTATTTTTGTTTCTGCGTGTGTGTGTGCTGTTATCATTTTGCTTATATTTGGATAGTTAGCTAACTGTTGATATGTTGTTTAGACTTGACACAGGTTAGAGCAGATGCCGAGTGATCCAGATGGTAGTGGTCAGCCGGGGTGTCGTACTTTAGGATGTTTTACAGTTTTTGCATTTGTGGGTTTTACAGTTGAACATTGTTTCCTTTCGTACTTTGTTATATTCCGTTTTCCGGCTGTAGTCGATCTGGTCACATTCATGCATTATTAAGAACTATTTTATGATTTCTGATTTTTTCTTATCTGTGCCTTGTTGTAAGATCTCGTTAAGTTGTTGTCAAACTGAGGTCGGGACCCACTGTGCGGTCCTAACCAGTAACTCCCTAAGTTATAAAATTGGGGTGTTACAACATGGTATCAGAGCTCTAGGTTGGCAACAATGGCACTTGAATCTTCTAAAAAGGTCATATAAGTAAATAAACAGAACCCGAAAAGGGTCTGAGTTTTCCAAAGAAAATTTTGGTTTTAAAATGCATACAGCGTCGGGTTGGGATAGAAAGTACGGACGACCACCACTACCTCTGCGGATCTCGGTAATCTTAGAATAATTATAGACTTGTACTGTTATGATAGATTAGCTAGCTTATAACTGTAGCTATTACTATTCGTGCAGATGGCACGTACTAGGGCTGCACAAGTGACTGGCCGAGGTAGGGGTCGTCCCCCCTTCCCCCAGTCAGATAGGATCGAGCTGATAGCACCCCTACTGTTAGAGGGCGTGGTCGTGGGGGTAGACCCCCACTAGGGAGAGGTCGAGGACGAGTTCCTCGAGATGACCCACCTGCAGCAAGCGTACCAAAGGTTGCTGTAGAAGAAGTAGCTGAGAGTGTAGGCCCCGATGTCAGGCCTGAGACCGCCGCTAGGTCTGGAGCGCAAGGAGCTCGTTCTATTGAGTCGGGACGTGTTTCTATTGGAGCGTCTGAGTATAGGGAGTTCAAAGCCTATGTTGAGCGCAGGGAAGAAGCTGCCAGAGTGGAGAGGCTTACTCAGGTACCACCAGTGGTACCGGCTAGGTCAGCTCAGGTGACACAGGGAGTGTCTCAGGTGCCGGCTGTATCTGAGAGGAGGGCTGATGTTGATAGAGCACCTACTGGGGCCAGAGCACCGAGACCGGATGAGTGGTTGAAGGCTTTCAACTCTCAGAAGGTCCCCTCATTCAGCGGAGAGATAGGGCTAGAGGTAGAGCACTAGATAGGGAAGATTGAGACTGCTTTGGAGGCAATACGTTGCCCCGTGGATCGACAGGTAGATCTGATACAGACCTGTTTCACAGATGATGCTCATTCATGGTGGCGTACCATTCGTAGCCGAGTCACCAGCTGGGAGCAGATGAGGAACATTGTTAGAGACAGGTACTGTCCAGTTTTACTGAGGAGGGAGAGATTCCAGGATTTCATTGAGGCGGGATTTGAAGATATCCCGATTGCTGCAGCTATAAAGAAATTTCAGAAGGAATTGACATTGCTTGGACCATCTGCACCTCCAGAAGAGCAGCATGTGTACCTTTTCTCCAGGAGGTTGAGAGAGAGTACCCGATCCTACCTGGCTGGATTCCGCTGTGAGACCTTGTCTGATTATCAGGATAGGGCCTCTGCTTATGAGAGAGATAGGCCAGCTTCTAGGAAAGCAGCTCAGTCTAGTGGGCCGGATAAGCGGCAGAGGACAGGACATGCTGGTAGCAGTACAGCAGTAGCAGGTTATGGTAGAGGACAGACTCAGGGGAGGTCCAGCTACCACTCTACAGTTCGGACTCCCAGTGGAGATCGACAGTGCTTTAACTGTGGTGGCCGTGATCACATTAAGACGGACTGCCCGAAACCACCGGTCACTTGCTTCACTTGTGGGAAGCCGGGACACAGGGCTACTTTCTGCCGTCAGGGCAAGGCTTCTTCTCAGCAGGGATCTTCTCCTGCAGGTGCTGAGAAGAGTGTACAGAGACCCCCTCAATACCGAGCTCCGAGTCAGCAACAGCAGTAGTACCGGGCTCCAGGACATCCTGCTTCATACAGTACTGCACAGGGATCAGGTCGTGGCAGAGGACGTGGTAGTACCACTGACACCAGAGGAGGACCATCGAGAGTGTTCGAGCTGAGGAACACTGAGCAGCCTGCAGCACCGGCGACCACAGGTACTATTTGGATCCATGACTTACCTGTGCGCGTTTTATTTGATACGGGTGCCACGCACTCCTTTATATCAGATGCATGTGTAGATAGGTTGTCCTTAGCTACAGTAGAGGGTGTACCTTTTGTGGTTGGGTTACCAGATGGGGGGTAAGGTTAGAGGATCTCGAGAGATTTATGACTGCCCTATTCACCTGGGAGGCCGGATCTGGTTAGTAAATTTTCTAGTCATGCCCTTCGCACATGAGGACGTGATATTAGGGATAGATTGGATGACTAGACATGGAGCCGTCTTGGATATTGGTAGGAGGACTATGACTGTTGCCACGGAGGATGGCCACAGAGTTATATTCCGAGGTTAGGACCTCGGAAAGTCCGGCACAGTTATCAGTGCAGTGAGAGCAGCCAGATTGATAGCACAGGGTTGCGAGGCCTTCTGGTGTTATGCCATGAAGGAGCGCAAGAGCCTGACAGTAGAGGAGATACCAGTCGCATGCGAGTTTGCAGAGGTCTTCAGGGACGACTTACCAGGGCTACCTCCACAGAGGAGTGTGGACTTTAGCATCGAGTTAGAGCCGGGCACGAGACCGATCTCGAAGGCCCCGTACCGCATGGCCCCGATAGAGCTGCTTGAGCTGAAGAAGCAGTTAGAGGAGTTAGCAGAGAAGGGCTTCATACGCCCTAGTGTTTCTCCCTGGGACGCACCAGTGTTATTTGTGAGGAAGAAAGATGGATCGATGAGACTGTGTATCGACTACACGGAGTTGAACAAGGTCACCATCAAGAATAAGTATCCACTGCCTCGCATAGATGATCTGCTGGACCAGCTGCATGGAGCGTCAGTGTTCTCGAGGATAGATTTGAGATCGGGTTATCACCAGCTGAGGGTGAGAGATCAGGACATACCTAAGACGGCATTCCGGACTAGGTATGGTCACTATGAGTTTGTAGTGATGCCATTCGGGCTCACTAATGCACCAGCAGTATTTATGGAGTTGATGAATGGGATTTTCATAGACTTCCTAGACCAGTTTGTAGTGGTCTTCATCGACGACATTCTAGTTTACTCTAGAAGTCGAGAGGAGCATGCCGGACACTTGAGGACAGTGCTGCAGATTCTACAGGATAGTCAGCTATATGCTAAACTATCCAAGTGTGAGTTCTGGATGTCAGAGGTGGCGTTCCTAGGCCATGTAGTGACTGCTGAGGGGATTAAGGTCGACCCGGCGAAGATTGAGTCAGTGTCTTCTTGGAAACCTCCGAAGAATGTGAAGGAGGTTCGCAGTTTCCTTGGATTGGCAGGTTATTACCGTCGGTTTGTGGAAGGGTTTTCTCTGATCGCCCGACCACTTACTTCTCTCCTAAGGAAGACTACTCGGTTCGTCTGGTCTGAGCCGTGTCAGCAGAGTTTTGAGGAGCTGAAGAGGAGATTGACGTCTGCTCCGATCTTAGCACAGCCTGAGGGTACAGAGGACTTTGTAGTGTACAGTGACGCATCCAAGCTGGGCTTGGGGTGTGTCTTGATGCAGAGGGGTAAGGTTATAGCATATGCGTCTCGACAGCTGAAGACGTATGAAGAGAACTACCCCACTCATGATCTGGAGTTAGCAGCAGTAGTGCACGCTCTTAAGATCTGGCGTCATTATCTCTATGGAGCGACCTGTCAGATCTTCACAGACCATAAGAGTCTGAAGTACATATTCACTCAGCGGGAGTTGAATAACCGCCAGAGGCGGTGGCTAGAGTTGATCAAGGATTTTGACCTTGAGATTCTTTACCACCCCGGAAAGGCGAATGTAGTTGCCGACGCTTTGAGTCGGAAGACGCCTCGGGAGAAGGCGATAGCTCGGTTGACAGTACATCCACAGTTACAGAGAGACTTAGCTTGGTTGGAGGTAGAGATCCAGTTCCCCGATACAGCTCATCAGTTAGCCACCTTAGAGTTACATCCTGACCTGTTGGGTGAGATCCGACAGAAGCAGGAGACCTGTCCGACTTTGACCCGGATCCGAGACCGGATGTCACGATATGGGGCACCTCAGTTCACTATCGGTGCCGATGGAGTGATGAGACGACAGGACCGTGTCTGTGTGCCATCAGAAAGTGAGCTGAGACAGAGGATACTAGGTGAGGCTCATGCTACCCCTTACTCCGTACATCCAGGAGCGAGTAAGATGTATAAGGACGTAAGACGTTCCTTCTGGTGGGGTGGTTTGAAGCCTGATGTGGCCCGATATGTAGCCCAGTGTGCGACCTGTCAGCAGGTCAAGATTGAGCATCGTAGATCCGGAGGAGAGCTACACCCACTTCCAGTACCACATTGGAAGTGGGAAGACATTTCTATGGATTTCGTCACCGGATTGAGGCTCAGCAGAGGTTTTGAAGCCATTTGGGTAGTAGTAGACCGTCTGACGAAGACCGCACGTTTCATTCCGATTAAGGAAACGTGGCCGGTAAGTCGTCTAGCAGAGGAGTTCACCAGGCATATTGTGAGACTCCATGGAGTACCGAGGACCATCGTCTCCGACAGGGATGGACGTTTTACCTCGAGGTTCTGGCAGAAGGTACATACTGCTTTGGGTACGAGCCTTCACTTTACCACTGCCTACCACCCGCAGACAGACGGTCAGTCCGAGAGGACCATCCAGACCCTAGAGGACATGTTGAGGGCATGTGTGCTAGATTGGGGACAGGTATGGCCAGATCACCTCCCACTAGTAGAGTTTTCATATAATAACAGCTGGCACGCGTCTATTGGGATGGCACCTTGTGAGGCTTTGTACGGACGGAGATGTCGTACACCGCTATGTTGGGATGAGCCTAGCAAGGCTGATGGAGTAGTACCAGATCAGATACAGGACGACATCGCCCGGATTGCCTTAGTCCGGGAGAGGATGTTAGCAGCTCAGAGTCGTCAGAAGTCCTACGCCGACAAAAGGCGTCGACCTTTGGAGTTTAAAAGGTACACAGGTGTGGGTGAGAGTGTCACCTACGAGAGGAGTTAGACGTTTCGGCATTAAGGAGAAGCTGAGTCCCCGGTATGTCGGTCCATTTGAGATCGTAGAGAGAGTCGGAGAGGTTGCCTACCGACTAGCACTGCCACCGAGATTGGAGGGAGTACACCCGGTTTTTCATGTATCTCAGCTGCGAGAGTACATACCGGATCCTAGACACGTCATCAGTCACGAGGATCTGATAGTTGAGCCAGACCACACTTTTGTGGAGTATCCAGTAGCCGTCCTAGAGCGTAGCATTAGGCGCCTGCGTTCTAAGGAGATACCGATGCTGAGGATTCAGTGGTCTAGACGAGGAGTTGATGAGGCTACCTGGGAGACAGAGGAGAGCATTAGACGTAACTACCCTGAGTTCTTTGCGGAGTTAGCCGCTACCTCAGTACCGACGGGTTAGTACTAAGACGAGACCTTATATGACTTTTGTGATTATATGTTTACATAATTGTTTATGTCTATGTGCTTGATGACGTGAGTAGTTTCTTGCTAGAATATATTTCTCGAGGGGAAATGTATGGGGTAGGTATCTTATTCCAAGTTTCGGGACGAAACTTAATTTAAGGGGGTACTGATGTAAAATCCGGAATTTTTATTCCGTCTATTTCCGTTATAAAATAGATCTCGATCAGTTGATCCATATCCGTTTACTTAGTTAGACACATTATTATAAAATTTATCATTTTATGTAGTTTTCCTTCACATAAAATGATGGAATCTTTTAAAAGTTTATCATTTTATGTAGCTTCCCCTTCACATAAAATGATAGGATCTGTATAAAATTTATCATTTTAGGTAACTTACCTTCACATAAAATAATAAGTTTAGCCCTATTTTAGAATATGACAAGGTCCGGACAAGTCTGTGACGAAGCTGTGACAAGGTCCAGACAAGTCTGTGACGAAGCTGTGACAAGGCCAGACAAGGCCGTGACGAAGCTGTGACAAGGCCAGACAAGGCTGTGACGAGTCTGTGACAAGGCCAGACAAGGCTGTGACGAGTCTGTGACAAGCCCAGACAGGCTGTTGACAGCCCAGCGCCAGCAGCACGTTCAGCCCAGCCGCCCAGCTGCTTCACGCGTCCAGCCCAGAAGCAGCCACTGCTGCCTTGTCCAGCGCCAGCCTTCAGCTGCTCCAGCCCGCTTCCTTGTCCGCTCCAGCCCAGCAGCAGCAGCGTTGCCTTCCAGCCCAGCAGCAGCGCCAACTCCAGCCCGTTACTCCAGCAATTCGGATGTGCAGAGAGCAGCCCAACCAACTGGGAGAAGGAAACCGTTCAGCTTATACAAAATTAATTAGAGCAGATCTTCTTACCTTAACCGTTTCCTAAAATCAAGGGATACAGCTGCTCACCTTCCTTCTCCTTTGTGTCCAGATTCATCTACAGAAAACACGTTCATTCCTTGCCCACAACCATAATCGTTTATTCCGTCTCTTCTGTCTACGGTTCAACAACAACGCTCCTTCTCTTCTGCACACGCACCCAGCAGCGTCAAGAGCCATTGGAATCTGCACCGAGTCCTTACCGACCTTCTGCACGTAGCCAGCCGCGTCAAGAGGTTAGTGCAGCAATCTGATTTCCCCATTTCACCTTATTCTCTCTACCGACTCCTCTCCTGCTGGTCTCATTTTCGTTCCATCTATCCTTAGGTTAGGAAGCACATACGAGCCTTCTTCGAAAACGAGAGTAGACGTCTCAGAACCGTCAAACTGAAGAAGGTAAATTCCCTCTCTCCCACAGCTTGGTCCCATGTATTCTAGGTGTAAAGAATTAAATTGGTACAAAGAGCTGCATAGTATTCTGATTAGTTTAAGTGGAAAGTTGTTATATAATCTTTTGTGCGTATATTATTTCCGTAATGATAGATTGAGGAGCTGCTGTAATTCGACCTTGAGCATAGTTAAAATAGTGATAAGTAGCTGCTGAAAGTTATACATAAAATGATAGACATAGGGGCTGCTGTAAATTCATTTATTCCTTCAGCTTTGGACTCATAAACAGCCTGTCTTGCCGACCAATTATTAAACGTTTGGATAAAGATCCACCGTTGAATTTTGGGTATGTTGTAGATGGATATATGTAGTTTAACATATTAAAATTTGGGAAGGAATGAACGGTCGGATTGAAAGTTATGAGCTCCCGAAGTTAGGTAGTTGAGCAGTTTTGGGTAAACTTAAGTTTTGGCTAAGTATAGGAAATTAGAGTGAAAGAACCGACTTTGTGAATTATTATAAAAATATTGGCTGAACAGTTTGGAGAAATTCTTTCTTCTAAGGTTAGATAGAACCTCATAGATGATCTAGAGATTTAATTCGGAATTTTTATAAGTTGTTAAGAATTTTATATTTAGAGCCGAAGTTAAACCTTTACGATTCTTCCGGAAAATAGAAACATAGGAAAAATGTCAGTTTGGAACCAAATAAAATTTTAGGAGTTAGAATATAAATTTAGAACCTCAAATAGGAGTTTAGACATGAATTTTAAGGTTTTCGAGAAAATCGGAACCAAGGGTAAAATGGTCATTTTACCCTAAAACTAATATTGTAACTAGTACGTCTTAATACCTTATTTGATCTTAGAAGTTTTAGACTTCTATCTACGTGAGAGTGTGCTAATACACTTATCGCCTTTGACAGGCAACTGAGTGGTTACAGCTTACAGAGCGAGTGGTTTATAAAGAGTCGAGCGTTATAACAGGTAAGTCCTTTGGGCTTACTTAGCTGACTTCTAAATATGAGTATAAATGATGATGGTGGTGTGTGATTGAAATGTTAGAGAGATAGGTTGTGATATATAATTACCGACCTATATTTTGGCCTAAGAGTAACGGGCGGTGGCATTCTGCTCAGTAGCTCGTGGGGCGCTGGGGGTTTCTTTCGGGACTAGTCCATACATGGTTTGTAGTGATGCTACCAATGGAAGTCAGCTAGACCTACACCAGTTGGATAAGAAACGGAGGCGAGAACTAATAATAATTCTCGTGCCACAACTTAAATTGAATAATGTGAACCACTTAAATAATAGATAATAATTGGTTGAGTGCCAGCATGATGTTTGTTTATTTTTGTTTCTGCGTGTGTGTGTGCTGTTATCATTTTGCTTATATTTGGATAGTTAGCTAACTGTTGATATGTTGTTTAGACTTGACACAGGTTAGAGCAGATGCCGAGTGATCCAGATGGTAGTGGTCAGCCGGGGTGTCGTACTTTAGGATGTTTTACAGTTTTTGCATTTGTGGGTTTTACAGTTGAACATTGTTTCCTTTCGTACTTTGTTATATTCCGTTTTCCGGCTGTAGTCGATCTGGTCATATTCATGCATTATTAAGAACTATTTTATGATTTCTGATTTTTCCTTATCTGTGCATTGTTGTAAGATCTCGTTAAGTTGTTGTCAAACTGAGGTCGGGACCCACTGTGCGGTCCTAACCAGTAACTCCCTAAGTTATAAAATTGGGGTGTTACATCATAATTGTTTACAATTTATTTTTCTGATTTTTTTATTATTTTATAATAAGTTTTAATGTAATATATTAAGAATGAGTATAAAGAGGAAACAAATAAAATCTAAGGGTAACAAAAGGAATTTTAAAACTTAGTGGATACTAAGAGGAAAAGTTCAAACTTGTAGGGCACCATGAGAAAAAATTCTTAATTTATTTATTTTATTTTTGAAGACAAAAAGCAGTTAAGAAAAACTAACTTCTAGAAATAGTTCATCCTAAAGCATCCTTGTTAATGAAAACACAAAGCTCAGGATCGTCAGAAAAGGGTGAGTTGGGGTTCAAAATTCTCAGATGGGTCTATCGGTCTGCAACACAATTGATTTCTCTAAACACATGTCTGACTTGGACTTCCTCAAAGAAGCGAAGATCCAGTCTGGAGTCAGATACGATCATCTCGATCTCACATGGACAACACCAAAGTCCTTGAAGTGCCTTGACAACACGTAAGTTATCCCCCTCAATTTTTAACCTTTTTATCTTTAACTTGATTGCTTCTTTTAGCTCAGTTTTTAACGCGAATGTTTCTGCTTTAATAACCAAGTTAAAGTTATTTTTTCTAGCGCCAAAGCTGATAGCATTACCGTAATGATTTTATATAACAAAACCAATAGATGTTATATCCGAGTCGAGTTTTGAGCTATCAAAGTTAAGTTTGTATAATTCTGATTTTGATTGTCCCATTTGATGTTATTTTTCTTTCTTGTGGTAGGTGTGTTGTTCTTTTGGTTTTGTTTAAAATCAAAGTTATCCTCATATGTAATGTGGGTTTTCCACTATTATTTTTTTAATTATTAAATGTATTTGTTTTAGGAAAGAGTAATTTTATATATATTGCAATTTAGCACTAATGTTTCTACTTAATACTATATAATATGGTAAAAAAAAATTAATTTAGACAAAGTAATTAATTGATATTGTTAATTTGTTTTAAAATTTAATATAGTATGCATTATGTAGTTCAAAATACACGCATTGAAATAATGAAAGATATTTATTTAACGTCCTTAATTTAATTTTATTTAATTTTTTAATAAAGTAATCTTTATTATAATATTACAAATACTAATATACTTTAATCATAGTGTTCATGGCATCATTTTTTGTGTGGCTTATGTTATTTGTAGCGCAAACCCTGTGATTCTGTGAACAAGGCCTATGAATAAACAAATACAATGTCAGAACAAAACATTTAGAAATAAGAAAAATACCTAATCACATTCATTGCCCTCTTCATCATCATTCTCATAGAGTCATCGTGTCACTCATCAAATTTATGCTTTGAGAAAAAAAAGAAGAAAAACATGAAAGTGACGAAGAGTAAAAAGAAACATAAGAAGTGGCTTGTGATAATTGTAAACTCTTATGGTAACCTTCCTTGGAAGGTATGCCATCGAAATCTGTTATTTGGCTCGCTCTGATCCAACAAGATATACTAAATGAAATTTAGCACATATATACTCTTCACTCGTGCTATCGGAGAATTCAAGATACAAATATGGGAAGCAAACTATAATTAGTTAAAAGTTTGTGCTGCATGGAATTTAGTTGAAAAGAAGACCAAGAGTAGAAGAAGCCAAATTTGATAGAATGAACAAATTATTTGGGAGGGAAAAAAAGAAGAAAAGGGAGGCGAGAATAACTTGGAACCGAGTTGAAAAGGCTTCTAGGTAGGATGATATCACCTAGTTAATTAAAGATGATATTTCCGGTTCGCCTAGTATTCCGGAGATAACTTTGAATTCCACCGCGAGATCTGAAAAGGGAAAAAACTCTATATCTAAATCAACAAAGAGAAACTGAGGTAGAAGAGGATGAAGACTCAGTCGGACTATACCTAGCTACTCGTAGAACCGAAGATGCAGCGTAGATCTAAACCACAAAAGAAAATCAAGAAGGATACCGAAACCGAAGCAAATCGAGAAGAATTAAAGTAAACCGAGAAGGAAATCGAAATGAAAACACAATATATATCTAAGAACGGGGAAAGCGACAACCATTGAAAACAATTGAATCTAGGATTTATCTTCTCGAAGAATTGAGAGGATTGTACAAATTTGAATGAGTCGGTTAATGATTAGTTGGGGGTCGTCAAAAAACGATTAAGAACCAAGAGAACACAGGCGGTGAAGAGGTGCAACGCGTGGAATGAAACATCATTTTACTTACACATATTAATATTACAAACGAGCCTATTATCTAAAGGAAGCCCAAAACAAAAGCATTATCCACCATGATCCAGAAAAAGACTATGGTCATGAAAAAAAAAGCTAAACAAAAAAAAGAATGGTGAAGCTGTAATTTCGAAGAATAAAGAGTTGTAAGAAAATCCCCGACACTATTGCAAGGGGAGGATGCGACATGTGCGTCAAGATCCAAGGACAATTGCCAAAATATTTCACACTTTCCTTATGCACGGAGAATGCGATATTGTTAAATATTGGGTAAAATGGACTTGTGGGCTGTTATTGTACATATGAGTATAATCGGGGCTCTTATGTTTGTAATAGGATAAAATATGGCCCAATTATTTCTTACAAAAAGATTAATTTTAATTATTATTTTTGTTAGAAAATAACCAACATTTATAATTTACAGCCAATAACCAACGTTTTACCTTTAATTTTAATTTAAAAAAAATTAAGAGGCCTAATTTGTATCAACGATAAAAAAAAAGGTTTAGTAACTCATTCTTCTTTTAAATATTTTAATATGTAATATTTTGAACGTAAATAAGATCCATAAGTGACCATTTTCTTAACTCATTTTGATAACTCCAAACTATTATACAAATTTCATATTTTGTCACTAGATTTTCATTTGTTAAACATTCGTAACAATAACTATTTAAAAAATTATGACTACAAACAAACTACAAGTGCTCAAATAACTCAATGTAGTAAAGAAATCAATAATTTCGGTTCTAAGTAAAATAAATGCTCCAACCTCTCTCTAGTAAAAACTAGAGAGAAAATCAGCTTCTTCTTCTACCAATATCTCTGTTTATCAAATTCAGATCTAGACTTATATGGAGGATCATGTGGAATGGTGTGTAGATCCCGGTCTGACCACTACGCGTGATAGAATCAACAATCTTGATCAACATCTCATGAACATCCACAATCCCCTTTGGGGCAATCCCTAACGCCACAAGCACCGTTACCCCGATATAGTTGCGCCAGATCTCGTTCTTCGAGGGAGGCCTCTTGTGTCCTTGCAAGACAAACAAACTATAACACATCACAAATTTTCTAAAGCCAATACCCCACACTGTGTATGTATGGGAAACCCCACAAACTGACTCCTTATCTAAGCGGGACAAAACAGAATCCCTAAACTATCACCTTGTAGTTGGGCCGCTTTTGGTTGTTTTTGCCTACAACTCCACTTCATACTACCTCCTCCAACTTTTATCTACTAATTATAATCTCTGCAAACTTTTGACCCACAAAACTACAATGATATAATGTTTGAGTTTTCAGACTCCCACCTTCGTCGTCGATCTTCTTTCCGAAATTCTTATTTTCTGTTGGGATTGATGACATTTCTTCTTCGAGTTATCGGTCCGAGGATCAATTTCATTGTGTTGATCCAGGTGCGTTTTTGGAGCTCCTTTGACTATCAAATTTGGCCTTTGTGGAGGTCTACTCCGTGAACGAAAGCTCTATTTGGAATGTACCCACAAAAGCATGGATTCACCGTCAATTACATTAGCGCAAACCGCCACCTTCACCGGCATAACTCGCCGCCTCCTATAAAATACAACTCCTAAGAATCATTAAATTTGCCGTCATCTAGGGGATAAATCAATTGATCTCAAATCTGTTTTATTATCAAAGAATTTCGAATAGCTTAAGAGAAACAAGATGCAAAACATCAACAATCAAATATGAGAGTAATTCTATAAAACAACAACAACAATAATCAATTATGAGTAACCCTCCACCACCTTCGGGGAGCTCGTGCCGGTTTTCGCCACGAACAATCAAATAGTCATGTTTCTATAGTCGGAAGCCTTTCACTTTATCTTTAGCTCAATCACTCCCCATCTTTTTATCTACCCCAAATTTGCAGAAAGTTATCGAATTTGACTTTGATGTATCCGTTTGTAATGAACAACAACAAACTCCCCATTAACAAACCTCCTAAAAGCAACCACCATCTTCACCGGATTTGGCCTATACCTATATGACTCGATCATTTTGCTCTTGTTGATTGAGGTGATTCACCATTCAAACCCTCTTTCCTTTATTCGGTACTGTTTCTCGCACATTTATCTTTCTGTGAACAAATCCCTTCAAAGCTACAACACTCCTCGTAAAAAACATCCATATCCGGCCTAACGACATTGTTCCCGGCCTAACGACACCAAAACTCACAAAAATAAAAAACTATAATGATATATAATTTCGACTGATCTATGACTCAAACCTCGATCATGCTTTGCTTGTTTGTTCAATTTTGGTTTCATCATGGTTCGTATCTACTTTCAAACAAATCAAAAAGTTGTTTCAACTTGTTATTCAACCCTCTTTGAACAATTTTTTACCTTACAAATCGTTAATCTTTAAACCATCAAATTATACACCCTTGTGTATATATATATATATATAATGATACCCGTTTTTTAGTAGTTTCGTCTTTTGAGGTTGATGTTGTCTTTTGGTGGCGGGGTGAGCGGTTCGTGGAGAAGGGGGCGTGAATTTGTGATTGACTTCTGATGGCTTTGTTGCAGTCCAAATTTTAGGTGACCACAGTTGTTTCTCATACTTGCTACCTGTGTACTTCCTTTGAAGATGAACGTTTATGCTCGTTACCTCATGTGCCTGTATCATGATGCTTTCCCTTGAAGATATTTTTGCTTTCGATTTCTTTTGATGTATTTGTGTGTACTTCTTTTCTCCTTTGTTGTGTGACCCTTCCTGACGGTTAGTCCGTCTACCGATCTTTTTTGGTTTTTCGATCTACTAGACGACGCGTTGTCTAATGGTTCGAACCGCTTATTTTGAAAAAAAAAAAACTCAATGTAGCAAATGAGGCCTAAATAAGTTCTTACTGATTTAATCATGTTTTTAGAATGGAGGGTACCGCTTGAATTTTCTAATTGTTTCGAGCGCTAAGTGAAATTAACAAGAAAATAAGGATACAAAACGAATTTTTCGAAACGATTTAGTCAGCTTAACCGTCGAAAAGTATATAACGCGATAAAAACAAAGCATTGAACGTGTCTAAAGACGATTGGCTAAGGTGGGCCACTTTGCCGAGATCCGATTCTACTCCCAAATTTCCCTCCAATAGAAAAAATTAAAGAATAAAAAGTAAAAACCACTTTTCTTTGCTTTTCCTACTACCCAAACACTCGCGTTTTCGACGTGCCCTTTGGCCTTCAATTTTAATCTTCGATAGCCTTCACTTTTCCACACTCTCTCTCTTTTCTGTTCCATTTCTGTTTGAACTTTGAACTGGGAAGCTCTGACGTCATAGAGCTTCTCTCTTCTGACTTCTCACAACTATGTCGGATTCTTCTCTCGGAACCGATTTGGTGCGAAGTCGTGTAGGGCTGGTATACGATGAGAAAATGTGCGCTCATAGCTCGCCAACTGATGCTGACCACCCCGAGTGCCCTGATCGAATTAGGGCTATTTGGGAGAAACTCAAAGCTGCTGGAATTGTTGATAGGTTTCATTCTCCTTTCGCCTCTTGTCCAATTTTCTTTTGTTACTCTTTATCTGTGCAGGAAATTTTGTTGCTGTCTCTAAATGTTTTTAGCCTTTTTGTGTTCCTTGAATCTATAGTCCCCGATGCGATTGTGTTATAAAATGGAGTTTTGAGCAGAAAAATGGACTAATACGGTGATTGTATAAAAAAAAAATGTGTGGTATAAATACTAGGTGTTTGCTTTGTGGTTTGGATACTATTGGTTGGCTACACAGCCTTGGTATTTGATTAGTTTGAAACAAAGGAATATCCTCCGTTGCCCTATTTCGTGATACAAGCCTTTTGATTGCCTCTATTTTCCCTACGAGTTGTAGCGATGCTCAAAATTATTGCAATAACCTAGATCTTTAGCGCTGATGTTTCCCGGTGTCTTTCCAAAGTGAACATTGAAGTGCAAAATATATTGCTCCATATAATGTGGCATTGACGTCTTTCCTTTGTAGTCGTAGTTCTTTAGATACTTGTGTAATGTGAGATGTTCATTTATTGTAAGTTTTCTAGCTTTGAGTTTTGTGATTTTAAATATTGTGTAGCTTTTATCATTCCTTACCGTGTTTTAAAGCTAATTAACTGTTTCAGATGCGTGGTTTTAAATGCCAAAATATCAGAAGACATATACAACACCATAAGCTTGGTTCATTCGAAGAAGCATGTTGATTTCATTCGAAGCATAAGCGACAGAGGGTATGACTCGAGAAGAAACAGGATTGCATCTAGTTTTAATTCCATATACTTCAACAAAAAATCATCAGAAGCTGCTTATCTTGCCGCTGGTTCTGTTATCGAGGTAAACATGCTTACTTTTCTATATTTCATGTTTTACATCTTATACTACCATGTGTTTATATGTGAAATAGTAGGTGACCATGTTTTTCAGTCAATGAAGCCAACACTTACCCCCCTCTCTCTGTATTACGCAATTTTCACTACTCTTACTATTGCTAATAAGCTTACTGCTCATGTATATCCCTGTGGTTCATTTTAAATAAGGTATACTGTGGAAAATGGGCTATGGAGCCTGGCATGGATTGGATAGCACAATTCTTATTGTGTTTACTGTTTAGAAGGTACATAAGAAACTAAGAATGTATTATAAAACAATAACATTGTTCTGCTTACTGTGCATTAAAATACCTTCGCACTATCTATTCCTAAAATATATGCCACTGCAAAAGACCCAAAATTTTCTGACATGATAAAGTAACTGATTCATGTCATTTAGTATTCAAGCATTAGCGCTGGCGTATATAAGTACCATGATTTGCTGCTATTACGTGTAATTTATATACTGTCCATGACTCCATGGAATTGAAAGAAACAATAGACGTTACTATTTTAAAAAGCCAACTCACATATTTGATTACCTTGTTATGTGATTGATAAACTTGGATAAGCCTTTTTCCCTTAAAGTTTCTGCTATGATAGTTCCCTATTCGTGCTTAATAGCTTAATGCTGTATCAGCCCGAGTCCACTGACCCTGATGGCTAAAGGGATATAAATAATATCCATTAAGCATCCTCAGGTGCCCCTGGCAGTGAATATGTATTTTGTTTTACTGAAATGAGGTAAAATGTTAAAAGTATATCTTTCTTGCTTATGCAGTGCTCTTTTGATTGATGCTTGTTGTGATTGTATTGAGTATGCATTATTTTTTCATTTCTTCCCTAACTCTGGATAATTGTTTAAGCAGGCTGTTGAGCGAGTAGCCAGCGGAGACCTAAATTCTGCTTTTGCTGTTGTGAGGCCTCCTGGTCATCATGCTGAAGAGGATGAACCTATGGGATTTTGCCTGTACAACAATGTGGCTTTAGCAACTAGCCATATATTGAATAATAGAGTGAGTTTAAGCCTTGACTTATGAGTAATTATTATTTTCACTGAAATTTCCTCTTGATATCCTTTGACATTACTTATATGAGTTCTGTTTGTAGCCTGATTTAGGTATTCATAAAGTTCTGATTGTGGATTGGGATGTTCATCATGGCAATGGGACACAGAAAATGTTTTGGAAGGATTCCCGTGTTTTGTTCTTCTCTGTTCACAGGTACTAGCCTTGTCTTTTAAATTACTCTTATTTATTCTTTGGAAACTTCTACTTTACTAGACATAACTTCTCTTGGACGGCTATAGTTCTTGAACAATTATGTCATTTGCCTCAGGATTATATTGTTTTGTAGTATGTTCTTGTTTTCCTTCTTGAGCTGCACAATGACAGTCTATAAACAAGGGCATCCATCTATATAGCAGACAATCTTCTTACCAACTTTTTCGCGGATCATAAATTCAATGCAAAGGATTAATAAAGTAGTAGCTTTGTATTTCCTGTGTACAGACATGATTTTGGAACTTTCTACCCTGCCAATGATGATGGCTCTTACACTATGATTGGAGAGGGACATGGTACTGGATATAATATAAATGTCCCCTGGGAGCATGGTCGATGTGGTGACTCTGATTATTTTGCGGTTTGGGAGCATATTTTGATTCCAGTTGCAAAGGAGTTCAATCCAGATATAATAATTGTGTCTGCTGGTTTCGATGCAGGTTTATTTTTCTGGTCATTTTCATTTTGAGTTTTTGCACTAGTCTTGCATATATTTAAACAGGACATGAAATATTTATATTTTACAACCTGTAATACACTCAAAAACTACAAACTGAGGTCCACTTGCCATCTTGTCCGAAGATTCAGTTTTTAAGTATTTGTCATCTTTTTGGACATTGTTCTAAAATATTATAATGAATCTGCAGTTCCTGCATTCATTATCAAGCTAATTCTTGCTAATGTATTTTTTGGAGCAGCTGTTCACGATCCTCTTGGTGGCTGTCGTGTCACGCCATATGGATATTCTGTATTATTAAGAAAGGTAAGCATACATATAATTGTTCTTTGATATACTTCTTTAGTCCATGTTCTTGTCTGCCTTTTGGAACATCTGTTCATGATCCTTTTGGAGCAGCTGTTCTAAAATATTATAATGAATCGGCAGTTCCTGCATTCATTAATTGATGCGTTCCCTGCTTTAAATTGCTCTTTGATATACTTCTTTAATCCATGTTCTTGTCTGCCTTTTACTTTAGATGTATAGTCTTCAATTCCTTAATTTGTATCCTAAAATTAGAATAGAGTCATAAGACCTCTCAAAATCATTTTGATAAATAGTCGTTTTGTTGAACACCCATGCCTTCTAATTGATGCTTGTTTTGTTTATGTCTTATAGTTAATGGATTTTTCTCAAGGGAAGATTGTGCTTGCTTTGGAGGGAGGATATAATCTCCAGTCCCTAGCAAGTTCAGTACTTGCTTGTGTTGAAGTTTTGCTGGAAGGCAAACCAATTTCTGGATCCGCAGAGGCATATCCTTTCGAGTCAACATGGCGTACTATTGAAGCTGTAAGATTTTGATTGCAAAAAGTGTAAGCGTTGATTATACGGTGGCTACATCTAATTAAACTGCAACGTAATAGGTTCGACAAGTCCAAAGGGTATACTGGCCAAGCCTTGCCGATGAACTACCGAAGAAATTGATGAGTCAGACAACGCCTGCACACCAGGTAACTTTCTGACTTCATTATGCTGTTACCCACGTTGTGTGTGTTCAAAGATCCAGGCTATTAATATGAAGGATGATTTTATGTAGTTTATTCTATAATACCTCGCCAAAGTTAAGTTGGAATAGTGAATGGGTTACTTTATTGAGGAAATGGAGTTACATTCGAAATAAACAATATACAACCTTGATAATAGAAGATCTCAATGAAAAATGTTAACCAAATGAAGAACCGGTGGATTAACTCGAATCTTCGGGATCAGTGATGATTTCTTTTTCGTTGTGATCAATAGAATTCTTCATGAGGATATAAATGCATATGAGTAAATCAGGAGATAGATGGATATCATTGAGAGTCTAGGACCCTTGGTAGCCTATAGTCAATCAAAAAGAAATCAAAAGAAGAAAAGTTTATGATTGAAAGTGTCTTTTAGTATATGTTATCAAGGAGCGACTTTGCATTTTAAAGAGTAGATATAAATACATCTTAGTAGTTCAATAAAGTATAAACTGGCTTCTTCTTTATTTCCCTCTAGCTTTCTTGGTTATGTGTGTCACAAGATGGCGCAAGTGTTGTCTATAAACTTGTTCCGACTTCTGAAATTTCATATGTTTATGAATAACAGGCGTATGCCCCGAGCTCTGATTCTGAAAGTGAAAAGTTTGAGGAAACCTCTGAGGATATTATTCAGTCCTTTTCAGAGCTGAGTGTTGATAATCATGGTAAACTTATTTGTTAACTTTCTCTAGCCATAATTTTTCTTGGCATTATCTTTCCCTCTTTAGTTTCTCCTGCATACAGACGGGTATTCTCATATACTCAACTGTGTACAGGTCAAAATGATGGAGTCCCTTCAATATGGAGAAAGGAGCTTAAAGAGATTGAAGTCTGGTATGCCACCTATGGCTCAAATATGTGGAAACCTAGATTTCTTTGCTACATTGAAGGAGGACAGGCAAGGGAGCTGCAAGTTACCACTTTTTTGCCTATATACCTTTAATTTCTTGAATGATCAATTAAACCATTAATAAACTTTCCCCTGAAAAGATTGAGTTCATAATTCGCTGTGCATATCTTTGACAACTACAAGTCAGGCACACTGCCTTGTTTCAGCAAAACAAGTGATGACCTAAAACGCTACAGTTGTCTTAGCCTCTTCAGAAATACTAGCTTCAAATTCTTGTAGTGAAAAAGATTTACACCAAAAGTTTGTTTCATTCCCTTATCCTACTGATTTACTTTAGGTGGAAGGCATGCAAAAGCAATGTTCTGGATCAATGGATAAGAGCCCACCAAAAGGGTTAAAGTGGAAGGTTGTTTCTCATCGGTTATTTTTTGGTCGTGATCGTAATCTAACCTGGGGCCCTGGAGGGGCTGCTTTTCTTCATCCTGAAAGTAAAGCTGAGGAGAAAACTTACATCTCCATGTATAAAATTACGTGAGTGAATGCTATTGAGGTGTTGCATATATCCTGTGACTTATCATCTAATGTAATCAAAGCTTAACAGCATTGTTTATCCTTTTTGCACCTCACAGGTTAGAGCAGTTTAATGATGTTCTGTATCAAGAGAATAGTTTAAGTCATGACATGTCTTCTCCCTTGTTTGATGCGGAAGACCTGAAAAACATCAGAACTAACCAATCTGCTTCTCTTGATGCTATTAAGGTGTGTTTATAGTAATATACTCGTCATTTCTGCTCTTTAGCAACATTTCGCGGCATTAGTAAATATGATATTGATTTGTTATCTCTGTCTTTGCCTGTGATATGCAGCAAGGGTGGTATCACAACGTTGTGTATTTGGGAGAGGAGCATGGCATTCCTATAATCACCATGACGTATGTTCCCATCCTTTTGTGCTCTTTATAAAATCTTACACAGCAGATGATCACATCTAAAACTATTGTTCGTCATCTTTGGCTGGATTATCCTAATTGCAGGTGTGCTCTTTCTGATGTTGCGAATTTCAAATCTGGAAAAGTACCCGTTCGTGCTCCTTCACTAGCCTATGCCAACACATTGATCAGGGGACTAGTAGAAGGAGATCAGTTATCTGAAGTGGAAGCCAGGAAATACATAGACGAAGCTGCTGCTAAACCTCTTTGACTTCCATTTGCAGCTAGTTGATATATATATCCTGTAAATTTCTTGAAACCAATGGCTGATCAATGTAGGTTTAAAAAACTCTCTTTTGTTGATGGTAATACTTAGGAGTTTGTGTTTGCTTCTTTTCTTATCCTTTGCGTATTAGGATGAAAATTGGGCGACTGTATGTAAATTATTTTAGTTTGCTTGCAAATTGCAACTAATGGCTGATCAATGTTGGTGAAGCCTGATGAATATTTGTAGGGGGTGTATTTTGCTTACTATGGTTGATGTTTTGCTTATTCAGATCCTATTTGTGTCTAGCGTGGTTTAGGGTAATTTTGCAAAAATGGCAAGACAGCTACATTTAGGTAGGGCGGTGATATGAGACACGTTTTTCGGGCTCGGCTCGCGCTCGCTCATTTTCTAAATGAGTCGAATACGAACACATTTTAAAGCTCGTTTAAAATTTAGGCTCAGCTCATTTATAAACGAACTAAGCTTGAGCATGTCAATGATCGGCTCGTTTGGGTAAAGCTCGGCTCATTCGCCTAAGTTAACACTATAGGAGTATTATTTTAGTCCGTCGGAGTATTATTTTAGTCCGTCAAAAGCTCAGTTCGAACTCATTCACTTTCTAAACACCCTAATATGAGCACATTCTAAACCTCATTTAAAATTTAGGTTCGGGCTCAATTCTTATTACACCCCTACTTTTAGGGAGTAGTGTACAATATTATAAGGATTACTATTAAATTTATAATCTTGTAAATTTCAACAACATTCAAAGGTTCAGTTGGGTTGGAATCGGAAATCGAAATAGAACAATTTTTCTCAACATAAATGTCAGAAATTCTATTAGAGATATTTCTATTGTCGCCCACAAGGGCCACACTAAATCAATCCAAAATGTCATTGAACTCTGCACATTCCAGGAGAGATCCAAATGCTTCTCAGCATAAATATCAATACATCTCAACTTACAACAGAATCATCTCAAAATTGATAAAGCCAGGAATATTCTTCAGATAGTCGATTACTAGAATAAGAAGACCAATTTATAAATAATAATAGTGAATATCGAAAGGAAATTTTACAATAAATAGGAATTGTCAAACCAGTAGAATCTCCATGCTCATCTTTGATGAGGACTGAACACCAGCTTGTTACTGCATGTGCTAGGGTTACAATAGAAACCCTTTCACGAATTCTCACTCTGTTGGATCAGAAATTCCAAGAGGAAATGCATGGCGAATTATGCTGCTTACTAGATCAAATAATGTCTCTAAAGCTTGCAAAATTTCTCTAATGAATGTGCATCAATTCCCGGCTTCAAAAACTCGGTCCATCCGTCAATCATCTTGATTTTAGTGATGCGTGACCTGTGTCGCTCAAGTGCTTGTGAAGTTTATTTCTATAAATGAAGAAATGCTTAGCGTTAGATGAGTAGAGACATGGAAATTTGTAGAGCACATGACTCAATATAAGTTGTAGCTGTTTAGTTGTATATACTTCACCTTGATTCAAATTCTTCCTCGCATTGTTCACATACAAGGGCTGGTTGTTTTGATTTACCCTGCATTTAGAAAAAAAAAGGTACCTCTTCGAGTGAGATGCATCCATTATACAAAAGTAAATAACACGAACAAGACCACCTACATACTGATTCAAAGCAATAAGAAAATTCACATTGGTATCACAAGAATTGGGCAACATATTTTTCAAAGCAACTTTTTCATGGATATCTTTGTTCTCATGATATATGTACTTCTACAACTATAACATTCCTTTATGCACTACTCATCTCTGTTTTATCGAAGTCTTCACATTTGGTCCAAATATAAATAGCAAACCTGTGCCTTCAGGGCATGGACTAAGAATCCCGATGTATTGGTAGGGAATCTTTCCTTAATTATGATTGTTAACATATGCCCTGGGGCATAAGGTTAGTTTAATCATATATAAATAATCCACCAATCATTTCATTCAGAAGATCATAAGAATGGTCTTCATTACATAAAAGATGCAAATATAAATAACATAGTACTACCGGTCTAACACAAAAGCTACAAGCATTTCAATTCTCCCATATTTTAACAACTTCTCACAATAGAACATGATTATATAGCTCATGCAAACAATTACATATATCATGGGGCAGACTTGACCGCAGATAATACAAAGACGTCGAAAAATTGATCAGCAAACCATCCACCAGCAAAATAATATATACATGATACTGTTAAGGTCCCAGAAATAGAATCTCAGATTAGACACGATTGGTGGATAGGTGAAAAGTGGATAAGGGGTAGATGGAAGTGGATTAGGGACAGATGAAATATATTCGTCTGCGAACAAGTCTCTTTTATAGGTCTACCTCCTTTTGATTATAATTCTGCTTACTTCTTTATTGAATAAGAAAAGCCTTTTAAAGGCTAACAACGAAACCCTAAAACTTTATCAAGTAAATATAAATAAGCTAAGGAAAGATAATTAAACTATATCGTATAATATATCAATGCTATAAATTAGAAAATACAAAATCATGCTAAATATAGTAGATAAATATCTTTAGTATTGGAATATTATTTTCCCTTGATGCCTAAACCAACCGTCTTTGACACTAAATAAACCAAGTTGCACAATTTAATAGTGAAGTTAAAATTATTCCATTGCAACACATGATCCATTTCCTTCATAAAAAATAAAGCTGATCATAGATTATGCAGAGAATCAACAAAAACTAGCAGTCTTTACCTTCTGTTTTGTACTTCTGGACGAGTTTTTTGTTTTGGTGACTCTCTCGCTCTTGCTACCTTTATACTTCATATTATCCTCAAGTTTTACTTCATTTCCAATCCCACCCCTTTGAGTCTCTTCATTGTTCTGTGTGCCATTTTCTTCATTAGGTGAATTTGCATCATCACCATTTACCTCCACAGTTGCCTCTTCGAAATTTTTAGCTTTCCCACCTTTGTTGGCTCTTCTACTCTTTCTGCTGCCCTTTTTCCTGTTATTATATTCCATGACAACTTCCTCTTCACCTTCACTATCAACATGAATTTTGCCACTAGAAGCTGAGTTGGGTTGTTTCTTTACAGTCTCACTATGAGTTTCTTCATTGTTCTCCACACCATCTTCCTCATTTGGTGAATTAGCAGTATCTTCATTGACTTCCACAACAGCCTCTTCGAAATTCTTTGCTTTCCCACCTTTGGCTCTTCTGCTCTTTCTGTTGCCCTTTTTCTTATTATTATATCCCATGGCAACTTCCTCATCACCTTCACTATCAACATCAACTTTGCTGGTGGTAGAAGTCGCCTTGGGTTGGTTAACCCCACGTCTTTTGTTTTTGCGACCAGAAAGCATTGCTTCAAGAAAGCTGGTCTCATCATCAGACTTAATTGACTTATCCTCCCTTTTTGACTCCTTGACATTCTTATCTTCTGTCTCCGATGGCAATTCGCCTCCACTTTCTTCCTCCTCAATTGACTTATCCTCGCTTTTTGACTCCTTGACATTACTATCCTCTGTCTCCGATGGGAATTCGTCTCCACTTTCTTCCTCCTGAACTGACAGTCCTTCTTTAAGCTCTTCATCTAGGTCAGACACAGCATCCTCAGCAGAATGAAAACCACCGTCGCCATCATTATCTTCAAATGCATCATTTGGTTGCACATCCTCTTCATCAACTTCTTCACTTTCCACCCCTCCAAAATTCTCATCCTCCTCAGCAAAAGAAGCTTTCAACTCTGCAACCTTCTCCTTGTGCTTCTTCGACTGTTCATGATTCTTCCACTGCTTATCAGACTTGAATTTCTTTCCGCAAGCCGCACAGTACAATTCCTTCCTTTCCTCCTCTTCCTCGTCGTCGTCATCCTCAAAGTCCAATACTTCATCTTCTTGAACACAAGCCCACTCTGGATCCTTATACAATCTCGCCTTCTCCAGTTTCTCCCTCTCCATCTTCTTCCTCCTCTCCAAGTCCTCTAACCTCTTCTTCTCCCTCTCTTTCTCTTTCATCACCATCATATCAATCACTCTCTTATCCCTCTTCTTCACAAACTCAGCTAAACCTCGAACAGTCTCATTGAATTCTCGCCTCACCTTCTTCCTCATCTTCTTGTTATCCTCCTCCATCAATCTCCTCTCCTTTCTATTTGCACCAGCCGAAGCATCCCACTTATCCACCCATCCAAAATCCAACACTGTTGTAAACCCTAGCCAATAGCCATAAAACGCATTCACCTGCGTATAAGGACTCTTCAAATCCCCCATCAATGGTGCTTCCTTCACCGACCCCAACCCTAACCCTAGCCTCTTCGCATAACTTATCTCATTCGTAAATATCTTATCAAACACATCAGTATAAACCTTATAAAATCCTTTCTTCGGATCGGTGTAATCAGTATAACAAGACGGGGAAAAATACGAGAATAAGTTCGGGATACCGGCAGGAGAGGATGTATCCGAACCGGAGAGATCGGAAAATAGAATTTGCGAACGATGGGAATCGTACCATTGGCGCTCCTTAGGGTCGGAGAGGACCTCGTAGGCGTGGACGAGCTCTTGGAAGGCGGCGGTGGCTTCGGAAGAGGAGATGCCGGACTGGACCAGCTTGTCGGGGTGTCGCTGGAGGGCTAATTTCTTGTAGGATGAACGGATTTCGTCTTGTGTGCAGGTTTGTGGGAGGCCGAGAACCTCGTAGTGGCACCTCTTCGGCGCCGTCGACATGGCTTTGGAGGTGATCAACGATTAACAGTCGGTTCCCTTGCGACGGCAATAACAGCGGTGTAGTTGCCGGTCAGCGGCGGCTGATCGGTTGAGAATCGGTGATATATTGCAAGTCGGATCTTTTATATACGAGGGCGAATCTCCTATACGGTGAAGGAGTTATTTCATCCAACTTCTAATTTTTTATGAACAGTACACGAATAGATAAATTCAACTTTCTATCTATTAAAAAAAAGGTAGTTACATACTTGCATCCTCTTCATGCTGTGTACGTAGACTAAATGATAGTTTATAAACTTTAGCTGATTTTGTGTAACCGTTTATATGTGTATGAGTTTTTATTTGAACGAGTTTATTTGGATTTTTAAACCCGTAAAAAATAACCTTCTCAAGATGAGGTTATTTTTATTTGGGGTTTTAAACCCGTATAAACCCATTAGTTTATAAACCCGAATAAACTCAAACCCTTACTAAACAGGCCCTAAATATTTTTAAATTACAATTTATAAGTAAAGTTGTTTTTCAAATTAATCTTTTTTTTTTCTTCCATAATTAATGGTACAACAACCGATTTCACATTGAGGGCCCGTTTGGATCCAACTCCGAAAACGAAAACGGAATGAAAACGAATTTAGTCCATATGTATATCCTTATTCATGAAATTCTATGGAATCATTCCTTGTGTTTACATGCAAAATGCACTTATCTCCCCATATTTTGTTACCCTATAGGGTATCAAAAGTAATCAAATTCAACTTCAATTACTTCAAATCACAAGAAATGATTCCAAAAACTTTCATGAACAAGGGTATACATATTTGCAATTTTGTCATATTTTAATTATAATTATGCTATTATTTAATAATAATTTTAAGACAAAATTAAAATATTTTTTATCGCATCATGTCAATTCAACATAAAAAATTTCATCTCATCATGTTCAGTATCTTAGGGTTATAACAATATGAATTTGTTTTTGTTACCAAATGGAAATGATTTTCTCAACCACAAAAATGAGTTGTTCAGCTCCTGTCCCGAAAAATTCGTTGACATAAAACCATGTAACTTTCGATCCTGCCGTTGGATCGACTCCAAATTTTTATATGATCTAGGAGAATGTAAGTACTGAAACATATAAAAATTCACAAGATTGGACCATGAGAAGGTATTTAAACAATTGCCGCAAGTTGACGGCTCATATTGAAAACTCCGCAAACAACTTTTTCGACTTATCTTCTTCATGCTATAACTTACAACTCAAACAACCAAACTAAAATCTGATCATATATTCTTGTTCCTAACATCTCTAAGTGTATATGGTTAAAATTTGGTGAATTTTTATGGAGTTTTGATACCTTAAATGTATTTCTCAAATCAACACCTCCATTTTTATACCTTATGTGAACAACCCACTGTTTTTGTAGATACCGGCGAGGCTCCGGCGACTTCTCCGGCCTCCTTCTGGTGGTGTACAGGTGGTTGCAAGGTGGTGGTGTTGGTTGCTTGGTTTCTCAACTCCTAGAGCTCTCCTTCAATTTCCATAGAAAGGGCACAAGCTTTTTGTGGTATACCTAGCTATATATACTTTGGTAATTTTCTTTGCTTACGTTACAAGATTATACATGGATGATCATGAATTGAGCTTAATCATCTCTCATGATCACCCCTATACCTCCACATACATAGCTGCAAATTTTGCATCCGGGCACTAATGTTGCAAGCACTAGTGGTGAAAAGGTGATGATGATTGAGGCAGGATCTAGTAATGCTCATGCACGCCATACAAGGGAGGTTGAGGTTGCAGCTTGTCAAGACAAGCCAAATGTACGTGATGATGATGATGTCCCAAATATAGCACAAGGGGCTAGCATGGGGAAGGGTGCTTCTCCAGAGACAGTACCTACTACCATTGGCACGAGCAATATGGAGAATAAGGGAGACATCGGGGAAAGAATTGATGAGTCTAGTGAATCGAATGCAGAGTCCAGTGATGAAAGCTAGGGGAAGGAAGGCTCTACTAGTGAGCATGATGAGTCTAGTGACATGGAAATTGAGTCTGAAGAGGATGTTGTATCTAAGTATAGTGACCATGATCATGAGGTTGAGCACGAGGAGAGTGAGCATGAGGAAGAAGAGTTCACCCCGGTCTTGTCCAAGTCTCAACGTCGAATGCTAAGGAAACTCAATGCTTCGGCTGAGAAGAGTGCTAGGCCACAGAGAGTGAAGCCATGGAAAGAGGATGATCAGGGCCGTAGACTCACTAGATAAACATCTACTCAAATGGACGTACGTCTACTTAGGGATCTCGAGGTAGTTGAGAGGAGGAAGGGCAACCGTAAGAATTCCCAATGATGGTCGCCTCTTGGAACATACAAGGGTTTAACCAACCCCAAAAAAAAATGGTGTGAGGATCATGCTTGAAGAGTTCAAGATAAGGTTACGTGGGATCTTAGAGACCTAAAATGATGCACGTTTGACGAACATCAATGTGATTATGAGCAGGAGGTTCACAAGTTAGAAGTTTGCACACAACTTTGACCTTGATGACCGTTGTAAGATTCTTGTCATGTGGGATGACACATTCCTTGAGGTAGAAGTGGTGGATGTCCATGTGCAATATATGTCGTGCCTTGCAAAGTGTAAGGAGTTAAGCATGAGGTTTGGGTGTGTTTTGTTCTTGGGGAGCATAATGTCAATAGCTGTAACACCCCAAGTTCTTGGAACTCGGGGAGCTACTGGTTAAGACCTCACAATGGGTCCTGACCTTGGTTTAACAACAACTTTACTAGGATCTTACAACAAGGCACAAATGTATTTAAATTCTTTGAAAATAACAAACAATATTTACATGAATGCTCAACACATGACATCCTTACAAAACATAGATATTTTAATAACATGCATGTTGAACGGAAGACTCCCCGTCCCCATCTAATGAGTATGTGGACCCGGCTGACCATCCGTCCCGGATCTCTCTCTGCAACTGTCTATCTCTACAGAATCTACAACACGGATAAATTGTTAGCTAACAATCCAGATATAAGTAGAATAAAAATAGCACAAACACAACTCAAGCAAAATAAAACAATCATCATGCTGACACACAAACCGGTTATTATTTGATAACTTAAGTAATTCATTCAATTCCGTTTTAAAAGTTGTGACACGAGATATCTTAAGATTTCTCGCCTCCGTTCCTTATCCAACTGGTGATGGTTTGGCACACCTCCGCCGGTGGCGTCCCCGCAAACCAAGTATGGACTAGTCCTGAAAGAAACCCCCAGCGCCCTCGGGCTAACTGAGCAGAATGCCACCGCCCGTTGCTCTTAGGCCAAAGTATAGATCGGTAGATAATTACTGCTAAAATATAAATATAAACATCTCATTCACACACCACTATCATTATCCACACTCATATCTGGAAGTCAGCTAAGTAAGCCCAAAGGACTTACTTGATTCAAGGCTCGACTCTTTGTAAACACCACTCTATATGTAACTAGAGCGACTCATTTGCCTGTCAAAGGAGGTAAGTGCGTCAACACACTTCCTAGGTAATTAGAAGTCTAAGACTTCTAAGATAGGAGATCTTAATAGAACAGAATTGATTTCAATAATAATTTATGGTAAAATGACTATTTTACCCTTGGTCTCGAAACTTTCAGAAATTCCATAATTTATGCTTAAACTCTTATTTGAGACTAAAATGTCATATTCTAACTCCTAAAGATGAGTTTGGTTACAAACTAGCAAATTTCACATTTTTCCTATTTTCCGAAAGGTCATTAAGGTCCAACTTTGACTTCAAATATGAAACTCGACTAAATTCCTAAAAATTCCGAAATAACTCTTTAGGTCATCTATGATATCCAATCTACTCATAGGATCAAGAATCTTTCACAAATACTCAACCATTATTCGTACATGATTTCCTAAAGTTGGAGTAAAAGCTAACATTTCTATACTTAGCCAAAAATAATTCCTTGCCGGAAAACAGCCCAACAGCCCCACTTTGAGACCTCATAGATTCAGATCCGACCGTTAACTCGTTCCCAAATTTTAACACCATAAACTATGTATATCGTCTATGACATATCAAAAATTCAACGGTGGATGTTTGATTTATAGTGTCGAAACTAGTTCCTAAAGTCAGCAGGTCAAGGCTGGAAACAAAGTATGTAAAAGGTCTTCACTTCGATTCTCCCTGTCAGCAAAACCACCATTTATTTGTAGATAGGTCCCCAGTTCGAACCCTACCACCATCAAAAGAATAACCCCATCTAAGGATACACATGGTCCTAGGTTCGAGTCTCTAGAGCGTCCCTAAAGGATCTAAGCCAAGACTACACAACTCTCATACATTATTCGACATATTCAGTAAAACACTTCTAGTCTACAAACTTCAAGATATGAATCACAACCCACTCACCCACGCAGCAGGGAAGACGTCACCAGCTAACCCAACGCAGCAGGGTCGGTTGGAGGTTGTTGTCGATCGACGAAGAAGATTTCGGCTATGCCCTTTTTCGACAAACATGTTCGGATTCCGACTGCTACGGGAGGCTGCACAACACACGAGTACTCTTCCAGTCATCACAGTAACTCGCGTTTGAATTTTACGGAAGGGAAGGAGAGGCTGGCGCTTACCTTGGCGATGGCGATCGTTGAGGATACCGCCTTCAAGCCACTGCTGGTTGTGAGCAAGCCTGGGCAGATCGAAGAAGCAAGGCTTCGAGGCTGAAACCGGCGTCTATGTGCAGGAGAAGGGGCTTGTTGTTGGCGTCGGTGTACCGGAGCCTAGGCAAATCATTGACGGTACTGGGTTGGTTCTCTATGTGACGGTCCTTGGAAGGTGTCCCCGCCGTTTGCGGAGGGAAGACGCACGGACTGGCTTGTCCTTCCTGGTTGTCGGGCACAGATGGACCAGATGGTTGCCCTCCTTTCTTGCTCCAGGTAAGCGTGGCTGTTTGGAGTCCTTTGTACGCGGAGAGGGATGGGGAGAGATGGCGTTGAACATGGACGGAAGAAAGGAAACGTGCGCCTGTTAGAGAGAGAAGAGGAAGGGAGCTGCTGAGTAATTGAAGGAGCAGTTAAGGGAATACAAATCTTCAATCCAGCTCAGCATCTCCTATCACGTGGAAGAGGTGGACTCCCTTGTTGGGCCAGCGTACAAGTAAGGCGGTGGAAGTAATGGGCTGATTTGGTTAGAGAAAAAAATTATGTTAAAAGGTATAGTAAGGATTAAAACTTAATTAACCCACTTAAAGCTCAAGCCTATTAGATGAAGAGGTCATGCGGCTATGTCAAAATGGTGGGACCATAAATAAAACAATGGTCCATGATCCGATCTTGCTAGGAATCTGATAATGCCAAATTTCGTCCGATACTTAAAACTCGATATGATTACTAGAATAAATTTTTTCGGGTTTTACAATAGCCGAAGGGAGGTTTAGCATGGTGTTTGAGGATGGATAGAAAGGCATCCACTACCATGGTTGGTACTCGGTGATTTTAACAACGTGATGTACCCGGATGAAAGAATACATGGGGAGCTGGGTAGGATGTATGAATGTCGAGCCATGGGCATCGTACACGTTCCTAGATTCACAACAAAACCATTTTGCCACTCACCCACATTGTTCCTATCACTTCAACAGTCGTTTCATGACCGTTGTTTCTCACTACTCTATTTGTGTTGATCTTCATCAAGCCCTCTTTCTAGGGACACCAACTCACGTGCTTCACCCATCACATGCACGAACTATGTTTCCTTTATCTCGGGCCTTCCAAGCTCTAGCATACTCCTTCGCATGGTCTATGACAAAATTGTGCTTGTTTTTTCCTCTACTTGTAATGTCATTATTTTTTCAATTAATTTTTTTCTAGAATCATTATCACTATCACCATCGGACAATCTATTTCAACTAATGTAGATTATGAAGTATCAAACTCCACAAGCAACTCAAATCAATATTCCTACTTCGTATGACATGTATGTATATATATATAGAGAGTGTAGATCATATGAGAACACCCCTAACGTGTATACATGAGAACAGATTCGTAATTATTATTAGTTTTGTTACGAATGTGTCATATCATTTAATGTATTATTCGTAGTTATTGTTGGTTGAATGTATTATTCGTAGTTATTGTGGTTATTCCTAATTATTATTATTCCTAATTATTATTAATTATGATATCTACACTAAATCTCGACCCTTAATACTCACCATCCGACGGTCTAACTGTAATAACCGAAAATTTTAAGTTCCGGTAAATTGAATTTTTTCCAAAGTCCGTCGCGACAATCGTAAATAAATAAATAAGTAGAATAAAAAGAGTTTAGTTCTATCATTTTATGTGACCTAGATTCACATAAAATGATAAATTAATTGACCGGAAATAATTTACGTACGTTAAATAAGAAAAATAATAAGTTATAAAATACGGAATTTAATTCCGTATTTTTATAATTTTCCGTACGCAAATAATGAGTTGTGTATCCATATTTATAATCACATAGCGGACCGGGAGTGGGCCACTACAAAGCCCAATTAGCAGCCCACTTAATTAATTCCTAACCCTAATTAAAATTAACCTAATCCTACTCTAATTACCCTACCCCTACCGCTTCTCGTCTCTCTTCTGGACAAAAGAACAACGCCGCTCCTGCCTTCATTCCTCTCTCGCAATACCGTACTGCTGATCTTCCTGCCACCACCGCCGAGCCCTGCCACCACCGCCGAGCCGTGCGCCGTCCGCCGACCACCGCAAGAACTCCGGTAAGTGCACTGCCTTGCCTCCGTCGTTTCTCCTCTGGGCGTGCCTCAACGTTCCGCTTCTGCAGGAAGAGACGACACCGTTGCTCCGCCTCATCTTCCACCGGAGCCACCGTCGCTCGCCGCCATCAGCCGCTGCAGTCTCGCACCACGCCGGCACGCCAGTACGCCGCAGCCGCCGCCGTCCACCTCCAGTCGGGTCGGTAAGACCACAATCTCCTTCTTCTTTACGTCTCCCTTCCTTCCCGTCTTCTGGTTCGAGGCCGAGGACATTAACCCTCCCTTCCTGCGCAGTCAAGTTTCCGGATCGGCACCGCCCTCTCAAGTGACAAGGTATCCGGTACAACCGGACCGCAACGCAAGGACCCGAGCCTGCAGCCAATCGATCGAGTCACACCGGTGAGTCCTCAACTTTGACATTTCGATGCACTTGTACCCCTTTACCCTACAGACTTCAAGTTCATATAAAATGAGATATACCTTAGCTGTAGATGTGAATGTGTAGTTAGATACAATTGAAATTGCAGTAGTACACGTAAGAGAGTGGATATAGATACTTTGGGCAGGCTCTGCAGAATGGGTAGAAGGCAAGGAATGTAGGAATGTTTAAGTACGTATATAATTATATATATATAGAGATCAGTAGGTATATATATATATATATATATATGAGCATAGTAAGCAGGTTACTGGTTAGGGAAGGATAGTAGATGTGTATATATATATATAGGTACAGATAGGATATATATACATATATACTGTTATACACGAAAGAGTACATATATCCGTACGAAACGAGAAATGAATTTATGTAACTATATATATATTGATACCGAGTAGTCATGAAATTATACGAGTTGAGAGAAAAAGGTTAGAATATATATACATACGTACATATACAAGTAGAAGAGTGATATCTGAAAAGAGGAGGAGTGTTATTCTTTGGGGAATGGTTCCGAGTTAACTTATAACTTATAAGAACTGTCAAGGAGAAACATTTTTTTTATGGAAAACAAATGCTAAAAGAAATATTAGAGGTCAAGAAGTGACCCGGAGAATTATCTACACTAAGGGTAAAACGGTCTTTTACCGTATGAGAATCGTTCTTTCCGTAATTCCTTCGCATGAGGTTGGACATAGAGATGTGATTTTGATACACATGCCTTCATTGACAGGCGCTTGAGTTATCACGAGTACGGACTATTTGGGGAGTGTTAGAGTGTTTTGACTCAGGTAAGTCCTTGCGACTTACTTAGCCAGTTTCTGAGTGTTAGTTGAATAATAGTAGTTGTGTGTGCTATTTGCGTGTTTAATAATAATAACTTGCTAGGACGACTGTTATTATTACGTTTAAGGCCCAAGTGTATGTATAACGGGCCGTGACATCACTGCCCAGCTCTGACAGGAGACTGGGAGGTTCTCTATACCCAGACCATGCATGTACAAGGTGAGATGCATCGGATCCATTCCTGATGGTTACACGGGGGCGGAGGCGAGGTTTGGGAATCCCTCGTGTCACAAAATAAGTATCACTAGAGTGAACGAGTAAATTAAAGCAAGATAATAAAACGGACTTGTTTGAAAGCATGATGAGTGTTTATGTTTATCTGAGTGTGTTTGTGCTGCTATTATTCTGCTGATATTTAGATAACTAGCTAACGGTTCTTCTTGTTGTTGTTTTAGATTTACCGCAGGTTAGATCAGCAGCTGAGTGATCCGGAAGTAGTGGTCAGCCGGGTCTCCGTACTCCTTAGAGCGGGGTTGGGGGTTGTTTTTGTCTTTCCTTTCTTTTGGTTAAGGCAGTTGTCCTTTCCTTTTGTTTAAGTACTTTAGGCTGCTAGACAGTGTTGCATTCATTACTCAAAAAACGTGGTTTTTATGAATTTCGGTTTCTTTATTTGTGTCTTGTTGCAAGATCCTAGTAATGTTGTTGTCAAACTGAGGTCGGGACCCATTGTGAGGTCCTAACCAGTAATACTCCGAGTTTTGAGAATTCAGGGTGTTACAACATGGTATCAGAGCTCTAGGTTGGCAACAATGGCACTTGAAATCTTTTGAAAGACCGAATAAGTTTAAGCAGAACCCGAAAAGGGGTCTGAGTTTTAAAAAGAAAATTTTTGGTTTAAATTGCATGCATAGTCTGGTTGGGAATAGAAAAGTACGGCTGACCACCACTACTACCGCGGATCTCAGTATGCTTAGTTGGACTATAGGTTTTACGGTAGTTGGACTTTTGGACTTTAGCTAGTAGTAATTATAGTTGTTATCCTTTGCGCAGATGGCACGTACTAGAGCTACGCTAGCTACTGGTCGAGGCAGAGGTCGTCCACCTCTCCCTCCAGCTGGACCAGGTAGGGGAGATAGGACCCCTACAGTTAGAGGACGCGGCCGTGGAGGTAGACCTCCACTAGCCCGAGGCCGAGGTCGAGCTCCTCGAGAGGATCCACCAGCAGTGATCATGCCAGAGGCTGGAGTGGAGGAGGTAGCTGAGAGTGTAGGTCCTGAGGTCAGGAATGAGACCGTTGCTAGGTCTGGGGCACAGAGAGCACGTTCGACGGAGTCAGGACGTGTTTCCATTGGAGCGACTGAGTATAGAGAGTACCGAGCATACGTTGAGCGTATGGAAGAGGCTGCTAGGACATAGAGACTTACCCAGGTACCACCAGCACCGGTTAGATCCGTCCAGGTGACCCAGGGAGCGCCTCAGGTGCCAGCTGTACCTGAGAGGAGAGTTGTGGCTGATAGAGCGCCTACTGGGACTAGAGTACCGAGGCCGGATGAGTGGTTGAAGGCTTTCAACTCTCAGAAGGTCCGCTCATATAGTGGAGAGATAGGACTGGAGGTTGAGCACTAGATTGGGCAGGTAGAGACTACGTTAGAGGCAATACGCTGCCTAGAGGATCGGTAGGTGGACTTGGTGCAGACCTGCTTCACTGGAGATGCTCATTCCTGGTGGCGGACCATGCGTAGTCGAGTCACCAGTTGGGAGCAGATGAGGAGCATAGTTAGAGACAGATACTGCCATGTCTCGTTGAGGAGAGAGAGATTCTAGGACTTCATTGAGGCTGGATTTGAGGACATTCCAATTGCTGCTGCCATCAAGAAGTTCCAGAAGGAACTGACACTGCTTGGACCAGCTGCACCTCCTGAGGAGCAGTATGTATATCTTTTTTCGAGGAGATTGAGAGAGAGCACTCGGTCTTATCTGGCAGGATTTCGCTGTGAGACTCTGTCAGACTATCAGGATAGAGCATCTGCATATGAGAGAGACAGACTAGTGTCGAGGAGAGCTGCTCAGTCAGACAGGCCGGATAAGCGGTAGAGGACAGGTTATGCTAGTGGTAGTTCAGGAGTAGCTGCTTTTGGACGGGGACAGACTTAGGAGCGACAGAGCCATACAACTAATGGTCAGACTTCAGCCGGTGGCTTGTAGTGCCACAACTGCAGTAGCTATGGACACATCCGATCGAACTGCACGAAGCCAGCAGTGACTTGCTTCCAGTGCGGCAAGGTTGGACATAGAGCTGCATTCTGCCGTCAGGGCAAGGCTCCATCTCAGCAGGGTTCTTCTCCTGCAGGCTTATCAAGGAGTGTATAGAGACCGCCACAGCACCGGACTCCGAGTCAGCAGCAGCAGTACAGAGCTCCTAGTCAGTAACAGTCTTACAGGGCTCCAGGACACACACCACCACAGAGTTCTATGCAGGGATCAGGTCGGGGCAGAGGATGTGGTAGTGTGGCTGATACTAGAGGAGCTCAGGCACGAGTGTTTGAGTTGAGAGATGCTGATCAGCCAGATGCACCGACTGCCACAGGTATGATCCAGATTCATGACTTACCTATACGAGTTTTATTTGATACGGGTGCTACACACTTCTTCATATCTGATGCATGCGTAGATAGGTTGTCCTTAGCTACTGTAGAGGGGATACCTTTTATGATAGGCTTACCTGATGGGAGTAAGGTAAGAGGGACTAGAGAGATCTTTGGATGTCCTGTTCGCATGGGAGATCGAGACTGACTAGTCAATTTTCTAGTCATGCCCTTAGCTCATGAGGATGTCATTCTAGGGATAGATTGGATGAGGAGACATGGAGCAGTCTTAGACATTGGTAGGAGGACAGTGACCGTTGCCACGGAGGAAGGCCATAGATTAATATTCCGAGGGTGGGACCTCGGAAAGTCAGGTACAATTATCAGTGCAGTGAGAGCAGCGAGACTGATAGCACAAGGTTGCGAAGCCTTCTGGTGTTATGCCATGAAGGAAAGCAAGAGCCTGACTATAGAGGAGATACCTGTTGCATGCGAGTTTGTAGAGGTATTCAGTGACGACCTGCCAGGACTACCCCCACAGAGGAGCGTTGATTTCAGCATTTACTTGGAGCCGGGCACGAGACCTATCTCGAAGGCTCCGTACCGTATGGCACCTATAGAGCTGCTTGAGCTGAAGAAGCAGTTAGAGGAGCTAGCAGAGAAGGGTTTCATACGCCCTAGTGTGTCTCCTTGGGGTGCACCAGTGTTGTTTGTGAAGAAGAAGGACGGATCGATGAGGCTGTGCATAGACTACAAAGAGCTGAACAAGGTGACCATCAAGAACAAGTACCCA
>BSUD01000002.1:147305846-147358098 GCA_033239045.1 Fagopyrum esculentum | reverse complement strand
ATATATATACATACGTACATATACAAGTAGAAGAGTGATATCTGAAAAGAGGAGGAGTGTTATTCTTTGGGGAATGGTTCCGAGTTAACTTATAACTTATAAGAACTGTCAAGGAGAAACATTTTTTTTATGGAAAACAAATGCTAAAAGAAATATTAGAGGTCAAGAAGTGACCCGGAGAATTATCTACACTAAGGGTAAAACGGTCTTTTACCGTATGAGAATCGTTCTTTCCGTAATTCCTTCGCATGAGGTTGGACATAGAGATGTGATTTTGATACACATGCCTTCATTGACAGGCGCTTGAGTTATCACGAGTACGGACTATTTGAGGAGTGTAGAGTGTTTTGATTCAGGTAAGTCCTTGCGACTTACTTAGCCAGTTTCTGAGTGTTAGTTGAATAATAGTAGTTGTGTGTGCTATTTGCGTGTTTAATAATAATAACTTGCTAGGACGACTGTTATTATTACGTTTAAGGCCCAAGTGTATGTATAACGGGCCGTGACATCACTGCCCAGCTCTGACAGGAGACTGGGAGGTTCTCTATACCCAGACCATGCAGGTACAAGGTGAGATGCATCGGATCCATTCCTGATGGTTACACGGGGGCGGAGGCGAGGTTTGGGAATCCCTCGTGTCACAAAATAAGTATCACTAGAGTGAACGAGTAAATTAAAGCAAGATAATAAAACGGACTTGTTTGAAAGCATGATGAGTGTTTATGTTTATCTGAGTGTGTTTGTGCTGCTATTATTCTGCTGATATTTAGATAACTAGCTAACGGTTCTTCTTGTTGTTGTTTTAGATTTACCGCAGGTTAGATCAGCAGCTGAGTGATCCGGAAGTAGTGGTCAGCCGGGTCTCCGTACTCCTTAGAGCGGGGTTGGGGGTTGTTTTTGTCTTTCCTTTCTTTTGGTTAAGACAGTTGTCCTTTCCTTTTGTTTAAGTACTTTAGGCTGCTAGACAGTGTTGCATTCATTACTCAAAAAACGTGGTTTTTATGAATTTCGGTTTCTTTATTTGTGTCTTGTTGCAAGATCCTAGTAATGTTGTTGTCAAACTGAGGTCGGGACCCATTGTGAGGTCCTAACCAGTAATACTCCGAGTTCTGAGAATTCGGGGTGTTACAACATGGTATCAGAGCTCAGGTTGGCAACAATGGCACTTGAAATCTTCTGAAAGACCGAATAAGTTTTAAGCAGAACCCGAAAAGGGGTCTGAGTTTTAAAAAGAAAATTTTTGGTTTTAAATGCATGCATAGTCTGGTTGGGAATAGAAAAGTACGGCTGACCACCACTACTACCGCGGATCTCAGTATGCTTAGTTGGACTTTAGGTTTTACTGTAGTTGGACTTTTGGACTTTTAGCTAGTAGTAATTATAGTTATTATTCTTGGCGCAGATGGCACGTACTAGAGCTACGCTAGCTACTGGTCGAGGCAGAGGTCGTCCACCTCTCCCTCCAGCTGGACCAGGTAGGGGAGATAGGACCCCTACAGTTAGAGGACGCGGCCGTGGAGGTAGACCTCCACTAGCCCGAGGCCGAGGTCGAGCTCCTCGAGAGGATCCACCAGCAGTGATCATGCCAGAGGCTGGAGTGGAGGAGGTAGCTGAGAGTGTAGGTCCTGAGGTCAGGAATGAGACCGTTGCTAGGTCTGGGGCACAGAGAGCACGTTCGACGGAGTCAGGACGTGTTTCCATTGGAGCGACTGAGTATAGAGAGTACCGAGCATACGTTGAGCGTATGGAGGAGGCTGCTAGGACAGAGAGACTTACCCAGGTACCACCAGTACCGGTTAGATCTGTCCAGGTGACACAGGGAGCGCCTCAGGAGCCAGCTGTACCTGAGAGGAGGGTTGTGGCTGATAGAGCTCCTACTGGGACTAGAGCTCCGAGACCGGATGAGTGGTTGAAGGCTTTCAACTCTCAGAAGGTCCCCTCATATAGTGGAGAGATAGGACTGGAGGTGGAGCACTGGATTGGGCAGGTAGAGACTGCGTTAGAGGCAATACGCTGCCCAGAGGATCGGCAGGTGGACTTGGTGCAGACCTGCTTCACTGGAGATGCTCATTCCTGGTGGCGGACCATGCGTAGTCGAGTCACCAGTTGGGAGCAGATGAGGAGCATTGTTAGAGACAGATACTGCCATGTCTCGTTGAGGAGAGAGAGATTCCAGGACTTCATTGAGGCTGGATTTGAGGACATTCCGATTGCTGCTGCCATCAAGAAGTTCCAGAAGGAACTGACACTGCTTGGACCAGCTGCACCTCCTGAGGAGCAGCATGTATATCTTTTTTCGAGGAGATTGAGAGAGAGCACTCGGTCCTATCTGGCAGGATTTCGCTGTGAGACTCTGTCAGACTATCAGGATAGAGCATCTGCATATGAGAGAGACAGACCAGTGTCGAGGAGAGCTGCTCAGTCAGACAGGCCGGATAAGCGGTAGAGGACAGGTTATGCTAGTGGTAGTTCAGGAGTAGCTGCTTTTGGACGGGGACAGACTTAGGGGCGACAGAGCCATACAACTAATGGTCAGACTTCAGCCGGTGGCTTGTAGTGCCACAACTGCAGTAGCTATGGACACATCCGATCGAACTGCACGAAGCCAGCAGTGACTTGCTTCCAGTGCGGCAAGGTTGGACATAGAGCTGCATTCTGCCGTCAGGGCAAGGCTCCATCTCAGCAGGGTTCTTCTCCTGCAGGCTTATCAAGGAGTGTATAGAGACCGCCACAGCACCGGACTCCGAGTCAGCAGCAGTCTTACAGGGCTCCAGGACACACACCACCACAGAGTTCTATGCAGGGATCAGGTCGGGGCAGAGGATGTGGTAGTGTGGCTGATACTAGAGGAGCTCAGGCACGAGTGTTTGAGTTGAGAGATGCTGATCAGCCAGATGCACCGACTGCCACAGGTATGATCCAGATTCATGACTTACCTATACGAGTTTTATTTGATACGGGTGCTACACACTTCTTCATATCTGATGCATGCGTAGATAGGTTGTCCTTAGCTACTGTAGAGGGGATACCTTTTATGATAGGCTTACCTGATGGGAGTAAGGTAAGAGGGACTAGAGAGATCTTTGGATGTCCTGTTCGCATGGGAGATCGAGACTGACTAGTCAATTTTCTAGTCATGCCCTTAGCTCATGAGGATGTCATTCTAGGGATAGATTGGATGAGGAGACATGGAGCAGTCTTAGACATTGGTAGGAGGACAGTGACCGTTGCCACGGAGGAAGGCCATAGATTAATATTCCGAGGGTGGGACCTCGGAAAGTCAGGTACAATTATCAGTGCAGTGAGAGCAGCGAGACTGATAGCACAAGGTTGCGAAGCCTTCTGGTGTTATGCCATGAAGGAAAGCAAGAGCCTGACTATAGAGGAGATACCTGTTGCATGCGAGTTTGTAGAGGTATTCAGTGACGACCTGCCAGGACTACCCCCACAGAGGAGCGTTGATTTCAGCATTTACTTGGAGCCGGGCACGAGACCTATCTCGAAGGCTCCGTACCGTATGGCACCTATAGAGCTGCTTGAGCTGAAGAAGCAGTTAGAGGAGCTAGCAGAGAAGGGTTTCATACGCCCTAGTGTGTCTCCTTGGGGTGCACCAGTGTTGTTTGTGAAGAAGAAGGACGGATCGATGAGGCTGTGCATAGACTACAAAGAGCTGAACAAGGTGACCATCAAGAACAAGTACCCATTGCCACACATAGATGACCTGTTGGACCAGTTACATGGAGCGTCTGTGTTCTCGAGGATAGACTTGAGGTCAGGTTACCACCATTTGAGGGTGAGAGATCAGGATATACCTAAGACGGCATTCCGGACTAGGTATGGTCATTATGAGTTCGTAGTGATGCCATTTGGGCTCACTAATGCACCAGCGGTGTTCATGGAGTTGATGAATGGGATATTCATTGACTTCTTAGACCAGTTTGTAGTGGTCTTCATTGACGACATCCTAGTCTACTCTAGGAGTCGAGAGGAGCATGTCGGACACTTGAGGACAGTACTGCAGATTCTACAGGATAGCCAGCTGTATGCTAAGCTATCCAAGTGTGAGTTTTGGATGTCAGAGGTGGCTTTCTTAGGACACGTGGTGACCGCTGAGGGTATTAAGGTCGATCCGGCGAAGATCGAGTCAGTATCTTCTTGGCAACCTCCTAAGAATGTCAAGGAGGTTCGCAGCTTTCTAGGTTTAGCAGGTTATTATCGCCGGTTTGTGGAAGGGTTCTCCTTGATTGCCCGACCACTTACTTGCCTTCTGAGGAAGACCACTCGGTTTATCTGGTCTGAGCCGTGTCAACAGAGTTTTGAGGAGCTGAAGAGGAGATTGACGTCCGCTCCGATTTTAGCACAACCTGAAGGTATTGATGACTTTGTGGTATACAGTGATGCATCCAAGCTGGGCTTGGGGTGTGTTTTGATGCAGAGGGGTAAGGTCATAGCCTATGCGTTTCGACAGTTGAAGACGTATGAGGAGAACTACCCCACACATGATCTAGAGTTGGCTGTAGTTGTCCATGCTCTTAAGATCTGGCGTCACTATCTCTATGGGGCGACATGTCAGATCTTTACAGACCACAAGAGTCTGAAGTACATATTCACTCAGAGAGAGTTGAATAACCGCCAGAGGCGGTGGTTAGAGTTGATCAAGGACTTCGACCTTGAGATCCTTTACCACCCCGAAAAGGCGAATGTGGTAGCTGATGCTTTGAGCCGGAAGACGCCTAGGGAGAGGGCGATAGCCCGGTTGACAGTACAGCCACAGTTGCAGAGGGACTTGGCTTGGTTGGAGATAGAGGTTCAGTTTCCCGATACTGATGGTCAGTTGTCTACCATGGAGTTACTTCCTGATCTGTTGGATGAGATCCGACAGAAGCAGGAAACTTGCCCTACTTTGATCAGGATCCGAGACAGGATGTCTCGAGATGAGGCCCCACAGTTTACTATTGGTGCAGATGGAGTGATGAGACGTTAGGACCGCGTTTGTGTCCCGTCAGACAGTGAGTTGAGACAGAGGATACTAGGTGAGGCTCATGCTACCCCATACTCAGTACATCCGGGAGCGAGTAAGATGTACAAGGATGTGAGACGGTCCTTCTGGTGGGGTGGTCTGAAGCCCGATGTGACTCAGTATGTAGCTCAGTGCGCGACCTGCCAGCAGGTCAAGATTGAGCACCGTAGGTCTGGAGGAGAGCTCCACCCACTTCCAGTACCACAGTGGAAGTGGGAGGATATATCTATGGATTTTGTCACTGGTTTGAGACTCAGCAGAGGATTTGATGCTATTTGGGTAGTGGTAGACCGCCTGACGAAGACCGCACGTTTCATTCCGATTAAGGAAACGTGGCCGGTGAGTCGTCTGGCTGAGGAGTTCACCAGGCACATTGTGAGACTCCATGGGGTACCGAGGACTATCGTCTCTGACAGAGATGGACGTTTTACCTCGAGATTTTGGCAGCAGGTACATACTGCTTTGGGGACGAGTCTCCACTTCACTACTGCCTATCACCCACAGACAGACGGACAGTCTGAGAGGACCATTCAGACCTTAGAGGACATGCTTCGGGCGTGTGTACTTGATTGGGGACAGGTATGGCCAGATCATCTTCCACTGGTAGAGTTTTCGTATAACAATAGCTGGCACGCATCTATTGGGATGGCTCCTTATGAGGCTTTGTACGGGCGGAGATGTCGTACACCATTATGTTGGGATGAGCCCAGCAGAGTTGATGGAGTAGCTCCAGATCAGATACAGGATGACATCGCTCGGATTGCCCTAGTCCGAGAGCGGATGTTAGCAGCTCAGAGTCGTCAGAAGTCCTACGCCGACAAAAGGCGTCGACCTTTGGAGTTTAGGGTGGGTGCTCAGGTGTGGTTGAGAGTGTCACCTACGAGAGGAGTCAGGCGTTTCGGCATTAAGGGAAAGCTGAGTCCCCGATATGTCGGACCTTTTGAGATCCTGGAGAGAGTTGGGGAGGTGGCCTACCGACTAGCATTACCACCGAGACTAGAGAGTGTCCATCCGGTCTTTCATGTATCTCAGTTGAGAGAGTACATTCCGGATCCGAGACACGTCATCAGCCATGAGGATCTGACAGTTGAGCCTGACCATACATTTGTAGAGTACCCAGTAGCTGTCTTGGAACGCAGTACCAGACGTCTGCGATCCAAGGAGATACCTATGCTGAGGATCCAGTGGTCTAGGAGAGGAGCTGAGGAGGCCACTTGGGAGACTGTGGAGAGTATTAGACGTAACTATCCCGAGTTCTTCGCTGGGTTAGAGGTTACTTCTGTTTGACGAGTTAGTACTCGGATGTTGTGTTGTTTGACCTTTCAGGTTTTCATATTGATTTGAGTGATTCTGTTCCTTTTTGTGATACTTGTTTGTTGATGCCTGAGTAGCTGCTTGGTAGAAAACGAAGATGTCGAGAAAACTAAAATATACCGAAAGAAATGTGTGAGTAAGGGAAATATTCTAAGTTTCGGGACGAAACTTCTTTTAAGAGGGCACTGATGTAATAACCGAAAGTTTTAAAGTTCCGGAAAACTGTAATTAACCAAATTCCGTTGGAACAAGCGTAAATAAATAAAATAAAATAAAACAAGTTTGGTTCTATCGATTTATGTGACCTAGATTCACATAAAATGACGAAAACTCTTAACCGGGAATAATATACGAACTTAATTTAAGGATAATAATAATTTATAAAATACGGAATTTAATCCCGTATTAAATAATTTCCGCACATAATTAACGAGTTACGAGTTCTGCTTTTAATTTATTAGACCACCGCTCCTTTGGGCCAGCCCACTTCTTAAGCCCAAATTAACCCTTAATTAAAAAGAAAAAAAAAACCCTAATTAATCTAATCTTACCCTAATTACTCTACCCTTCTCGACTCTCTTCTGGACAAAAGAGACCAGCGCCGCTCTCCCTATCTCACGATACTACGACCGATCTTCCTGCCGAGTCCTGCCACCACCGCCACCTTGCCTGCGCCGTCTTCGCCGAGATCCTCCGTCCGCCGGCGACTGCAACTGAAGGTGAGCCTCGGTTTCTTCTCTCTTCTCGTCACCCTTCGTTCTTGTTCCGGGCTGTAACGTGCCTCCTCCTGGCCTGCAGTAGCGCTGCCGCTGGACCGCCGTCCCCTCCGACGCCGGAACCAGAGTCGCTGCAGGAGCCGCCTCGCACCGCCCTAATTCCGGTAAGCCGCCGCCCTTCTTCCCTCGCCTTCTGCCGATTGTTGTCCTAACCGTTGCCTCTTCGCTCTTCCGCAACAGCAGCCAGTCGACCACCTGGGAGAGGCTGCCGGACACCGTACTGCTGCCGGACCACCAGTGCGCCGCCGCTGGACTGCAGCCCGGTAAGCCGGCTCTCCGATCCTTCGTACACCTACAGTACATAAATATATATATATATAGTTTAGTTATATTCTTATCCGTAAATATATGTAGGAATTTATATGTATAAAAGACGTAAGAGTGCGTATAATATCCGAGTACGGTGTTAATATAGAGGAGGAACGTGTTTGGATACAAGTATGTATGAATAACCGATTAGAAATATATATATATATATATAGGATACATATATGTACTATTATAAGTTCGAGTACGGAAGTTTAGTAAAAGCGGTTTGGTGGACATATAAATAAGAGTTATGAATGTCGCGTATACACATACGGGTACATATATATATACATATATATTTATATATATATATATATATTTATTAGGAATTTAAAAGAGTACAAAATTATCTTCAAAGCCTAGTAAGGTTTTTAGAACTTGGAATTTAATGAACATATAAATTGTTATATAAAAGTATACTTATAACATAATATATAGAAAATATAAAATGCGAGTATCTACACATAAATACGAGTTTGGATTAAGGAAAATATCAAAGAGCGAGAGTAATCATAGAGAACAAATCCTAAAAGGAATTTAGTAGGACGAAAGAGTGAACTTTGAGAACTTTCGGCACCAGGGGTAAAATGGTCTTTTACCATAAGAGGGTTGTTTTTCCGTAATTCCTTTGCAAGAGGTTGGATAGCGAGAGGTGTCCTGATACACCTGCCTTATTTGACAGGAGTTCGAGTTACCACGAGTACAGACGGTGTGAGACGTATTAGAGAGTGTTTTGACTCAGGTAAGTCCTTGCGACTTACTTAGCCAGTTTCTGAGTGTTAGTTGAATAATAGTAGTTGTGTGTGCTATTTGCGTGTTTAATAATAATAACTTGCTAGGACGACTGTTATTATTACGTTTAAGGCCCAAGTGTATGTATAACGGGCCGTGACATCACTGCCCAGCTCTGACAGGAGACTGGGAGGTTCTCTATACCCAGACCATGCAGGTACAAGGTGAGATGCATCGGATCCATTCCTGATGGTTACACGGGGGCGGAGGCGAGGTTTGGGAATCCCTCGTGTCACAAAATAAGTATCACTAGAGTGAACGAGTAAATTAAAGCAAGATAATAAAACGGACTTGTTTGAAAGCATGTTGAGTGTTTATGTTTATCTGAGTGTGTTTGTGCTGCTATTATTCTGCTAATATTTAGATAACTAGCTAACGGTGCTTGTTGTTGTTGTTTTAGATTTACCGCAGGTTAGATCAGCAGCTGAGTGATCCGGAAGTAGTGGTCAGCCGGGTCTCCGTACTCCTTAGAGCGGGGTTGGGGGTTGTTTTTGTCTTTCCTTTCTTTTGGTTAAGGCAGTTGTCCTTTCCTTTTGTTTAAGTACTTTAGGCTGCTAGACAGTGTTGCATTCATTACTCAAAAAACGTGGTTTTTATGAATTTCGGTTTCTTTATTTGTGTCTTGTTGCAAGATCCTAGTAATGTTGTTGTCAAACTGAGGTCGGGACCCATTGTGAGGTCCTAACCAGTAATACTCCGAGTTCTGAGAATTCGGGGTGTTACAACATGGTATCAGAGCTCTAGGTTGGCAACAATGGCACTTGAAATCTTTTGAAAGACCGAATAAGTTTAAGCAGAACCCGAAAAGGGGTCTGAGTTTTAAAAAGAAAATTTTTGGTTTAAATTGCATGCATAGTCTGGTTGGGAATAGAAAAGTACGGCTGACCACCACTACTACCGCGGATCTCAGTATGCTTAGTTGGACTATAGGTTTTACGGTAGATGGACTATATGGACTTTAGCTAGTAGTAATTATAGTTGTTATCCTTTGCGCAGATGGCACGTACTAGAGCTACGCTAGCTACTGGTCGAGGCAGAGGTCGTCCACCTCTCCCTCCAGCTGGACCAGGTAGGGGAGATAGGACCCCTACAGTTAGAGGACGCGGCCGTGGAGGTAGACCTCCACTAGCCCGAGGCCGAGGTCGAGCTCCTCGAGAGGATCCACCAGCAGTGATCATGCCAGAGGCTGGAGTGGAGGAGGTAGCTGAGAGTGTAGGTCCTGAGGTCAGGAATGAGACCGTTGCTAGGTCTGGGGCACAGAGAGCACGTTCGACGGAGTCAGGACGTGTTTCCATTGGAGCGACTGAGTATAGAGAGTACCGAGCATACGTTGAGCGTATGGAAGAGGCTGCTAGGACATAGAGACTTACCCAGGTACCACCAGCACCGGTTAGATCCGTCCAGGTGACCCAGGGAGCGCCTCAGGTGCCAGCTGTACCTGAGAGGAGAGTTGTGGCTGATAGAGCGCCTACTGGGACTAGAGTACCGAGGCCGGATGAGTGGTTGAAGGCTTTCAACTCTCAGAAGGTCCGCTCATATAGTGGAGAGATAGGACTGGAGGTTGAGCACTAGATTGGGCAGGTAGAGACTACGTTAGAGGCAATACGCTGCCTAGAGGATCGGTAGGTGGACTTGGTGCAGACCTGCTTCACTGGAGATGCTCATTCCTGGTGGCGGACCATGCGTAGTCGAGTCACCAGTTGGGAGCAGATGAGGAGCATAGTTAGAGACAGATACTGCCATGTCTCGTTGAGGAGAGAGAGATTCTAGGACTTCATTGAGGCTGGATTTGAGGACATTCCAATTGCTGCTGCCATCAAGAAGTTCCAGAAGGAACTGACACTGCTTGGACCAGCTGCACCTCCTGAGGAGCAGTATGTATATCTTTTTTCGAGGAGATTGAGAGAGAGCACTCGGTCTTATCTGGCAGGATTTCGCTGTGAGACTCTGTCAGACTATCAGGATAGAGCATCTGCATATGAGAGAGACAGACTAGTGTCGAGGAGAGCTGCTCAGTCAGACAGGCCGGATAAGCGGTAGAGGACAGGTTATGCTAGTGGTAGTTCAGGAGTAGCTGCTTTTGGACGGGGACAGACTTAGGAGCGACAGAGCCATACAACTAATGGTCAGACTTCAGCCGGTGGCTTGTAGTGCCACAACTGCAGTAGCTATGGACACATCCGATCGAACTGCACGAAGCCAGCAGTGACTTGCTTCCAGTGCGGCAAGGTTGGACATAGAGCTGCATTCTGCCGTCAGGGCAAGGCTCCATCTCAGCAGGGTTCTTCTCCTGCAGGCTTATCAAGGAGTGTATAGAGACCGCCACAGCACCGGACTCCGAGTCAGCAGCAGCAGTACAGAGCTCCTAGTCAGTAACAGTCTTACAGGGCTCCAGGACACACACCACCACAGAGTTCTATGCAGGGATCAGGTCGGGGCAGAGGATGTGGTAGTGTGGCTGATACTAGAGGAGCTCAGGCACGAGTGTTTGAGTTGAGAGATGCTGATCAGCCAGATGCACCGACTGCCACAGGTATGATCCAGATTCATGACTTACCTATACGAGTTTTATTTGATACGGGTGCTACACACTTCTTCATATCTGATGCATGCGTAGATAGGTTGTCCTTAGCTACTGTAGAGGGGATACCTTTTATGATAGGCTTACCTGATGGGAGTAAGGTAAGAGGGACTAGAGAGATCTTTGGATGTCCTGTTCGCATGGGAGATCGAGACTGACTAGTCAATTTTCTAGTCATGCCCTTAGCTCATGAGGATGTCATTCTAGGGATAGATTGGATGAGGAGACATGGAGCAGTCTTAGACATTGGTAGGAGGACAGTGACCGTTGCCACGGAGGAAGGCCATAGATTAATATTCCGAGGGTGGGACCTCGGAAAGTCAGGTACAATTATCAGTGCAGTGAGAGCAGCGAGACTGATAGCACAAGGTTGCGAAGCCTTCTGGTGTTATGCCATGAAGGAAAGCAAGAGCCTGACTATAGAGGAGATACCTGTTGCATGCGAGTTTGTAGAGGTATTCAGTGACGACCTGCCAGGACTACCCCCACAGAGGAGCGTTGATTTCAGCATTTACTTGGAGCCGGGCACGAGACCTATCTCGAAGGCTCCGTACCGTATGGCACCTATAGAGCTGCTTGAGCTGAAGAAGCAGTTAGAGGAGCTAGCAGAGAAGGGTTTCATACGCCCTAGTGTGTCTCCTTGGGGTGCACCAGTGTTGTTTGTGAAGAAGAAGGACGGATCGATGAGGCTGTGCATAGACTACAAAGAGCTGAACAAGGTGACCATCAAGAACAAGTACCCATTGCCACACATAGATGACCTGTTGGACCAGTTACATGGAGCGTCTGTGTTCTCGAGGATAGACTTGAGGTCAGGTTACCACCATTTGAGGGTGAGAGATCAGGATATACCTAAGACGGCATTCCGGACTAGGTATGGTCATTATGAGTTCGTAGTGATGCCATTTGGGCTCACTAATGCACCAGCGGTGTTCATGGAGTTGATGAATGGGATATTCATTGACTTCTTAGACCAGTTTGTAGTGGTCTTCATTGACGACATCCTAGTCTACTCTAGGAGTCGAGAGGAGCATGTCGGACACTTGAGGACAGTACTGCAGATTCTACAGGATAGCCAGCTGTATGCTAAGCTATCCAAGTGTGAGTTTTGGATGTCAGAGGTGGCTTTCTTAGGACACGTGGTGACCGCTGAGGGTATTAAGGTCGATCCGGCGAAGATCGAGTCAGTATCTTCTTGGCAACCTCCTAAGAATGTCAAGGAGGTTCGCAGCTTTCTAGGTTTAGCAGGTTATTATCGCCGGTTTGTGGAAGGGTTCTCCTTGATTGCCCGACCACTTACTTGCCTTCTGAGGAAGACCACTCGGTTTATCTGGTCTGAGCCGTGTCAACAGAGTTTTGAGGAGCTGAAGAGGAGATTGACGTCCGCTCCGATTTTAGCACAACCTGAAGGTATTGATGACTTTGTGGTATACAGTGATGCATCCAAGCTGGGCTTGGGGTGTGTTTTGATGCAGAGGGGTAAGGTCATAGCCTATGCGTTTCGACAGTTGAAGACGTATGAGGAGAACTACCCCACACATGATCTAGAGTTGGCTGTAGTTGTCCATGCTCTTAAGATCTGGCGTCACTATCTCTATGGGGCGACATGTCAGATCTTTACAGACCACAAGAGTCTGAAGTACATATTCACTCAGAGAGAGTTGAATAACCGCCAGAGGCGGTGGTTAGAGTTGATCAAGGACTTCGACCTTGAGATCCTTTACCACCCCGAAAAGGCGAATGTGGTAGCTGATGCTTTGAGCCGGAAGATGCCTAGGGAGAGGGCGATAGCCCGGTTGACAGTACAACCACAGTTGTAGAGGGACTTGGCTTGGTTGGAGATAGAGGTTCAGTTTCCCGATACTGACGGTCAGTTGTCTACCATGGAGTTACTTCCTGATCTGTTGGATGAGATCCGACAGAAGCAGGAAACTTGCCCTACTTTGATCAGGATCCGAGACAGGATGTCTCGAGATGAGGCCCCACAGTTTACTATTGGTGCAGATGGAGTGATGAGACGTTAGGACCGCGTTTGTGTCCCGTCAGACAGTGAGTTGAGACAGAGGATACTAGGTGAGGCTCATGCTACCCCATACTCAGTACATCCGGGAGCGAGTAAGATGTACAAGGATGTGAGACGGTCCTTCTGGTGGGGTGGTCTGAAGCCCGATGTGACTCAGTATGTAGCTCAGTGCGCGACATGCCAGCAGGTCAAGATTGAGCACCGTAGGTCTGGAGGAGAGCTCCACCCACTCCCAGTACCACAGTGGAAGTGGGAGGATATATCTATGGATTTCGTCACAGGTTTGAGACTCAGTAGAGGATTTGACGCTATTTGGGTAGTGGTAGACCGCCTGACGAAGACCGCACGTTTCATTCGGATTAAGGAAACGTGGCCGGTGAGTCGTCTGGCTGAGGAGTTCACCAGGCACATTGTTAGACTCCATGGAGTACCGAGGACTATCGTCTCTGACAGAGATGGACGTTTTACCTCGAGATTTTGGCAGCAGGTACATACTGCTTTGGGGACGAGTCTCCACTTCACTACAGCCTATCATCCACAGACAGACGGACAGTCTGAGAGGACCATTCAGATGTGTATAGTAAGCAGGTTACTGGTTAGGGAAGGATAGTAGATGTGTATATATATATAGGTACAGATAGGATATATATACATATATACTGTTATACACGAAAGAGTACATATATCCGTACGAAACGAGAAATGAATTTATGTAACTATATATATATAGATACCGAGTAGTCATGAAATTATACGAATTGAGAGAAAAAGGTTAGAATATATATATACATACGTACATATACAAGTAGAAGAGTGATATCTGAAAAGAGGAGGAGTGTTATTCTTTGGGGAATGGTTCCGAGTTAACTTATAACTTATAAGAACTGTCAAGGAGAAACATTTTTTTTATGGAAAACAAATGCTAAAAGAAATATTAGAGGTCAAGAAGTGACCCGGAGAATTATCTACACTAAGGGTAAAACGGTCTTTTACCGTATGAGAATCGTTCTTTCCGTAATTCCTTCGCATGAGGTTGGACATAGAGATGTGATTTTGATACACATGCCTTCAATGACAGGCGCTTGAGTTATCACGAGTACGGACTATTTGGGGAGTGTTAGAGTGTTTTGACTTAGGTAAGTCCTTGCGACTTACTTAGCCAGTTTCTGAGTGTTAGTTGAATAATAGTAGTTGTGTGTGCTATTTGCGTGTTTAATAATAATAACTTGCTAGGACGACTGTTATTATTACGTTTAAGGCCCAAGTGTATGTATAACGGGCCATGACATCACTGCCCAGCTCTGACAGGAGACTGGGAGGTTCTCTATACCCAGACCATGCAGGTACAAGGTGAGATGCATCGGATCCATTCTTGATGGTTACACGGGGGCGGAGGCGAGGTTTGGGAATCCCTCGTGTCACAAAATAAGTATCACTAGAGTGAACGAGTAAATAAAAGCAAGATAATAAAACGGACTTGTTTGAAAGCATGATGAGTGTTTATGTTTATCTGAGTGTGTTTGTGCTGCTATTATTCTGCTGATATTTAGATAACTAGCTAACGGTTCTTCTTGTTGTTGTTTTAGATTTACCGCAGGTTAGATCAGCAGCTGAGTGATCCGGAAGTAGTGGTCAGCCGGGTCTCCGTACTCCTTAGAGCGGGGTTGGGGGTTGCTTTTGTCTTTCCTTTCTTTTGGTTAAGGCAGTTGTCCTTTCCTTTTGTTTAAGTACTTTAGGCTGCTAGACAGTGTTGCATTCATTACTCAAAAAACGTGGTTTTTATGAATTTCGGTTTCTTTATTTGTGTCTTGTTGCAAGATCCTAGTAATGTTGTTGTCAAACTGAGGTCGGGACCCATTGTGAGGTCCTAACCAGTAATACTCCGAGTTCTGAGAATTCAGGGTGTTACAACATGGTATCAGAGCTCTAGGTTGGCAACAATGGCACTTGAAATCTTTTGAAAGACCGAATAAGTTTAAGCAGAACCCGAAAAGGGGTCTGAGTTTTAAAAAGAAAATTTTTGGTTTTAAATGCATGCATAGTCTGGTTGGGAATAGAAAAGTACGGCTGACCACCACTACTACCGCGGATCTCAGTATGCTTAGTTGGACTATAGGTTTTACGGTAGTTGGACTTTTGGACTTTAGCTAGTAGTAATTATAGTTGTTATCCTTTGCGCAGATGGCACGTACTAGAGCTACGCTAGCTACTGGTCGAGGCAGAGGTCGTCCACCTCTCCCTCCAGCTGGACCAGGTAGGGGAGATAGGACCCCTACAGTTAGAGGACGCGGCCGTGGAGGTAGACCTCCACTAGCCCGAGGCCGAGGTCGAGCTCCTCGAGAGGATCCACCAGCAGTGATCATGCCAGAGGCTGGAGTGGAGGAGGTAGCTGAGAGTGTAGGTCCTGAGGTCAGGAATGAGACCGTTGCTAGGTCTGGGGCACAGAGAGCACGTTCGACGGAGTCAGGACGTGTTTCCATTGGAGCGACTGAGTATAGAGAGTACCGAGCATACGTTGAGCGTATGGAAGAGGCTGCTAGGACATAGAGACTTACCCAAGTACCACCAGCACCGGTTAGATCCGTCCAGGTGACCCAGGGAGCGCCTCAGGTGCCAGTTGTACCTGAGAGGAGAGTTGTGGCTGATAGAGCGCCTACTGGGACTAGAGTACCGAGGCCGGATGAGTGGTTGAAGGCTTTCAACTCTCAGAAGGTCCGCTCATATAGTGGAGAGATAGGACTGGAGGTTGAGCACTAGATTGGGCAGGTAGAGACTACGTTAGAGGCAATACGCTGCCTAGAGGATCGGTAGGTGGACTTGGTGCAGACCTGCTTCACTGGAGATGCTCATTCCTGGTGGCGGACCATGCGTAGTCGAGTCACCAGTTGGGAGCAGATGAGGAGCATAGTTAGAGACAGATACTGCCATGTCTCGTTGAGGAGAGAGAGATTCCAGGACTTCATTGAGGCTGGATTTGAGGACATTCCGATTGCTGCTGCCATCAAGAAGTTCCAGAAGGAACTGACACTGCTTGGACCAGCTGCACCTCCTGAGGAGCAGTATGTATATCTTTTTTCGAGGAGATTGAGAGAGAGCACTCGGTCTTATCTGGCAGGATTTCGCTGTGAGACTCTGTCAGACTATCAGGATAGAGCATCTGCATATGAGAGAGACAGACTAGTGTCGAGGAGAGCTGCTCAGTCAGACAGGCCGGATAAGCGGTAGAGGACAGGTTATGCTAGTGGTAGTTCAGGAGTAGCTGCTTTTGGACGGGGACAGACTTAGGGGCGACAGAGCCATACAGCTAATGGTCAGACTTCAGCCGGTGGCTTGTAGTGCCACAACTGCAGTAGCTATGGACACATCCGATCGAACTGCACGAAGCCAGCAGTGACTTGCTTCCAGTGCAGCAGTGGCTTGGAGTGTTAGAGTGTTTTGACTCAGGTAAGTCCTTGCGACTTACTTAGCCAGTTTCTGAGTGTTAGTTGAATAATAGTAGTTGTGTGTGCTATTTGCGTGTTTAATAATAATAACTTGCTAGGACGATTGTTATTATTACGTTTAAGGCCCAAGTGTATGTATAACGGGCCGTGACATCACTGCCCAGCTCTGACAGGAGACTGAGAGGTTCTCTATACCCAGACCATGCAGGTACAAGGTGAGATGCATCGGATCCATTCCTGATGGTTACACGGGGGCGGAGGCGAGGTTTGGGAATCCCTCGTGTCACAAAATAAGTATCACTAGAGTGAACGAGTAAATTAAAGCAAGATAATAAAACGGACTTGTTTGAAAGCATGATGAGTGTTTATGTTTATCTGAGTGTGTTAGTGCTGCTATTATTCTGCTGATATTTAGATAACTAGCTAACGGTTCTTCTTGTTGTTGTTTTAGATTTACCGCAGGTTAGATCAGCAACTGAGTGATCCGGAAGTAGTGGTCAGCCGGGTCTCCGTACTCCTTAGAGCGGGGTTGGGGGTTGTTTTTGTCTTTCCTTTCTTTTGGTTAAGGCAGTTGTCCTTTCCTTTTGTTTAAGTACTTTAGGCTGCTAGACAGTGTTGCATTCATTACTCAAAAAACGTGGTTTTTATGAATTTCGGTTTCTTTATTTGTGTCTTGTTGCAAGATCCTAGTAATGTTGTTGTCAAACTGAGGTCGGGACCCATTGTGAGGTCCTAACCAGTAATACTCCGAATTCTGAGAATTCGGGGTGTTACACTAACATTGTTCTCATGTATACACGTTAGGGGTGTTCTCATGGGAACCACACTATATATATAGAGGTTGACTCTCATGTAAACAACTCTTACCATATAAAATGAGAACAAATTGTATTCGCTAGATCGTTAAATAGATGATTGAGATTAGGCGATTGTAAAGGGGAAAAATCGTGTGATTAGTGGAAGAAATATTTGCCGGACCTGATTCATATATTCGGCGGTATAGTCACATATATTTTGTGTTTACATGTTCACATGGTAAGAACTGTTTACATATGAGTCATGATCTCTTTCTATATATATATATATATATATATATATATATAGAGGGTGCGGTTACCATGAGAACATGCTTATCGTGTAATCATGTGAACAGTCTTAGACCGTCGGATGGTGAGTATTAAGGGTCGAGATTTAGAGTAGATATCATAATTAATAATAACTACGAATAATACACTCAACCAACAATAACTACGAATAATACATTAAATGATATGACACCTTCGTACCAAAACTAATAATAATTACGAATCTGTTCTCATGATTACACGATAAACTTGTTCTCATATATATATATATATATATATCATGTCTTAGTCTCTAGTCATTCTTCTAAGATATATACTTAATGATTTTTAAAGGGCTTCATATATACACCCACAAATATAAGGCCGGAAACTTAAATAGGTGTATGGATGATGCATCTACCATCTTTAAGAAAAATACTACAAAAAAGGTATTTGACAAAGTAAAAAAAAAACTTATTATTCACATGGGATATAGTGTTTTTGTTGTTATAATTTATATTGAAATATAGTTTATTGTTATTATATTTTCAGCATTCAATAATCTTGTATTATAAATTGGTTTATTTTCAACATTCGATAATCTTGTATTATAAATTGGTTTAATTGAAAATAATCTCACTGTAGTGTTCGGATAATATAGTTCGGGCATAAAATTTTCAGTGTTATTTTTTTGTCATTAGATTTTGTGTTAACTTGTAATACAATACTGATTCTAATACCATATTTCCGGAATTATTTGAAATATCATAACTCAAGTATAACGTTTGAGATATTATATTATGTGTATAATTATAATTGGGGTAATATTTTTAGTATTACATTCGGGGGTATCAAATCCTAATATGGTACATCGATCTTTGTTATTAGACGTATCAGTCCAGTATATTGCTTGGGGTATACAGTTTCCAATTTAGATATCATTTGTTATATTTTAATACAATATATTAACCTCGTTATACAATTTTGAATATAGTGTTTCCGATTTATGTTTCGTTTATTACATTTTGATATGATATATTGACTTTGATATTATATTGAAAGAACTTGACCAAATAGACTCTTTTTTTTATTATTTCTATTAAGTTTGTGTACTCCTTCAATTTTTACCACTTTCATTAAATTGTAGTTGAAAGGTAAGGAAGTTTGATTAGGGGTACATTTACTATACATATTTATACCATGAGCTTATTACTAGAGAGAGACTAATTTGACCAACAAATAATGACATATTTGTCTTTATCTATTATAATAAATGTTATCCTAATTTAGACGTTTATCTTATAACTTTACTTCACTAATATTTCTTGTAGCTCATGCTTGTAAATGAGACGTATATCTTGTAATTTATTCTTGTAAATTACACTTATTTTCTTGAAATTTTATATTTCTTGAATTTTCATTAAAATTTTTAATTCTTACAAGAAATATGAAATGTATATCTTGTAACTTATTCTTGTAAATGAGACGTATTTTCTTGTAAATTTAAAACTTATTTACTTGTAATTTTATATATCTTGATTTTTCTTGTAATTTTATAATTCTTACAAGAAATATGAAAAATTAATAAATGAATGTAATCGCGGAATTTTCTTGTAAATGAGACGTATATCTTATAACTTATTCTTGTAAATGAGAAATATTTTCTTGTAAATTTATATTTTATTCTTGTAAATGACACTTATTTCCTTGTTATTTAATATTTCTTGAATTTTTTTTGTAATTTTATAACCCTTACAAGAAATATGAGACGTATATCTTGTAGCTTATTTTTGTAAATGAGACGTATTTTCTTGTAAACTTATAACTTATCCTTGTAAATGAGACTTGTTTACTTCACTAATATATCTTGTAACTTATTCTTGCAACCGATGCGTATATCTTGTAACTTATTCTTGTAAATGAGACGTATTTTCTTGTAAATTTAACACTTATTTACTTGTAATTTATATATCTTGAATTTTCTTGTAATTTTATAATACTTACAAGAAATATGAAAAATTAAATGTAGTCACGGAGAATTGATCTCTCATTGGTAGTTGTGACATCCCGTAAATGAGACGTATTTTCTTGTAAATCAAACACTTGTTTACTTGTAATTTTATATTTTTTGAATTTTCTTGTGATTTATAATTCTTACAAGAAATATCAAAAATTAATAAACGAATGTAGTCACGGAAAATTTCTTGTAAATGAGACGTATATCTTATAACTTATTCTTGTAAATGAGACATATTTTCTTGTAAATTTATAATTCATTCTTGAAAATAAGATTATGTTAGCATCTAAATTGTGTATTGCCTTTTCCAAAAAACTTTAGTAACTAAATTGGCTGGAAAGAGCGATGCTTGCCTAATGAATTCCAACTACTTTTAGTTGTTTAGGTGTGTCCCAACTCGAACATGTACGTCCTCTATCGGCATATGGATTCCAAAACGTGGATCCACATATGGACATGGGTTCCGCAATCATTTGACAAAAAAGAATCTATCATAACAAAAATCAGCTCATAAAGTAAAAAAGAAAATTAATGTTAGAGATAACTCTTCAAATCATAAACAAAGATATAAATGGATGTCCGAGATCGCTTGTTCTTTCCCAAAACAGGTTCCAACATATTTGAAGGGTTCGAAGAACCAACAAATGTCACACAAATATTTGTACTCCAATCAAATGCACTGCATAGCAAAAAACACATTCACATCCAAAGAGCAACTTATGATAATTGCTTATGAAATTATGTAAGTTGAAATAATGGGCACATAAATATTCAATGCAGTCACAACTAAGTTTTACCTGTAATACAAATCGATGTCATATTCTCGAGCTTGAAATATGTGTTTGAGAGAATCCTTAAAAAATGAATGTTCAAAATTCTCTACATGCAAGCACAACAAGCTCGCTGGTCCTTTCCAAGATGAGTTTTTTTTTATATAGTTAAGAGTAAGTAGAGAAAATAGTTTAAATATAGAATCAATATAAGGAGTTACAAAAACAATGGTTTAATTAAGAGAGTTAATTGAGTAATATGAGGCAATGATATGCACTTAATGTGAAATAAATAATCCTTAAAAATTGAATGTCCAAAACTCTAATAAACCCACCAGTTCTTTCCTAGAAGATTTTTTATAGTATCAATGTTAAGAGTTACAATTATAGAAGTTACAACAATAAATTGTTATTTGAGAATGTTAATGGGGTAATATTAGGCAAAATATGAATTTAATGTGAATTAAAATATGATCTTAATATAAAGCATTTAGTGCTTTAAAAAATCCTCTTATCGGTTCTCGTAAACAACGGACCAACATATCAATTATTTACTTAAACAAAACTTAGACAAGAAGACCTTTTATTCAATCTAGGGCCAAAATTCTAAGTATAAGATGATTGTAACAACTTTCTTTAACACTTCGTACCAAAAAAAAAAAACTTTCTTTAACACTACTTCATATATATATTTCACCAAATAAATTTTAAAGTTTAAATATTTTGAAAAAAATAAAAATAAAAATCCATGACAGGAGCGATTGTTTTCTGTTTTAGAAGGAAGATTTCGGTTGCCAAAAATAATATAAAGAATATTGCAGATAAAATCTTAACTGCTTTCTTTAACATGGCTTCCGATATATTTTAGGGAATAAATTTTAAACTTGAATATCTTGTATAGATCGATCTAGTTAGTATTTAAAATTACAAATCTCGTCAAGGGCTAAACTAGCGATTGGATTTTTCTCTGTATTCTGCCGCCATGGATGCGCAAGCAATAACCGACTACGTAGAGGCATGGAATGGGAATTTCAATGCGAAGAAGAAGCGTGATTTGGCTGAAAGAGCAAGAAAACAGCTATTAGCTACAGGTTGGAGGCTCTGGTATACGCCCAAGGGGACGAGATTTGAAGCGAGATACGACTCGCCTGAGAAGAAGACGTACGGTTCGCTCTTAACAGCATGCAGAGCAGCGCAAGCACCGTCTATTGAGCAAGAGAGCAGAAATCTGAAGAGAAGAAGGAGTAATTTGGTTTCCGTGCAACCCAAGAAAAGAAAAATAAGTCAAGTTTTGGGGGAAAACAACAGCAGTCGAGTTCTGAGATTAAGCAGAAGAAAACTAAGCATCGATAATGACGACATCTGTTCTGTATGTCACAACGCAGGCGACTTAGTTTTATGTGATGGATGTCCAGCGTCATTCCATTCAAATTGCCTAAATCTGCTGGTGAGTATTATTAATCTCTCTCAAGTAATTGTATTAGGTTTTAAAGTGGTTTTCTGATGATGTATCCTTTCTTGGATTGTAGGAGGTTCCGGATGGCGACTGGTTTTGTCCATCTTGCAGCTGCGCAATCTGTGACAGTTGCGATGACCAAACTGCATACAACTGTGATCAATGCGAACGGCTGTGTGAGTTTTAATCTTCATATGATAATTTTGTACAATGTGATAAATGACTAATCAATGCTGAATTTTGCAGTCCATGTCAATTGCCTTGGAGGAGTCAATCAGGATGAACGCCCAAATGGAAAATGGTTTTGCTCTACAGCTTGTGACAAGGTACTTGCAGCTTTCTCAACCTAGATTATGTTTTCAGATCATATGATAATTTGTTGCTTTTAATGACTTTCTTGATTATTGCAACCTAAACGGCTAAACCTGTTGAGTTTGTCTACTGTTGCAGATATACAGTGGCCTTGAAAGTCTTCAAAGGAAGACTATTCCTATTGACCATGATTTAACTTGGACTCTAATTAAACCCATTCCCAGACATGATAAAACTCATCTGAATATGAAGGCGGAGTGTCACAGCAAGCTTAATGTTGCTCTTGATGTCATGCACGAATGTTTTGAACCTGTTAAGGATCCTTTTACCGGTCGGGATCTCGTTGAGGATGTCATTTTTTGTGCAAGGTGAGATATTCTTCTCAATTTGGCTTCAGCTGATCCTCAACACGAGTTTTGAATATTGACATTTGAAAGTTGATTGCAGGTCAGAGTTGAAACGTCTCAGTTTCACTGGATTTTACACGGTGCTCTTAGAAAAGAAGGGTGAGGTTGCTAGTGTGGCTACAGTAAGGTAAAATTTCAGTATTAATCTTGTCTTATGAATCATATCATAGTCTGGCATAGTTGATTTACACTATTTCGTGTTGTTTGTAGGATTTACGGGGAGAAAGTAGCTGAAGTTCCACTCGTTGCTACTCGCTTTAAATATCGGCGGCAAGGGATGTGCCGCTTTGTGATGAATATGCTTGAAAAGGTACCTTCACTGTGACTCTATTTATTGTCCATTTATAAGCTTAAATATCAGCTTCTAACTTTTTTTGTTTTGTGTTCCAGATCCTCACGGACCTAGGAGTCGAAAGGCTGGTGCTTCCTGCTGTAGCTTCTGTCGTCAACACATGGAACGCTCTTGGATTTTCAGCAATGACCCCCACGGAGAGATCTGAGTTTCTGGGCTATACCTTTTTGGATTTCCCACATACCGTTATGTGCCATAAACTCCTGACAAAACCCGTTCTAATCCCTTCCAGCATTCCAACAAGTGAGCTTTGTCTTTGAAATTTGTCTTTATAGACAACCTAGATCCGTAGAAAGTAACATGTTTGGCCATCTAACTTATAAGTCTCTTTCCTAATTTTGTAGGCTGCCACCACGAGGTTCGCGAAATTGTAGATGAGCCGGACCACAATAGTCCCACATCTGAAGTTTGTCAGGGAGCACAAACTGAATGCCTTGATTCTGTGGATCAAGGAATACTAGGGTACGTCTTCACTCTCAGATAATATATTACAAGGACAGCAAACTCAGTTAAACATTTCAAACAGTTGAATAGAGTTCTCTACTTCTAGATACAACAAAACAGCTAGGAAATTCCTCTTTATTTATATTTTATCGTTTTCCTTACAATATAGCATCTTACTATTCTATCCCAATGATCTGACAGGATCCCTAAAGACGATCACAATAATGGCTGCAAAGACCCTTCTTCCGATGTCATGGTACATTACTAGTATTGCTTGATCTAATAAACTGAACTGGTGTGATTGAAGGAGATTGTTATCTGAACTGAACTTTATTGTGCAGGAAATAACTCCAAGTAATCAGCAATGTAGCACAACTGAGAACAACCCTGAGGCAAGAGAGATAAAGGATGATCTAGTTTTGTACAGAAATCTTCACAAATTTAAGGGTGAAATAAAGCAGTATAGCAGGAGGAAAGCAGTATGTATAAGTACAGGAAGCTGTAGTTGAGTGAAGATTAACTACCAATATTGTTGTTATCTGTACAGAACCAGTATGTATACAGTGAATTGATCAATTCTGGAGTCATTTGCTTTTCTTCTGTACCAAGTGTTCTCTGCAGGCTTGATATGGGTTGTGAATTTGTTATCTGTGACTTTGTTGTTTTAATATAATAATCGGTTGTGATTCTTGTAATGTCAACTCTGAAGCTATTATATATATTGTTTTAAATTTGTAAATTTGTTGTTTTAATCATTGTATAATTTATTCTTGCATTTAGTGCATACATAAAAAGTCAACAGCTCCAAATTATTTGATTACACGTGACATTTAAATTCTAAAAACCATGACAAAAACTGAGATCAGCCTAAATAACCAATAAACAGACAGTATTCATGTAAATTGTACCTGATGTAGAAGGAAGAAGCGCAAAAGCTGCACTCAGAACCAAAAAGACAGAGATTAGACATCATTAGTTCACTATCGACAAAATAAACCCAAAAGTGATCAACCATGGCAATTTAGTCTATAGGTATTATGTTACTTATGTATATGCTTCTACCATCAATCCGGACTGTTCAAAAAGAAACCAAAGATAGTATCTTCACCTTGTGTTATTTGTAATTTTGCAAACCACATGCTAATGAATGGGATAATTTCATATGAACGGGGAATTACAAAGAAACATGGAACTTTAATAGTACGACTACAACTTCAAAGCTTTCAATCACAGAAACGAGCAGGCACAAGTGCTCGTTGTTAAGGTCAAGTGGCAATGTCAAGTCAATCATCCCTGATTTGGACTTGCAATTAACAACGAAATCCCACCATCATATACCAATAAACCCCTCAATTTCTCTACCAAGTAAAACAACACCGAATCTACAAAGACTATAATCAACTAAAGCCATGAATTTACCTCTTACAAGTAATTGAAAACAATATTTTGAAACAATGAACCTATGTACAATTCCGGATATTGATATTCATGGTATGTCGTTCAACATAAAAAGAGTATGACATTCTTCAATGTTAACCCACATGTATGCAATGTCTGATAAGTTGAGGGCAACCAAACTTTAAGATTTCAGGTTAACTTCTAGAATATCAAAAAAAAGACAGTGGACAATATATATTCTCCTTGATCTGACCAATCATCTATGCAAACAAATGTTACAATTTTCTCCTGACAGAAGCAATAACTTTATGGAGCTTAGTCACCAGAACTTACGTTAAGAATGCAAGGAGAATCCTCAATCACAAAAATACAAGATCTATCAGTTTTCACCCTGCCTCAGTTTCATGTACTCGTAGACATTATTATACTATATCAGTCTTCCATTTTCATTAAATTATGGATGTCAATTTCTTACCTGAGTTCTCTCTTAGTCATTTCATCAAGCACCTAAAGTACAAGCTCAAATGAAGAAATCATCCACAATAATTTAATGTTTCTAATCCGTATATATTTTAGTTATCATCAAACTAATGCATACTCCCATAATATATTTGAAATTGTGCCAATTTAGACCTACAAGGCTACAACAAAGCAACTAACAAGCAATCAAAAGTCATCTTTTAGCTATCAAATTGAACATAATCATATCAAAATCTAACAATTTGGAAAAACAACAAGAAGTCTCATTCAATGGTTGGAGTCAGTTTTGGTACCTGATTACATATAACTATGCTTTGTTTTCGGCCCTGTTCTTCAAACTTCAGCTTCTTTGAAATTCTATATTCGGTAATAGCAAAATCCATTACTTTAATATACTTATCAGACTTTCCAACAAAAGTAGAGATATACTATCGGCAAAGCAAATAGTTGTTTGGCAAAGATAAAAAACAAAGATAAATTTCAGAATACTTTCAGCTACAAAGCAGATTCATATAACTTTTATGAAGCAGGCAAAACTAAGCGATGCTGTTTATGGAAATGGACTCCCTCATCCCTCACAGTCGTCAGAAGGAGATTCAGAGCTAAAAAGCTTCAGTGAGATCATAAGTAGTTGATGAGAAAACACTTTAGAGTGATAATTGATGAATGGTTTGTAAACAACCTGCAGAAATATACTTGAAGTATCCTTCGAACAAAAGACAAACTATTGTGAGGAAATAGCTACAAAGCATAAGGATTTGTTTAGCAAATATGATATCAATGGAGCCGTAGTAATAAATAACGACAGAAGAAAGGAGAAGCGCACATAGGCACACACAAAAGGTTCGTAAATCTGTTGTACCCGCTACCCGGAACGGATATCCAATATTAAAATTTCTTTTCTTTTTTTACATTTTGATCCGATCTCACGGATATTTGATATGAAATTCATGAATCGTAACGGATATCCATATCGGGTATCCAAAAATTCAAATAGTGTTAATTTATAAAGAGCTTGAGTGAAGCCGGGGAGATAACATTAGAAATTAAACCTAAGACCAAATGTTAAACTAAAAGTTCAATATGGTTAACACCAACCACGCTATTCACTTCCCACATTATATAACCAAGTATACTCTAGATATCCGACGCTTATTTTTAATAATGTATATAAACTAAGTCCCTATTATAAAACTCATTAAAAAAACAACATGTCCGGCCAACTATCTGTGCAGTAAATTCTTGTACACAGGTTTCAAAGGGAAATTTAAGAGGCTTGCTATTCTCACCCAAAAATGTCACTTTCATGTGAAAATTGTCACTTGATTAAGGGAGATGAAGATTAGAAGGGGAAATGATGATGTAATGATTTTGATTTTAATTATTGATTTTTGAAAAGTAATGATGATTGTACGAAGGTTTTATTTATGGAAAAATAACCCAAAATAATACCAACTATCAACATTGAATCGAAAATAATACGAACTTTGAAAATTACTAGGAGCGATACAAACTATCAATGTATTTACCAAAAATAATACGTCATATATTTTCCGGCAAAAACCCTAACTCCGGCGATGAAGTGGCAACCGGAATGTTACATTTCATCAAATAAATGAGTTCAATGTGTGATGTGGATTTAATTTTTAAAAAATAATAATTTAATAATATTTAAAATATTAAAAAGAAAAAAAAATTATTTTGAAAATTTAAAATAATAATTTTTTAAAAAAACAATTGTACAAATATTTATTTTAAACAAATAATTTTTTTTAAATAAAGTTTGAAATTTTTTTAAATAGATTTGTAAAAAAAAATGTAATAATATTTTTTTTTGAAAAAATATAAAAATATTTTTTTTAGAATTTTTTTCAATTAAATTTATTTTCGGGATTTTTGTATAAAATGATATTTTAATTCTAAAAAAATTTTAGGAAAAAAAAATCAAACTTTATTTAAATTTTTGAATATTTTTTTACAATTTAAATAAATAAAAAAAATTCGAATAAAAAAAGATCAAACTTTATTTTAAACAAATTCGAAATTTTTTTTAGGGAAAAAAAATTACAAAAATTTGGGAAAATTTTTTTTTAGGGATTAGGTTACAAGATTAAAAAAAATATTCGAATTTAAAAAAAAAATTTTACAAAAAATATTTTTTTAAAAAATTTGTACAAATGTTTTTAAAAAAATTATTATTTAAAATTTTAAAAATATTTTATTTTTTAATATTTTAAATATTATTAAATTGATTTTTTGAAAAACAAAATCCACATCACACATTTAATGCATTTATTTCATGACATGTAACATTCCGGCTGCCACGTCATCGTCGGAGCTAGAGTTTTTGCCGGAAAAGTATGACGTATTATTATTGGTAAATACATTGATAGTTTGTATAGCTCCTAGTAATTTTCAAAGTTCGTATTATTTTCGGTTCAATGTTGATAGTTGGTATTATTTTGAGTTATTTTTCCTTTATTTATTAAGTGGTTTATTTAGTTCTGCTTTTTATTTTGTTGACGAAAGCGATAAACGTACGGTTTTTTAAAATCTAGTTAATCTCGTTAGCGGAACCGATCGGTTTTGATTAGTAATTAATGTGTGTGCATATATACTTTAAAGTTGTATGTATTTTGTTAATCTCGTTAACTGAATTTACAATCGAATAGTTTTTTTTAAAATCTCGTTAGCGGAATCGACCGGTTTTCGTTGATAAGTAATGTGTGCGCGCGCCATGTATATATATAATCGTTAAATCTATGTCGTCCATTATTTAATCCGATGACTCGTATATGTGTGTGTATATATATATATATATATATATATTCTTATTTCTTACCGTAACATATGTTCTCATTGGTTTCTTTCTGATCCTAGTGGTTTTTTTTATCCAAAGAATATAAATTTCGTATTGCCCCACCTAAAAGTATTCGGAACAAGATACGAGTATTACCTTTTTCGCCCCACTAAACTTGTCCCGCATTTATTGAAATTTTAAATTAAATAAAAAATATTTAGTGTTAATGAAACGTACCTAAATCTTCTAAACATTTTAAATACGATTAATTAATCATGTAAATTATTATACGTTAATTTATTTAATCACTCGAATCACTAATACAATTAACTAATCACAAGAATCATTAAGAGTTAATTTTTTTTAATTACTTTAATAATTTATCCGATTAGTTAATAATAAAAATTAGTAACCGTACAAATTTTAAAATTATTCTTATTATAAATACAATTAATCGATTAATAATAACTTTACCTTTAATGCATAATTAGATGGACAAAATTATAAATAATGTTGAAGTCCAAGGAAGTGAGAAACCTAGCAAAATCAATCTGCAGAATCCAAATAAGTTTATCGCTCGTTGTTGGATCTCAAACTCCGAAGGGATGACGAACATGTCGTTACCGTCAATTGATAAATCGATGATTTGAAGTACAATTAACTAATCACAAGAATTATTAAGAGTCAATTTCCGCCCCTATAACATTGTATGTTTAACGACACAAGCTGTCATATGAGTGTTGCCGTCACAAACCCGTCCTTCCGATAGATTAGATACCAAGCGTCGTCATCCTAGAATCCAAATAAGTTTATCGCTCGTTGTTGGATCTCAAACTCCGAAGGGATGACGAACATGTCGTTACCGTCAATTGATAAATCGATGATTTGAAAACGTCGTGAAGCGTTATCGGCACTTCACCAAAGGGGATGTGGAATGTGTTCGTATCCGGTTGTCATTGCTTTACAAACGAGTTCACGAGTGTGTGATCAACGTTTGTAAGATGAACCGATAATATCATTTGTAACTCATTTAACCTGTTTATTTTGTTTAACCCGTTCATTTAACTTTTGCTATATTTTTTGAACTTTGTTTAACCCGTTTAATTTAACTTTCGTATATTTCTTGAACTTTATTTAACTCACTTAACCCGTTTATTTAACTTAACTTGTTATCAACTTATTAATTATTGGCAAAATTGGCAAACTAGTCTTTTAAGCAAATCAATTGAAAAAGAAGACTCATACTATTTGGGATTGGTATTTTGACCCCCTATAAAATAGAATAGAGGAAATAGAGTACAAAAGATGGCAAAGTTTGACAACCCATCGGATGTGACATGTTGTACTATCTCACATGTCACATCAATCAGAAAAAGGAATTTCCAACATACTTACTTTATCACCTATTACCCAAAAATCCGCTTACCCAAATAATGTCACAATCATACCCAAAAATAAATTTGTCAAAGTACATAAACATACTCGAAAACAACATACCCAAAAAATCAAATATCAAAATAAAAATCATATCCATAAATTGGATAATATTTTATATTTATACTCAATTTAAATATCACTTAATACAAAAACCATACCCAATTTAAATTTGCCATACCCAAAATTTTCAAAACTCGATATTAGACACAAACATCAATATCAAATGACATTTGATCATTACCCAAAAATTCGCTTGAATTTGATCATTATAACACAGTTTGGGTAACCATAAAACATACCCACGATATCACTTTAAAGATATACTTAATAATAAGAAATATACTACAAAGTCAATACACATATAAAAGCATACCCAAAAACCCGTTTACCCAAATAATGTCATAATCATACCCAAAAATAAATTTGTCAAGAAATATATTGCCTCTATTTTCACAATCATACCCAAAACCATACCCAAGAAATATACTACAAAACCAATCCATGTAAAAAAGATACTTAAATCAAAAGTAAACATCTAATCACCATCATTTCAATTAGAGAAATTATTACCCCTATTTTTTAGTTTCCATACCTATTTTTTCTTCCTTTTGTATAGAGACCTAGTTTGCAAAAGAGAATTTCAAGGGGTCCTATTTCCCTAATTAATTCTTAATTATTAACTTGTTATATTTTCTTATTAGTGTTCAACCAACTTGTTATTACTTTAACTTGTTATTAACTTAACTAATTATTATACTTGTTTATTTTTTTTGGTGTAAATTATACTTGTTTATTTTGTTTCACCTTCTTATACCAATATGAACTACACATGGTGGGGGTCATTCAACCCGATGTCAACAATATGCTCGACCTATTGGAATGAAAATTTCACCCGTACCCGACGGATATCCGACCACCCGATCCAACGAAAAAGGATGAAAATCCGTTAAAAGGCGGGTGAAAGCGGGTGGTGGATCGGTTTGGATGCGGGTGAACGTTTCATCCACCCATCACCGACCCATCATCCATCCGACCCGTATTCACCTGCTTAAAATTATATACATATTTTTTAGTATTTGTAGTTTTATATTATTAAACTTTTACCATTATTTTCTTACTATATAATTATATTAGATTAAATCCTATATTTTCTTTCCTAGTTTATTTTCTTTGAATTTCTAATATATTTTAATCATTATTATTGATTCATTATAAAAAAAAAAATTTAGATCTTGCTTTTTTTTCTTAGATCTTGCTTTGTTATAGTCTTTTACGTGATATCATGTACATTTTATGTTATTTTTTTATATTTGGATTTATGTGTGTTCTTGATTTCAATAAAAATATTTAATTTTTTACAATTTATAAATGAAGTGTAAAACACCCGAAATCCCACACGATCCACCCGCTTCATCCGACGGATGTGGGTGGATTGGATGCGGGTTGTGGGTCGGGTGGGATGTACAATTCTGGGTGATGGATCGGGTGGCGGTCATGGTCATCCACTGCCGTCAATAGACCTATAACTTAGATAACCCTTACTTATATACGTTGGTTAAGATTATTTTTATTATTAATATTAATTCATATTAATACCATTATTTTTATTAATATAATAAACACCATTATAACCCACAAAACTCTAATAAGATCCCAAAATTCAACCACACAAAACCCTAACAAAAGTCACATGCAAGTTAGCAGCCCCTAGGCTAGCATGTATGGTAGAGCCTCGTCGGTCGTGCTGCTTCCCAGCCGTCCACGTGGCCAATTTGATAATTGAAATCGATGTTGAAGTTTGCTGGCCAATTTGATAATTGGAATGAATGTTGAAGTTTGCTTCCTGCTCGTCCAATTTGAATTCATATGTCAGAATCAATCAAACGCGAATAATTTCTTGAGCTCTTCATTTGTATAAATTGTGACTTCGTCGACACTAACTTTGCTCGTATATCCTACACATTCTTCATACATTCACAACGCACGTTAATTTGTTAAATTTTGATCACTTTGTTCAATCTTTAAAATTTTAAACGATATTATGTCGTGGTTACGATCAATGTTTGGAAGTAAGCGACGAGGGTCTCGAAATCGAAGGATTGACCTTAACGCACCTCCAATCCCGGTAGTTGCTTAACTCGTTTTAATTTTGTTTTACTTTTATCATATATGCTTAACTCGTTTACTTCGTTTATCCCGTTTATTTAAGTTGTTATATTTGTTTAACTTATTGAACTTGTTTACTTCGTTTAACTTTTTAAACCCGTTTACTTCGTTTATCCCATTTATTTATGTTGTTATATTTGTTTAACTTGTTGAACTTGTTTACTTCGTTTAACTTTTTAAACCCGTTTACTTAGTTTAACCCGTTTATTTTGTTTATCCCGTTTACTTAGTTTAACCCGTTTACTTCGTTTAACTTTTTTAACCCGTTTACTTCGTTTATCTTTTTAACCCATTTATTTCGTTTAGCCCGTTTATTTAACTTGTTGTATTTGTTTAACTCGTTTACTAATTACTAACTTAACTACTTGTTAATAACTTAACTAAGTACAATTAACTTGTTATATTTGCTTATTATTGTACAACTAACTTGTTATTAACTTAACTAATTACTAACTTATATTGTTATAATTGTTAATTATTGTTAAGCTAAATTGTTACTAACTTAACTAAGTACAACTAACTTTTTACTAATTTAAATTTTTTATATTTGCTTATTATTGTATAAGTAACTTGTTATTAACTTAACTAATTACTAACTTAAATTTTTATAATTGTTTATTATTGTTAAGCTAAATTGTTACTAACTTAACTAAGTACAACTGACTTTTTACTAATTTAAATTTTTTATATTTGCAGCTTATTGTATAAGTAACTTGTTATTAACTTAACTAATTACTAACTTAAATTGTTATAATTGTTTATTATTGTTAAGCTAAATTGTTACTGACTTTTTTACTAATTTAAATTTTTATATTTGCTTATTATTGTATAAGTAACTTGTTATTAACTTAACTAATTACTAACTTAAATTGTTATAATTGTTTATTATTGTTAAGCTAAATTGTTACTAACTTAACTAAGTACAACTAACTTTTTACTAATTTAATTTTTTATATTTACAACTTATTGTATAAGTAACTTGTTATTAACTTAACTAATTACTAACTTAAATTGTTATAATTATTTTACTAACTTAAATTGTTATATTTGCATATTATTGTACAACTAACTTGTTATTAACTTAACTAATTACTAACTCAAATTGTTATAATTGCTTATTATTGTTCAACTAAATTGTTATACTTATTTATTTTATTTCACTTTTTTATAGGAATATGAACCACACAGGGTGGGGGTCACTGGACCCGATGTCGTTAAACCAGAACAGGATTACACCGAATTTTTTACAACGGACGAATGGTGGCCCGATAGAGAATCTTGTATTGCTTGGGCTCGTGGTCAAGCTCAACGTCAAGGCATGGTATTGACGATTGCAAAGTCATGGAAGTCCACAGAAAAGAGAAAGTTTGGGATGGTGCACCTCGCGTGTGAACAATACGGGTCCAAAAAAGATTATGAGGGGAGACTTCTTGACGATAACAATCAACCCATAAAGAAACGGGATTGTTCGTCAAAGAAGTGCGATTGTCCATTTATGTTGCATATTTACGAGGCTGATAAGAATGTATGGCGGTTGAAAGTTAAGAACGGGGTTCACACGCACAAACTCAACAAGCATTTTGAAGGTCATGCATACGCCAGACGGTTATCAACTTCACAATACAACGAGGTGGTTGACCTGACTCTAGCAGGTTGCGGGCCGAAACCAATAGTAGAAATCCTACGGGCCCGATACGAGGATAATGCAACTATGAGACAACAAATATACAATGCACGCGCGAAATTCCAACGGTCAAAGTTGGAGGAGTTATGACCCCTATGCAACTACTCCTGAAGATGTTGAGCCTAGGAAGATACATTTATAGTTGGCGACAAACGAGCGAGGGACGACTACAAGACATAGCGTTTGCAAACCCCACTTCTCTTCGACTATGGGAGAAATTTCATTGTGTCATGATAATGGATACAACCTACAACACAAACACGTAAGTGGTAATTTTATGTTCTTCTCATATGTTCTCGCCTTCAATGCTAATTACAAGTATAATCTTCTAGGTATGGGATGCCCCTATTAGAGATTGTAGGGGAAACACCCACGAAAAAAAACTTTCACTTTGGGTTTGCTTTCCTTGCAAGAGAAACGGAGGAGACATATCGTTGGGTTTTGCAACAGGTCCGAGCTTGGTGCGGTCACCAATTGCCGATTGTCATAATCACGGACAGGGAGCTTGGTCTCCTAAAAGCCCTTCCGCATACCATTCCTGAGGCATATCACATGTTGTGCATATGGCACGTTGAGCGCAACATAGAAGACTATGCTTACCGCAAGAGTCGAAGTGTGAGTGTCCGTAATGAATTCTTGGCTCAATGTTATACCTTGTTCAGATCCGAGTCAAGGGAGTCGTATGAGGAACGGCTCCGAACAATGCACGATCTTTGGGGGGATCGATGGGGGTTGATGGATTATTTGACGAGAACTTCGTTGTGTCATGCTGAGAAAATTGTAACCTACGTGACAGATCAAAACATGCACCTTGGAAATAGGGCATCTAGCAGGTAAACCCTAAACACATATTTCTTTAACTAACTTGCGCCCATAATTTTGTTTGACTCCTACAAACATATTTACAAGGTTGAATCTGCGCATGCGGTGTTCAAAAGTGAGATGGACTCTAGAAACAATCGTCTCGACACGTGTTTGGAATGATTTACTCACAACGGAAACCAGTAAGATAAGAGCGTGTCGACTCTCTCAAACTCCGAGAGAAAAGGTAAACATGCTGATCATTAGGTGGTGCGGACGGACCCAACAACGACAACTCATCCTGAAACTTGATGATGATCTCCGCAATAGGCAAATCCTCAAATCCAACCTCAAGGAAGTCCTGAAGACAGTCTCTCCTCATAGCTGCAGGGCAGTAGCGATCCCTAATCACGGTCTTCATCTGCTCATAACTGGTGATCTTACTACGAATAGTCCTCCACCAGGAATGAGCCTGATCCTTCAACAACATTTGTGCTATGTTGACTCGACGTCCCTTAGGACAACCGATAGCCTCCATAGCAGAATCCACCTGTCATAGCCATTGCTCCACCTCCAAAACGGTATTTCTCATGAAGATGGGAACTTTCAGCTGGTCGAAAGCCTTCAACCAACTGTCGGGCTTTGGCTCTTTCGCCTCAGCCGGCGCTCTAACAACCTCAGCGACTCTAGGAGCGAGGCAACAACCTGTGTAACTCTCTGCGAAACCTCAGCTGATCTCGCAGAAACTGGCGGCACTGGTGCTGGTCCTCCAGTCCTGATAGCCTCCTCAACTCTCTGCACATAGTCGCGATATGCAGAAGCTCCGATAGACACTCGTGTGGACTCCGTCAATGGCGCCCTCTGTGCTCCGGACCTAGCAGCGGTCCCGTTCCCAACCTCAGGAACAACACTCTCAACAACCTCTTCAGCAAACGCCTCAACGATAGGCGGATCTGCAAATGGGGCTTGGCCCCGACCTCTAGGCTCTAGCTAGTGGAGGTCTTCCTGCGCGTCCTCGTCCACGGACAGTAGGTGAAAGTGGTGGTCGAACCCTTCCCCGCCCTATAGCAGCGGTAGCTCTAGTGCGTGTCATCTGCTATAAGGATGAATATATAAGACTATATGTATATATAAGGTCACACTACAACTAAAGCACAAATCCAAGAAGAGCACGTATAAAGGCCAACATATAAAAACTACACTGCTGAGATCCGCGGAGGTAGTGGTGGTCGCATGTACATCTATCCCAGACCGACGGTTTAAAAACAAAACTCCCTTTTGAAAACGTTAGACCCCTTGAGGTTCTATTTATTTATCCATCCGACCTTTAGAAGATTTCGAGTGCCATTGTTGCTAACCTAGATCTCTGATACGATATTGTAACATCCCAAAACTTGGGGTGTTACAATTGTGACTAGAAAAATGTTTTTAAAAAAGTATTTCTTTTAATAAATATTTAATCCATTTTTTTAATTAACATTTTAATAAGATTTGTGAACCTTTTATTATTTTCACGCAATCTTTTAAAATATGTAACGTAGTCTTTTAAAATTGGTTTTTCAAATTAGATTTAAAAATCAATTAAAATCTGTTTTTACGCAATTTTATTATTTTCTACGCAAGGTTTTAAAATCTGTAACACAATATTTGATAAAAGTAAATCTATTTTTAAAATCTGTGACGGCATTTTATTCAAAACATTAAATATATAAAGATATTGTGCGGGATATGTACTAGTTAATTTATGTATGAGATAACTATTTACATGATTGTAGGTAACAATTTACAGTTTCATTAATTAATTAAAAAAAGCAGTCAAAATAATTAGGAAAGAGAATATTATCAATTAAGGAAGGTTATTGAATTAATAACTAATTTATCTTTTCTGCAAAATAGAAGGGGCCTATTTTATCTTCATTGATACATAACTACCCATTGCTTCTACATTATTTTAATAACTACCTACTTACCCCTTTTACTCGATTCTTTTTATGTCGAGAGCCTCGTCCCTTCCTTCCCCTACTTTCAAATAATGAGCGTAACCACGATATTATTTTGTTAATTTATAAAACACAATACTTGAGGGTTGTGAAATTTTATGCCGAAGATTCTCGAGTTTAAGAAGATATGATATATAGTGAGAAAGTCAAAACAAATTTTGAAGAAAAGTATACGTGTATATATAGACGAGTAACGAAGTATTCCGAAACAAAAACTAAAAATAGCCAAAGCTATTGTGACGTGCTAACAAAGAGGGACAAATTATATTCCAGGAGGGGCCAAACAAAAATTTAAATTATGTTATTCAAGAGATTCAAACCAATGACCTACTGGTACAACCCTCACTCTTCAACCAATTGAGCATCTACAACATGTTGAACCAATTTACTACTAACATAATTTTACTTCAGCAGGGGCAGTAGCCCCTCCCATACCTCCCCTAGCGACGCCACTGCGGACAACTCACATACATTAAAACTTCAGATTTACAACATATATTTGTATATTTTAAATCAACTAATAATGTGTAATACCTATTATATACACCTTTATTAAATTAATGAGTTTATTTTACTTTAGTAACATTTTCGTCAAATTTTAATTTAATAACATCTTTAAATGAATATAACGAGTTATAACGAACATAATGACATAAAAATATCAACTTAACGTTATTGAGAGGATTATAAATTCCTTTCAAATAAAATTACGTTATTGAAAGGCATATAAAGTTTCAAGAAATAAACGTTACTTTTGTTCAAAGTTTTATGATTTCATAACGAACATATCTTGTTTCAAGAAATAAACGTTTCTTTCGTTCAAAATTTATAGATTTCGTAACGAACATATAAATGTTCAATAAATAAAATGTTACTATCATTCAAAGTTTTAAGATTTGATATCGAACATATAAAGTTTCAAGAAATAACCGTAATTTCCTATCATACATATCTACGATCAAATCAAAGTTATGTTATTGAAAAGATTTAAACTTTCTTTTACAAAAGACGATCAAATCAAATATATTTTATTCAAAAGATTAACACTTTATTTCAACAAAGAAATCAAACTTACTTACAAACATAATAATTACAAAGGAGTCAAAGTTTCAATATCAATGTTACGTTTTTAAACCTGACGTTGAACTTCAAACATAAATACGATCAATTCAAAATAACGTTATTGAAAATATTTAAATTTTATGTTAACAAAAGACAATCAAATCAAATTTTTGTTATTCAAATGATTACAAATTTCTTTCAAACAAACCAAATTTTAGTACTTGAATCAACAAAATAGTCATATTACAAATATTCACTTTGTCCGTGACGGACAAAGGTGATTTGTCCGTGACGGACAAAGGTGATTTGTCCGTGACGGACAAAGGTGATTTGTCCGTGACGGACAAATGAACATTACTTAGTAAAAATAAATGCGCTAAATAGGCTGGACGTGGTCTAATTTTAATTATTGAACTGTATCTCGATAATCATAGATTCGGGACTGGAAAACAGACTTACTAACAAGTAAAGAAAGCAATTCCATTAGTATGGAGGTTCGTTTGAAAATTTTGTATTTGGAGGAGCAGTGGAGCACTCCTCTTTAATTGGGTAAATATAGCAATAAACTTTGAGAAAATGTATTAGGGGCTCCCTAATACAGTAATACCTCAATCTTCACATTAATTAAAGCCCTCCATTTTTTGTCTCACATGGAGTCGTTGTCTCTTTTCTGCTCATCTCCTTCATCTTATCGAGCCTCACACCCATCACATCCTGCTAACAACTCCATCATCGTCGCCATGCCCACCGACCAAGGTATTTCAAACTTCTTATTCCGAATTCAATTTCCCGATTCTGGAAAAAGTAGAATAAATCATAATACATTACATTTGCTGAAAATTGTTTGTTAAATTTCGAGCTCCATCAGCTAATTGTTGCAATTTGGTTGTGAATTGTGGTCTTCTTGTGGGTTTCAGATTGTTTTGCTAAAAGAGTAGCGGTTGTGGGTGCTGGAGTTAGGTATGCTTCTCATTGCAAGGAATGATGGCATGAACTGATTAGATTGAATGTAGGGGTGGGTTTTTTGTTGTCTTTAATCTTATGTGGTCGGTTTTCTGCCATTGAAGTGGTCTTGCTGCTGCGCACAAGTTGAAATCACAAGGTGTACATGTGACATTGTTAGAAGCAGATACAAGAGCTGGAGGGAAATTAAGAACTGTTAAACAAGATGGCTTGATTTGGGATGAGGGGGCCAATACAATGGTGAATGTCTTTTTTATCATTGCTGACTTTTTTACTATTACTCTTATTTTATGCTGGATTTTGCTTCAATGGTTCTTATTTTACCATCTCTAACTTTTGCAGACAGAAACTGAGAGGGAGGTGACTGAATTGATTGATGATCTTGGACTTCGAGAGAAACAACAGCTGGTAATCCTTTTTTATATCTGATATCCTTGTTGGTATTCCCCTTCATCATCATCTTTTTTTTTCGTGTATAGATTTGCAATTGGTTAGCCTGCTAGGTAAACCAGATGATTTCTCACACTTCTTCCTTTGACAGCCTATTTCACAGAATTTGCGTTACATTGCTAGAAATGGATCACCGCTGTTGGTAAGCCTTGCTTGGTCCAGTTCTATAGGTTCAGAATGATTTAGCGACTGTCAAATTTTCTATGTTCTGAAGCATTAATCTTCTATTGCTTCATTCAGCTCCCTTCCAATCCTGTTGCCCTACTCAAAAGCAGCATCCTATCTGCCAAATCAAAGGTTAGATTCCTCAACCCGCCAAAACTTAAATTTTTATCGTATATTCTTATATTTTCTGGGTGGAATTTACCATCAAAGCAGTTTCTTAGAAAGACGTTTGTGGAAACTATTATTACTGAGCATTTTAGGTGGTACACAATTGGGATTATAACCCATTTATCATAATCTATGATCTATATAAAATATACTGCACGATTGCGGGCATTCATATTTCTTTATCATGAATGCATCCATAATAGTAATCTTGCTTAGGAGAACAAGCATGTGTCAGGCTTGAAAGGCTGGATAAACTCAGTGATTAACATGTTCTATAGCCCAGGCACTATGCAAATAGAGTCAATAGTTTTTTTCCCCTCCCCAAAGTACACTAGACCTTTTCTTACCATGGAAGAAGTTGCTATTCTGCCATCAGCAATCTCACCACTGAAGGTACAAGGATATAGAGATACACTGCTGGTTCTGATGCAGTGTTATTATGTGTATGCAACAAGAACTGTTAAAGAGGGTGATTTAAGAGAGACCCAATCTCACGGGGATGGATATAACGTCGTACTTAACCTTCTTATGGGACCTGGATTGCGTGATTTATAATTTCTGCCCACCAAGTAGAAACCTAACATCTAACTTCCTTGGATTGTGGGCCTTTGTGGCCTAGGCTAACACAAGCTTATACAGGCTATATTTTGTATATGCAATTACTATTTTTTTGAATGGTAATTTTTTGCTCTCTGTTCTAATAGGCTGTTCCATTAAGGAACTTCGGTTAGCCTTGCTGTATATGATTATATGGATGGTGGAAACAAACTATAGACTTATTGTAGTGGCTGAGGAATTTTGATACGACTGTCATTGTCGATTGCTAGTATATTATTTCACGCTCTGCCAAGTCATACGTATACAGTGGCTGCTCATGAGGTCCTCCTGTGACTTGAAAAACAAGTATGGAACATTTATGACATTATGCAGTTGCATCAAATTTTAAATAAGATTATTATCTATAAAGCATTGCTAGATATATATATTCCAAGATTATATGTCATTATGTCTTATGTGCCCCTGCTGTATTGAAGGAGACAACCATAAATGATATGCACAGGAGTGCTAATCGTTGGCTAGCTGCCTGTTGGTGTCACATAGAAGTAAATCAGTTGAAAATGTATCAATTGACAATAACTTTCCATGTAGATTCTCTTTAGTAGCAATGTAAACAGTGAGCAACTAGTTGTTTAAGTAAACTTTGTCAGCTGGGTTTGAAATTAATGATCTTTTTACTCGTTTGCCCTGTTTGAGTTTTTAACAACAAACATGTGTTACAGTTTAATATAATTTTGGAGCCATTCTTGGGGAAAAAACATGAGAGTTCTAAGGTGGCAGATGAACAAAATTTTGAAAGGTAATGTCATTTTCCCTGCATCATGCTGCACCCTTTGCCTTCTTCCATCTAGCATGGGCATTAACTGGATATCTAAAATTGACATTGGTAGTTGCTATGGCTGTCAAAAATATATTTTTAGCAATAACACCTGATAGACAGTCATTCCTCATTTCTTTGAACTTTATAAATTGGTTAGTCCTGATGTACACCTGGTAGACAGTTTTCCACATTTTCTACATTTTTTCCTGTACGAGTGTGGGAGTATCACTTACAAACATCTTTAGGGGCTCTAAGTTTGAACTTTAGGATGGTTCACACACTATGCACCAATAAGAGGCAATTCAATTGGCAAACAAATATTGAGAGCTCACATATACTCTCACTCTGTAAATACTTGTTTATGGGTTCAGCCAACAATGAGAGTAGAGATGGCAGGTTAAGATTCTAGTGAGCAAATGGCACAGTCTAGAATTTAGATGGTACCTCAAAACAGTAAAATACCGATCTGTAATCTGTCACTTAGGATCTGTTCAAGGACACCTCAGGAAAGCCTTATCTAGAATCACCCAAAATTTTCTCCCAGAAGATTTTTAAAAATCAGTGTTTTAAATCCCGTAAAATCTATTCTAAAACCCTAATCTATTTTATGAATTTACAACTAAACACTACTTTCTTTTTTTGGTTCCTGGGAGAAAATTAGTTATATTTTATTTTGGGTTGGAATTAGTCATATTTGTTAAGATATACTACAAGATAAAACTAATCAACAAATCAAATATCTGTGAAATTCCTTCTATGGCTTGTTTTAATCTTGGTGGATGAAAAATTTAACTATATTATGTCTTGTTAGATCGTAACCAAGGAGCTCAGCATCTCTAAAATTTATGTTAGTATAAAAAAAAGGGTGTGTGTTGTGTCTGTGAGACGTATGTTTGTCCCTTGTTGCCTTGTGCATATGTAATCATCCCTTTGTCACTTTTTTGTGTCTCACTTCTTTCATAACCGGCCTTCTATTGCAATCCTTCTTCCCTGTTGAGTGCGACTTCCTGGTATTTACCCATGTACTCGTCATGTTTGTTTCCATTTGTGTTTGCATTTCCATTTTTAGTTTTATGCACATCCACCCTGGCTCACACCTGCAGATCTTGTACAGGAGTAAGTTTGCTTGACAAAAGAATTTTGGTTCATCTGTTAAGGTTTTAGATTCCAACTTAGCTGAGATATCTATGGAATTTAATAATACTGTTAGGCTCAAGGCACCTCAAGCAGAATTGAAAATCGACTTGTATTGATGTCATGAGTGGAAAAAGTTGCACCAGGGGTACAAGCAAGGGCATATATCTTTAGGTCTAGGAAGTTGTTGATATTTTGTTATTTCTTTCTGCAGTGTGGGTGAATTCTTCCAGCGTCATTTTGGAAAGGAGGTATATGCGTGTTGATTTTCTGATGAATAGATTTTGTCAGCTGTTAACATGACTTTTGAGCTTCTTATAACTAATATTTCTTCTTGTAGTTTGTTGATTATCTTATGGATCCATTCCTTGCTGGTACATGTGCTGGAGATCCTGAATCTGTTTCAGTAAGTGCTGTCATTTATTTCACTTCTCTTTTTCCTTGACTTTATAAATGAGTGGAAGATGTTCTTGACTAGATACTGAATCCATAACTATACTTACGTTGACTTATGTTCTCCATCTGTGACCACATTATTGCTTGATTCATATTCATCATATAGTCCTGAGTTTAGATGCTATATTTTTTCTGGTGTTTTGCAGATGCGCCATGCATTTCCTGAGATATGGAACATAGAGAAAAGGTACCATCCAATTTGAGCATGTTTGTTTAGACTATAGACTCTTTGTGCTTGGGAAGGATTTTCAGTTAGTTGATACGATTCCTAATCTTGAATTAATAGCCTTATAGCCTCATTCTTTATCTAATATAAGTTTTGCCGGAAATATCTGGAATGTTCACATTAGGATTTCAAGAGAGTTGTCTTCTTACACTACTCATGGGCATTTAGCTATGATAACATTTTATATATGAAGTTAGTTAACTCTGGCTTCCGGAAACTTACAATCACACAAAAATCACCTTTATACTTTTTTTTATGTCTGCATCAATGAGTTAGATGACACTTGCACAAATATTGTTCCCAGTGCAGTCATTTGCTCTACACACTTCATTGCTCAGTGCTTGATCACTGGCAAAGGACCTTTTTCCTTTTCTCCTCTCTCTCGCTCAAGGGCCTCTTACTTTAAGAACCTATTAACAACTCAGACTTTTTGATGAGACAAATTGATTTTATATTTCATTGCCTCTGTTGTATATCAGGGTCTACAGTCTACCCTAATCATATCCTTGATCTGTCCTGTGTACTGTGCGACATGTTTTTTAAGCAAATTTTTTGTCTTAAAAGCAACATATATATTATACCCCCTCTGTTTCACAATTTATGTCCATTTAGCCTTTAGTAATTTTTTCAAAATAATTGTCCATAGATATTTATTTAATGTTAAAACTTTCTAAGAATAAAACTTAACATTTACTCTTCTTGAAAAATGAAAGTTGTAGTTAATATTTAAAACCCTTTGCATTTTCCGTTAATTAAAACATTGAAAACTGTCCATTTGTGTGCATAAATAAGAAATAAAAAAAATCATTCTTACCATTTCATTGGTAGTGTTATATTTATAATTAATTGCAGTATAGTGGAAAAACTATTACACTTAAATACTCCTATTGAAGAGTGTGGTAATTTAATGATTTTCTTTCCTTTTTAGTTTCCATTTTAATCTTTCTTAATATGTGTGAAAAATGGTAAGTGGACAAATAATGTGAAACGGAGGGAGTATGTATTAGGGTCGTTAGCATTGCAGTTCTGACATTATATCCGGACAACATCAGGTTGTGAATGCATGAGCTGATTTTATGGAATAATTGGGCATTTATTCCTTTTGGTATCTGGCTCTATTTCTGTGATGCTTTTAACAGATTGACCATGTAACATACTCTGTGCTTTCCTTCCCAAATATCTGTGGCATTACTCCGTTACACGATGTATTCGTAGCTAATATGTTCATTTTGTTATTATGATCAGGTTCGGTTCCATTATAGTTGGGGCGCTTCGGTCCAAATTGGCATCTGGAAAAGAACGAAGCAGAGAAAATAAGCAATCTTCACGTCAGCGTGGTTCTTTTTCATTCAAAGGTGGAATGCAGGTATATTTCCTTAGGTGCAAGTTTTCTGTACGCTTTATCCACTCCTTGACCATAATCATAATGTTGTTCATCACTCTAAATGCCACTTCAAACTGAATACTTGGGCACGACCATTGTCTGGTTGCAACTCGGAAGGATCATGTCCTGATGCTGGATACTCAATTAGCAAAGAAGTCGGCCATTTGAAGTTATTTCTTCAGTTAGGCACATTCTTTAAAATGATAAATGTGCATAAGCACTAATGATATCGATGGATGCCTGGTTGTGACTGATCTTTCCCCGTCTGTCCTAGACACTCATTGATACAATGTGCAAAGAGTTCTCCGATGAGGAACTGAAACTCCAAGCAAAGGTGTTGTCACTGTCTTACAGCGGCGATGAGCTCTCTAAGCTGCAGAAATGGTCACTCTCTTATACTTCTAACAACCGCATGCAAGATGTACCTTTTGATGCTGTAGTCATGACGGTGAGAAATTTCTTCTGATGCTGTTCTTAAAGATTTTCTGTTAGCAATTTGGGGTAACTCTCACTTTATTCACTGGACAAGACCTGAAATCAGCAACATTAGTTCTAGTTCTATGACAATAAATGGGTGTTCAGTGAACACATGTGCATGGAAAAATCTAGTTTACTAAACTAGTAAAGCAAAAGCTTCTTCGTTTGAAGGATCAATGTTCTTTTGTGCACTGTTAAAAGATTTTACAGCTGTCCTTCTCCTGTGTATCTATTGTTATGAGATCAAAGATAGGATATATCGGTTAGTTGGGAATTCTAACTCTAGCATGGAAAATTATCAGATTTGTTGACCAAGATTTTATACTCTTCTCTTAACTTGTTGTCATGTTATGAGATGCTAAAAACAATTAGAAGCCTCAAAATTGGTTCACCTTACTGCACTTGTGGCTTAAGACTTTGCAAATTTCTTATTTAATTTGTTTTTTGTAAATTGTCTGTTTCACTATCCTTTGTGCCTTGTAATTGTCTGATTTTCTCTCTTACAGATTTGGAATTTCTTAGCTGAATAAAACTTATCTATGGCAGGCTCCACTTTCTGATGTTAAAGCAATGAAGATTTCAAGAAGAGGGAATCCTTTTTCTCTTGATTTTCTGCCAGAGGTGTTTATGGGCTCCCACTCATTTGTTGTTAATTAGAGCTGGTTTTTTCAATTCCTGGAAACTTTGAAATTCACGGGCCAATAAATCCTTTTTTTGTTCCATTTTGAGGCTTCCCCTGGATGCCACAATCTCTCATTGTTTTCACCTACCTTTCTTTTTTCCCTATGCTACAACTTTGCCTTTTGACCTGTGCTGTTTTTTTGTAGCTATATTACCATTTGAAAAGCATCCAACGTGTTTATACTAACAGTGGTCTAGATTATTTGAGTATCATTAGGCATTTTTGCATATTATAGGCTTATAGCTATTCGGTTAAAGTGCTTTTGATGGTAGCTAAATCACGTCATATGTAGTGTGATTGTGCTACCTGGACTGTTTATAACTATGCCACCTTTAGAAAAGCATCCGGCGTGTTCATATATTTTGATAGATTTTAAAATTATATTTAAGTACCATGTACATCTTAGGCGTTGATAGATACATGCCTAGGCCCAGCAGGGCCATATGAGTGTGCAGAGCCGTAGAGTGCTGTAAATTCTTAGGCGTTGTTAGATGCACGACTGGAACTTCCCCAGCTGCATTGGGATGATATCACTAGTTAACTTAGATCTGGCATAATTGTCATAAAAACAGGAAAGGTAGTTATGTAGAACGACATATAACATATTTTTATATATATTTGGATATCTGTTGTAGAATTCTCTGTTCTCTACACTATCCATGCGCTATATGGATCTTTATCTTATAAACTATGTCAAAATAATAGTTTAGCTTTATTCGGAGTGAAGTTTGATCTATTTTCGAAGCTGGATCTCGAATATTATATTTTTGCTACAATCTTTCTATTTAAGAAATTCTTTCATTTCCAAAATGAACATCATAGGAATGCACTTGAAGGTGGTGGACGTAAACCACCCAGATTATTCAAATTTACGAAAAAATACCATTTTTGCATGAAGTAAGCTGCTAAGTTGAAAGTTGTGTCAGCTACATGAAGTGTGAGAATTGTTTGTGAGTTGTGATCATCAGAAAATATGTGTCTTCCATCAAAAGGCCTGTTAATGTATTCATCTGATGTGAAAATTAGTTGCAAGTTCCTCAGCTTTCTAACTTGTTGGCGGAACATCAGGAATTTCCTTTGCCCGTATTCAGGGTTCCACCCAAATCTTTCAAATATATTTATTAGCTATCAAGCCTCCAGACAAGTTCTTACATTCATTTCACGAACAACTTATTTACTTTTGTGCTATCTATACATTTATGGAGATCCTTTGAGTTTAGTTTGAAGGACTATGAAAGAGGGAAGCAGGATTGGAGGTTTTGTATGTTAGATTTCCAATGTTTTGCATTCAACAAAGGGTATTAATGTTCAATGCCTAATTACGTATTCATTATGCAGGTAGATTACTTACCACTATCTGTTATAATTACGACATTCAAAAAGGCTAATGTGAAGAGACCTCTAGAGGGATTTGGAGTTCTTATTCCCTCCAAGGAGCAGCAAAACGGCTTAAAGACTCTTGGTATTTTCTTGTTGCTAGTACTTTTTGCCAAGTTAACTGTGATTCCCCATATCAGGCCTAACTGTCTATGCATTGTGGTTGTACAGGGACACTGTTCTCTTCAATGATGTTTCCGGACCGTGCACCTAGTGACATGCATCTTTATACTACTTTTGTTGGAGGAAGCCGAAACAGAGAACTTGCTAAAGCTTCCACGTATTCCAATCTCCATTTCCTTGTTATTTATTTTCTTGATTTTTATTCATTCCTATTTTGTTGCTTTAGGCTATCATTTGCGAGTTTCTTGAACTGAGACATTCTGCCAAATATGTATGCAGGGATGAATTGAAGCAAATAGTTTCTTCTGACCTTCACCAACTGTTGGGCACCGAGGGCGAGCCAACATTTATACAGTATGGATGATTATTATAGTCTGCTTATTTCACTACACCCCTTTTTAGTTTGTATGCACAACCGGTTGGGTTTTGATCAAATTCTCAAATTAGCTTTATCAATGCAGTCATTGCTTTTGGAACAAAGCATTTCCCCTCTATGGGCGAAACTATGACTCAGTTCTTAATGGAATAGCAAAAATGGAACAAGGTCTTCCTGGATTTGTCTATGCTGGTAATTTTGTTTTTAAACTCGAACATGATTTGTTCTCGTCCAGCATATAATCGTTCCTTCTCACTTTGATCCCTGTATAGGACCAATACCTATAAGCATTTATACACTTTTACCCCCGTTTGGTTGTGACTCTGGGAACGGAAACAAAATGGAAATGAATATAGTCCATATGTGTACCTTGTTCATGAATTTTTTTGGAATCATTCCTTCTGGTTTCATGCAAAATGCATTTGTTTCCCCCTATTTTGTTTCCCTATAGGGTATCATAAGTAATCAATTTCTACTTCAATTACTTCAAACCACAAGGAATGATTCCAATAAAATTCATAAACAAGGGTATACGGGCCCTTAGTTTACCCCCTGGGAAAAGATAGTAGAACAAGTAGGCATTGCTAGATTAATCCCCTTTTGAGAAAAGTAGGCATTTGATGCAATCTTTTTATAAAACTGACATGTTTTGCCTATATATGCTAAGGTAACCATAAGGATGGACTCTCAGTGGGCAAGGCAATATCGTCAGGATACAAGGCAGCCGAGCTTGTGATTTCATATCTCAACTCCTTTCCAGTTGATGAAAGAGCAGAAGCTCCGTCATCATGAAGTTCATACAGGGTAGCCGAGCTGAAGAATCTAGTAGCATCAGTCAGGAGACGCGTCTTCCATGTATCAGCGTGTTCATCTGTCCAGAGAAATGCTCCTCCATCCTTCCGGGCAAGGCTTTGCTGACATTTTGGGTTCTATTTTTTGTTCAACTATGAAGAGCAGGTGATGCAGCAGATTTTAAGTTTGATAGACATGGTTTCATCTCTTCCTTTAGCAAACTAGTCCAGATTATGGCTTTGTCTGTTTATTTAAACACATTATACATCAAACAAAATATGATTATTGAAGAGATCTCGGATCATGGTAGTTATGTAGACATGCCCAATTGAGGGTTGTTACCCAGTTATACCTCAAACTAGTGCAGATTTTAACTTGTTACCCAGTTGATACAATTTAAACTTAGTATTTTATATTATATAAAACATAAATATCCATTAAATAAATAAAACAATTGAACATCCTAGTTTTTATGAATTTTCAAAAGATTCAAATCCCTAATTTTAAAATTTAGAATTTAAGTAGTTTATACCCGCATCTTGTGCAGGTATATTTATATATTGGATTTTATAGTAATATGTCATGAGTTGGTATATGTGATGATAAAATATTTGCTAATAAAGAACTATCTCAATATTTAGACTTTAATTTAATTCTTATACAACATACACCTTTTTTAAGCTTATACATAAATTACCCTAATTATGCTCATGCATATTAGTTTTGTTGCGAAAAAATTTTTAGGCACTACAAATGAGTAAGGCGCTAATAGTTTGTGAGGGAAGATTCAAATTTTAAATATGAAAATTGAAATAATATTTAAGATTAGTAAAATAATGATTGAGTAGATTATAATTACTAAACTTCTAGTAAAAATTAAATAAGATTTCTTAAAAATGTAAAAATTACCTATATTATAATTTGAATATTTAACATTCAACCAAATTTACGCATATAATATAAAACTGGAATCATTACAAAATTGATTACTTGAATAAGATTACGCTTGAGGATTATTTAAAAAATATAAATAAATAAAAGTATGAATATAAAAAAACTTAACCAATTTTTTAGTCAAATCTGAATAAAAAAATGAAAAAGAAAATTTTAACAGTAACGAATATGAATTAAAAAAAATAATTAAAACTTGTAAAAAAGGAATATGAAAAATAAAAAAGCGAATTATTTTTTTTAGAAATAAATATGTATAATATAAAAAAAGAATTTGAATGAAACTGTTTTTAACAATAACGAAAGATTTTGCAATCGAATATGAATATATTTCGAATGAGAAAATTATAACAGTAACGAATCCGAATCAAAATATTTAAAAAAATTGTAAAAAAAACAAATTTGAATAAAAAAAAATAAAATGTTTTTTGAAAAAATATAATAAATCTGAATATACAAAAATTCGATTCCGAAAACTTTTTAATAGTAACATAAGATTTGAAATAGATATTTAAAAAAAATGAATAAAAGAATATCCCCAAAATTAAAGAATTTTTCTTATGTGTAAGATCCTAGTTTTTGCCTTCACCGCCCCCGCGGTGAAGAGGGCCGCCCCTGCGGCCAGCCGCCCCTGCAACTGTGTTGATCCGCCCCTGCGGATTTACGACAGATCTTGCTGATCTTTCTTCCGTTCTTTTTATCTTCCTTCCATAGATAGAATGTCCGATATTCTATCCTATGGGCCGGTTTCCTTATCTTCTTTCTGAACCTAGACGCTTGTCCGTCTACCTTTTCAGCCCGTCCCTATATATTCTCTTCATTCTCTCCTTTTTCCCGTTCCTTGCTATCGTCTTCTTCAACCCTAGTAAGTTGCAACCGTCCTTTGCTTCCTGCAACCTCGCTGAATGTGTAAGTGAATCTTTTTTTGTTCTTCCTCACGTTCTTGTAGCGCTGCATGTCTTCTCCTTCTGTTTTGATTTCTTCCTTTCGTTCTTCTCTTTTCTTCTTCTCCAAGGATCAAGCATGAGCCTTGATTCTTTTGGAGTGTTCCGTTGTTGACCCTTCGTTGTTCTCAGGCTCTCTGGAGTTGAGTCTTGACGTGTTGGAACCAAAAGTGCGAGCTTTGGTTGCCCTTGTTGTGAGTTCGGTCGAAGAGGAATCCCGACAGAACTTCTGTCAGTGCAGCCGCCCCTGCGCCTGCACTAGCCGCCCCTGCGTGTTGCCGCCCCTGCGCCTCTGTCTACCGCCCCTGCAGTTTTCCCTGCTGTGACTCCCGTCTTTGGTGAGTCGCTTCCTTCCTTCCTTTCCTCGTTCCTTTCTTGGTTCCTTGTGGTTGTTCCTTGTCCCCTGAGTTGCTGTAAGACTAAGGTTGAGCCCTTAGCTTGTGGAGATCTCTTAGAGATCGTTGAGACTAGAAGTTGTAGACTTCTAGCAACCGTTCCATTCCTGATCCGTGTTGCTTGTTCGTACAGGCTTTCCTTGCTCCTTTCTTGAGGGAAACTGAGATTAGCTGAGTGTTCTCTGAGTTGTTGTTGAGCCTTTTGTGTTACCTTCGTGTGAGGTAAGTCCCTTGGACTTACTTAGCTTCATTCCGCGTATTAGTTGGATTGTATTGGTTTGTTTGTGTTGTTATCATGTTTATAACGGATAATTGGAAATAAGATTCACCCTTTGTTAACCTTAACTGGCCCAAGTGTATTATAACCGGGCGGTGACCACTTGTCTAGTTCTATAGGAGACTAGAATGTGCTCTTGCAACCCAGACCCGTAGGTAACGAATATTACAAATCTATTCCTATTGGTAGACGGAAGCGGAGGCGAGTTTCGGGAGATTCTCGTGTGACAAAAGAAGTTGAATTAGTAATGGATAACCCTAATGAAAGATAATAACCGGTTGATGTGTGAGCATGCTATCTGTTTTCTTTACCTTATGTGTGTTTGTGCCTTTACACTCTTGCATGTACCTAGAATGTTAGCTAACGGTTTATACCGTCGTTGTAGTTGTTCCGCAGGTTCAGGATGCTGCTGAGTGATCCGGATGGTGTGTTCAGTCGGGGTTCCCGTACATTATAGGACGGGTTCGGGTTTTTGTTTCGTTTGTTGTTTCCCTTTTGTTTTGAACCTGGTTGTGGAGTTTTGTGTTTTCTTTTGGTTTAAACCTTTGGTTTTATTTTGAGTTTTGGTTTTCATTCGTTTGTGCCTTGTTGTAAGATCCGTTTGCTGTCGCTACTCTGAGGGTCGGGACCCATTGTGCGGTTCTACCCCATAGCGCTTCAAGTTCCCAGAATTTGGGGTGTTACATTATGAAAGCTAATAATTTTGAAATCCATGTATTGATAAAATAAATTCTTGATTTAATATTTTTAGTTTAGTTGTTAGCCAATAAACAAACATGTTCTTAGGGAAGTGTTCAAGTAAGGCCACGGCCGCACGGCCGACACATGTCCCGGAAAAAAAAATTTTATTTATTATTTTTTTTTAAAACGAGTAAAAGTAATAGTTCAAAACTTATTATGGAATAGTTCATAACTTATAAAAGGATAGTTCATGAATTATAATAGAATAGTTCATAGTGTAAAATTTATAAAAGAATGAAAGTAATAGTTCAAAACTTATTAAGTAATAGTTCATAACTTCTAAAAGGATAGTTCATGAATTATAATAGAATAGTTCATAATGCAAAATTTATAAAGGAGTGAAAGTAATAGTTCAAAACTTATTATGGGATAGTTCATGAATTATAATAGAATAGTTCATGAATTATAATAGAATAGTTTAAAGTGCAAAAATTTATAAAGGAGTGAAAGTAATAGTTCAAAACTTATTATGGGATAGTTCATGAATTATAATAGAATAGTTCATGGATTATATTAAAAAGTAATAGTTCATGGATTATATGGGAATAGTTCAAAGTTTATAGGAGCATAGTGCATAAATTATAACATGGTAGTTCAAACAAATTTTCATTCGTTTCCGAAAAAAAAATCGTTTCAAAAAAGAAAAAAAAAATTTAAAAAAAAAAAAAAATCGGGACACGTGTCGCCCATACGGTCGGTCGTACGACCGTACCGCAATATATGGGCCGTACCTGAACATTTACCCATGTTCTTAAATGGTCTATTTTTATTAATTTAGTATTTTCAAAGTAGTTAGTTAGTAAAATTTAGAGAACATTGGTGAAATAAGGTACTTTTTGTAACTTGTAAACTAACTAGACACCCTATTTTTTCAATTAAAAAATAAAGATAAAATTGAATGGATATTCCCGAAAATATGAAAACTTAAAGATTGTTCTCTCCTATTAATAATCAATTAAATTTTGTTAAATCGGATAACTAAATATTCTTATTTCTTCTCTCCCGCCCTTATACCAGTTGGACTAATTAAACTTTGTGTATTCTTTTGATGATACACAATATTAATACACAATTTCAATTACACAATATCAATACATAATTTCAAATACACAATGTTAATAAATAAAAGACTTGTGTAATCAAACCTTGTGTAAATGACTCAAGCATACATAATGTACATACTGACGTGTGATGTGGACAAAGAATACACTTTATTTATAAAATTTAACCGTTATGTACACATTTCAAATTAATATGTATTTATCAATCACAAACAAAACTCGACACATTATATGTACATATGTATACATATTTCATACTCAACAAGTATTGATTACTGCACATACATATTATTCAGGAAAGAAATTCAGTGAAAGGTATTTCGTACACAAGCTTTTTGGTTACACAAGTCTTTTATTTATTAACATTGTGTATTTGAAATTATGTATTAATATTGTGCAATTGAAACTGTGTATTAATATTGTGTATCATTAAAAGAATATACAAAGTTTAATTAGTTCAACTGGTATAAGAGTGGGAGGGAGGGTTAACTCATCCAGAGTTCGGATCCTCTATTTGTCACAAAGGAATATTTAGTTATTCTTTTCTAATTTTAACATTTCAGAATATATGTTTAAATCATTAATTATGAAAATAATTAAATTTATATAGGAGAGAGAAATTTTTTGGGAGAATTTGATATACTAGGCTTTTTTGAGTTTTTGTTTAAGAAAGTGTACCCCAAATTTTTTACCACTTTCATTTAATAGTAGGTAAAACTAATTAACCCCTCTACTTAAAAATATATTTAGAAAAATAGAATAAAACACTTTGAAACATCCGTAAGTTAATTTGCTTTTGTTTTTTTTTTTCTTTTTTTTTTCTT